>JAREIK010000357.1:215000-297500 GCA_029783825.1 Sapria himalayana | reverse complement strand
CTAGATCAATATCACTATTCATTCACTATCAGATTCATATAAGTAATTTTACTTAAATTATAATATGAATAAACTTGATTGGGCATCAACATAATTGCTTAAAGAATTATTATTTATTTAGAGTTTTATCATAAAATCATCTCGTGTTTTTATTGTTGAAAAGATTTCTTAGCCAAAAAGAAAGAATATGAAGAAATTACCGAAATATGTTGATGTTTCATAGTTAGCATCTAAGTCATAAGTGAGGATGAAAAAATCAAAAAGTAAATATTTTTTATTGCAAGGAGTCAGGATAATGAAAGATCAATTGTCCAATTAATCTCAACAAAGCAAATAATCAAGATGACTCTCATTTACTAGTGGTTAAGACATGTTTAATACAACAATACCTGGTGTATTAATATGAGAATCGCTAATCATGTTAGTAATTCTTTATCATGATTCTAGGAAATCAAATAACTAAGTGATGATGAGATTAATTTTCACATAGATAATACAATGAAAAGGCATTAATTATAGTGAGAGATTACTATCTTTATTTTTAGAGAGAATTTTAATTTTAAAAGATTATTATTATGTACATTCCATTAGAAGAAACTTAATTTTTATTTCTAGTAAAAATAAGGATGATATACATTTTTATTTAATTTATTTTGTAACAATTTATTTGAATTAAAAGTTTATTTATTTTGATTTATTAAAAGATAATCTATATATAATTAATTATATCTCTCCTTTACTACAACAACATGAATTAAACCTATCTTTGGCTCTTGTGTGTAGGTCACATAAATCTAAAATAGATTTTGAGATTGGTTAATGATAAACTTTTTGATTCTTTGAAAGTGAAAATGCTTTTATCCTATAAATCTTATTTGCAATAAAAAATGACCAATTACCCTTTTGTGACTTAGAGTTATAGAGCCAAATAATGGATAGAATTGGTTCATTCTAATTTTTTTAGACTCGTAACTATTCAAGTGAGAGGTGACTTTGAGTATTTTGTTACATTTATTGATAATTATTTAATGTATTGATATATTTATTTAATGTTATAAGTTTGAGACTTTTGAGAAATTCTAAGAGTATATGGTAAAAATAAAAAAATATTTTAATACATATCTCAAGATACAATGTTCTGATCATGATGGTAAATGCCTCTTAAGAGAGTTTTAGGATTACTTATTGGATAATGGAATTATATCTCAATTGTTTGCACAAGACATTCTGTAGTAGAATAGTTTGGCAAAAAGAAAGAATAGAACTTTTATGAACACTGTGAGATCACTAATGAGTTATTCAAATATGCTTAATTACTTTTGAAGATATGGATTAGAAATAACAGCTTATATTTGGAACTTGGTCCCATTAAAATTAGTACATGTTACTTCAACTAAATTGTGGATTGGGCATAAACCCAGTCTAAAACATATTTACCTATGGGGATGTCTAGCACATATATTAAAATGGAAAATAAATAAGTTGGAACCAAGAATAAAAATTTATTTCTTCATGTGATATCCTAGATGAACCAAATATAGTTTATTTCTTAGTCCAAATGATTATAAGATTATTATTAATACCGATGCTCAATTCATAGAATAAAACTATATTATAAGCCACAATCCTAGAAGTAAGATTATTCTAGAAGACTTGAGAGAAAATAAACTTGCACAAACTCTTTCAATAATAATGATATAAGAAGAAACATCATAAGGTAATAATCTAAATATCTTATTACCTCATCATAATGGGAGAATTGTTAAGGAAAGTATTAATGTTGAATCCTTATAAATCTATCATTGACATACTAGAAATACAACTAGATGGTGATGATCATAATGATTTACAAGGATTAATATCTGCATAGTACACAATTGAAAGTATTCAACCGAAGAGGGTATCTCATTGTAATGAGAGAATTATTCATCAATCTATATAGTATATTTTTAGGAGAGTCTTATGATAAAATATTTGATAAAGTAGATATTGATCCCAATAACTATAATGAAATACTTAAATATAAAGATGCAGAACTTTAGTAAAAGACTATGAAATTAGAGATGCAATTCATATATTCCAATCATGTCTAGGATCTTATGGAACACCTAAAGGGATAAACCCCATTAAGTGTAGGTGGATCTATAAGAAAAAAAAAAGAATATATAATAACATTAAGACTTCTAAGTTTATGTTTGTTGCAAATAATTTTACTTAAAGATAGAATTAATTATGAGAAGAACTTTTCACGAGTAATGATGTTGAAGTCTATCTGGATTCTCTTATCCATTATAACTCCTTATAACTATGAGATTTGACAGATGGACATAAAAATTATATTCTTGATAACATCTTGAAGACTACATCTATTTGATATAGCTTGATAATTACATAGAAAATAGCTAAAAGTGCATGTGTAGATTAAAGAAGTTCATATTTAGATTGAAACAAGCATCTTGGAAAACTTATTTTTATCAAGTCATTAAATCTTATGGATTCGATCAATATTTAAATGAGTATTGTATATATAAGAAATATAGTTAAAGCATTGTGATATTTTTGGTATTGTACATGGATGATATATTATTCATTGGAAATGATCTGAGAAACTTATTTTTAGTCAAGATCTAGTTGTCTAGTTAATTCGATATAACATACTTTAGAGAAGCTAGTCACATTCTTGGAATTAAGGTTTTGTGAGATCATAAGCTATGAATATTAAGTTTGTTTCAAGTTGTTTGTATTGGTCCATTTTAGCATGCATGATTCCAAAAAAAAAATTTCTTCCTTTCAGACTTGGAATGATTCGTTAAAAAAATTAATTATTTAAAACACCTAATGAGATTGAAAAAATAAATATAATTTTTTATGCATATGCTGTAGGAAGTCTAACTTACACTAGACATAATGTCTACTTTTCCATAGACATGGTCACCATATATCCTTTATATATAATAATTTGGTGCATTTTGTTTTTTTTTTTTGATTTGCACTAGATATAACATATGCTTTTCCATAGGTATGGTCACCACAATATCTATAGTTAGAATCATTTTATATTGAAAGTTATTTTTGATTATTTTATTTTAATTAATAGTTGGATTCATTTTGGGTTTCTATTAAATTACAATGAATTAAGATTGTATCTAAAATAGATATACATATATCCTTTTTCCAACATAATAAATGATTTAGTGCATAGAGTTCAGCTTGATTGAATCATCACTTCTTGTAAAATATAAGTTTACTATTTAAAATTTATATAGAGTTGGAAACTCTATTAGTATGATTATAACATCAAATTTCAATATATCTATCTTAACTATAAGGAATTATAAAATTCAAACTTCTTATTCTAGTGTACGTGTATTGAATGTGAACACAATGATATAATTATTTCATACTAACATATATAATTAAAATACCCTATTATTGTTGTAAATACTATTTCTCTTAATCATACGATAATTAATGAACATATATAATTGTTAATATTTATTTTGATTCATAAAGGATGAAATCTTTTAATAGATTAATAAACTCGGTAAGTTGGATAACTTTATTAATTGTATGGTTAATATTAATTATTGATGAAATTTATGTCTTATAAAATGGATTGATGATTCCTCTTTGAGAATAATTATAAGTTTTGATATTGTAAAATCATTCAGGTGGATTTTGATCTACTATATTGAATAAGTTAAGTAGAAAGTCTCAAGGTAATATTAAAAGAGATTGATTGAATTAAATTATCAGTAATTTAATTTAATTAATAGATATTTGTAATCTTAATATGGTGATTAAATCAATACTATATAACAAAAAATATAAGTTATTTTAAATAAGTGAGTAAGTACAATTATAATTCTATAGTAGTATGAATTATAATTAATGTGAATTATAGTACATATAATTTATATTGTGAGCTTAAAATCTTATTTTCTTCAGGTCCCTTCCGAGCCTAATTTAGTATTATAAAAAATATTTATAATTAAAGATTTAGTTTATTTATTTAGAGTATCTATGAATAGTATCTATGAATAGTGATTGCTAAATTTATTGAATAGTCTAGTTCATTACTTTATTTTTAATTTTCACAATTTAGCCATGAATATAAAAATGACATTTTTGGAAATATATTTTTATCCCATATAATTTTAGGCTAGGCTACTTTATATTGCATATCATGCTTGCTTAAATTGAAATATAACCAAGATACAATTTTCCCTTTTTCCTCCCAAATTTTAAATAAAATCATTACTTTTGGCATATGTCTAGTATTATAAAAATCATAATGGATGGTCCAATTTGGATGCCTAACAATTCTAGATAGCATTCATTATTAGGTAAAAATGGCAAATTCATCTTATCCATAAAAAGTCTGTTTTAGTGCTTATGCGCCAAAATATTTTGATAAAGAAAGTTTTAAATATGAGATATTTATCAATTTGAGGCCATTGTGACTTATGGAGGGTACATCTCTTGTCCCAAGATACGTATGGGTGGCATCTCCATTTTATAAGAACTCCCTATAAAAATCTTCTACATAGGTTCTCAATCAATTTAATGATTGAGGTGGATAATAGAAAAACTAAAAAGTAATAGCCTTCAATTCTTTGGATTATTTTACTTAATAGATATAATAGTCCAATGATATAAAAAGTTTTCTTAACCCATAAATGAATTGCAAATAAAATTTTTAAAAGAAATGGAGAAAATTGGGAAGTAATAAGATGATTTGAAGGATAAAAATACTCTGAAAATATAAATGGAAGAGTATCAAGAAAAAAGATATTATCTATCGCTCATTATTTATGATTCTTTCAAAGATGATATTTGCTTTGAAGGTGTTAGCAAACAAACTAAATATTCTTGATAATTTATGGATAGCTTCCAAGATAATATTAATCGAAGATGAATCTCCTAGGGAAAAGATGAAAAGGTTAACAACATACATCAAATGAGAAATTCTAAGGGATGCACATCTTGGATGAAGGTGAATCCATGTCATAGGGTGCTTTGTCTAGGAGCCTTGAAAGATATTTCATATAAATTGTGAATAGTTACAGAGATAAGGGGTCCCCACATCTCACCCTTCTTTTTTCTTTGAAAAAACTTTGTATTTGACTATTTGTCCATTGATAGAGATTAAGAAATATATAGTTAATTTATATTCATAGATGGCTCCAATGAATTTATTCAAAAATTATAAAGAAATTATTTTCTCTTAGAAAGTTTTAATTTAGTGTATTAGTACCTTGGATAATAGCTTGGATAAGCATGGTAAGATTTTGGAATGAGTGCAATGCAGTATGATTGATATTTTTATTCAGTTTTCTAATATGAAAAAAAAATTCTTGAATAGTCGTAGCAATCTCTTTCTTGATTTCCCTCTAGTTGTGTATAAAGAATTTTGCTAAGTATATATCTATACTAGACTTGATGATTTTGAATCACAAATGTTGAAAAGAGCAGTTTTGATTTTCTTTGTGGAGAAAGTAAGTAAAAGTTTTTCATTATGGTTTTTCATGATCTTCTTCCTAGAAGAGACCACATTAATATCTAATGGGCTACTAAAGGTACCTAGGAGATCTTCAAGGTATCTTAGAAACTTCTTATTGACCTCGTCCCGTGAAGTAGCGATTTTTCCACTATTTGATTATGGAGATGATCTTACTTTGTTACAATATATATTTTTCCATTCTCTTTGATTTTGCCATTCGTTTTGATTATAGAAAAGTTTTTTTTTTTTTGCAACCTAGAGTTCAAAGTATCTTATCTTGAATATTAATATTTTATAATTTTGGGGTTACTTCATTTTTTTTGATAGGTCAAGTATCTAAGTTTCACCCAATTCAATTTTAGAAGATGTGCTTGTTCTAGAACGCTTCTTCCACACCTCTAGATGAATCCAAACAAGTGATTTAATCAATTGAGAAATTGAAATTAAAATCAAAATTTCATATTATAAACAAAAACTATCAATTTTCATGTTTTAGGAAGTAAGTATACAAGACTTCACACGAATAAATCTTTATTGAGATGAGTACTTTTTTGGTTTCACAATTCCAAACAAGTCCAAATAAGCAAAACTATCAATTTGGGAAAAAATCAAAATAAAAGTTTCATGTTATAAACAACATCTCCATGTTTATAATTGCTAATTGAACTAATTTGTGAGAGTTTTTTCCTCCTTTTTGTGAGAAGTTGTACATGTTTTGCCTGAAGAAATCCTAGTAGGGTGAATATTTTACCTAGTTTCAAATTGCTAGAAAATCTATCAAGAAATCAAAATTTAATTTTGACATTGTAGATCACAACTCATTCAAATTGCCAACTAAACCAATTTATGAGTTTTTTTTTAAGCAAATTGTCTAATTTTCACTCAAATTTGTCTTAGTTAAGCAAAAAAAAATTTTTGTTTCTAAATCCATATTAACAAGTTTGATCAATATCAATGTTGATTGTATATCATTGAAAAACTATATACAATTGTTTCATATTTAAAAATTTCATAAGTCCAAAAATATCTAGCTACATATTATCATTTGAAAACACAAAAAATTATTACAAAATATGAGAATTTAAATTAGAAAGTTGTTGTGACTCTTCTATTGAAGAAGCCAAAGGTTATGAGAATTTTGAATATGCCAAATGTGTATATGAATTATTTGGGAGTGCTGATTCACATGGAGCAACTTTATGATTATTGTTCATGTTTGTGTTTCAACTAGAGATACCTATGTTGGATCAAAAGTGCTTGAACCTAACAAGTTACAATTACTTAATATGAGTATCATTCAGTTAGTCTTTGAAGGAGATATCATATAAGATGAACCAATGAAGCAAAAACAATATGATCATTAATAAAATGGTAATTAATAGAAATATGCTTGATGAGGGAGCGTAGTATAAGATTGACGAAGAGATTTGTGACAATAATATTGACATAAAAAAAACATAGAATATGACACTCTACAAGCAACTCATGTTGTAGGATATTAATCCAAAGTACACCCACAATAGTCAACACTTGAAGCAAGCTAATGATATTTTACTTCAATATAGGGTTTATCAACCATTTTTTTATTCTTGGATCACCAATAAACTACTTTTTCACCAAGATAAATAATATTTGCTTAAGTAGATATACAATCATCATGAGTACCTAGCAAGCCAACATCATTAAAAGCCATGGGAAAGAGATTTTGATGATGCCTAAAAAAGAGACCATGGAGAATCATATCCTTGAGGTAGTATAAGAAATATCTAGTTTTTAACCAATATCTAGTTTATTAATAGCAAATGGAATATCAATCTGAGTGAGAAAGAGATACTAAAGAGCTCATATAACCTATGGAAAATGAGTAGCAAATGTTGGTTGAGAACTATCAATAAACTAACGAGATTAGGTGGAAGATATAGTGGATAGCCATCATAGAAGTCATAGAGGATCACAACCTAAAGTGCAAGATGGCCATCATAGAAGTACTAACTAAAGTTCTTTGCTCAGTATATCAATTATAAAAATAAATAGTTAATCATACATTAGAAACAAGAGAATGAGTTTTTAAAAGTGAACATGGCGAGACTTGGAAACTTGGTGTTTCAATACCTAGATAAAAATGAACAATTTGATATAGTGAAAAGGAAGAAAAACAGAGGGGCAAGAATTATGTTTGACTTTCTTGGTAGTTTGTGATTTTAGCCATGAAAAACATAGATACCTAGAAATATAAAATTTTTCATTATAAGGTTTGTGGGTATGTCATTTTTTATATGGAAAAAAAAAATAGAGAGTGAAGGAAGATGATTAATTAATATTTGTTATATAGTTTAGCTTGGAGGAAGATGAATAAATTCTAGGCCACTATCAACAAGATAGTGGCCATTATGTTAATGTCTCCATTGTCAAATGGAGACATTTGAAATGAAATGGAAATAATGGGTGAATTAAAAGAATGTTGAACAATGACTTGATATTTAATATCTAAAGCAAACAAAGCCAAATATATTTCACAAAATAATCAACAAAATAAGTATAATAATTAAATCTACCAATAGGTAGAATTAGAGTAAGCTCAACATCACTACAAATTAAAGGGATATGATTTAAGGGGGCGCACTTAAGAGACTATATAAATGACTATCACATGATTAAAGGGTTAATTTGCATGGGAAATAGGGTGAAGGATAATAATGTCCCCCTTCATTCATATTTCCATAAATTAAATTAAGAGGTCCATTATTCTCCCAACTAGATTCATTTACATAAGCATGATTGGCAGCACAAAAAGTCAAGAACAAAATAAAAAGGCTCACCCATATTGAATAAGTTTAAACATGCATAATAAATAAGAAATTATATCTTTTATCAGAATAAATATCATAAATCAAACAAATTCAACCGAAAATAGAAAAAGAATATTATTCATCGAATAAGTGTAGCATAGAATAATTCGTTCCAAATATCAGGAACTCCTGGTAAACACCAATGGCTACAATCTGATGCAAGATGCCCACCGAGGCCATAGAAAGAAGGGTGTCCATCTATTCTTTGTTGTGACAATGCTGTGATGTTCAATAGATAAACTGGCGTCGACATTTTTTGTAGCACACTTTCTAGAATAGCTTCTGCTCGATTCGGTGTTAAGCTATGACGATTCAATATGGGTTGTGTTCGCCCCTTACAATCGATATCATGTGGATCAGATGAGTTTCCAGACCTGATCAAAGTTTCACAAGCCAAAGTGAAATAAATAAATTTTGTTTTTCAATAACAAGAGGAAAACACATAATTAGCACAAACATTACCCCGTGTGATCCGGTGATACACCTTGAAAAAAGACTTTAGTTTTATTAGAATCTGTATTCAATTCGACCCAGTTGGCCCATGTGTTCAATGCTTTGCCGTAAGCCACGTATCTATCCATATCTTTTTGTTTCGTATTCCCTTCTTGAATCATATCCCATCTGCAAGAGAATTAAAGTTAGTAGATAATATATAAAATATAAGTCATATTTCTTCATTAGGATTCATATGGATAATCCTACTCATACATACATTAAAAGTTTGTAAAAAACATAGACAACAAGGTTGATTATCAAAATTAAAATTCACAATTTAATAGATCAATAAGTAGAAATATCATACTATTTAAAAAATTAAAATTCATGTGATTGATTATGAACATATCAAAATTATATATCATGATGATAACTTGTTGGTAAGCAAGCAATCAAACATATCACAACTAAACTAGGAAATACTTACGGTTGTTTCCTTCCAATGTGAAGCCACCAATGCCAAGAATCAAAAACCAAAACATCCATTTCTTTCCAACTTTGTGCGCCTTGTATCGAATCGAGTTTTAGAACGCGGACTCCATTCTCATCGACAATGTCGACTAGGAATGCATTTCTATCAAACATCAATGACAAATTGTATGCCTAGAAGATTAAAGAAAATGAATGATTGAGGGTTCTTAGTCAATTTGTAGCATGCATCTTCAATGAATCACATACCGAAAATCTAAAGATGGACATATTATCTTTCCTAAGAATATTGTAGCTAGCTTCTGGTGCTGATTTGTGAAGCATGCACGTAAGAGATTGCCATTGATTCAAACTCAATGAATCACCCACAAATAAAATCCGTTTCCCTCTAAATCTCAATAAAAATTCTCTACCATAGAACCTGCAACACATGATTATTAGAATAATAGTGGAAAAAGAATCTCCTATTCGCTCGAAGATATATATATATATATTTATCTTTTTTATATTGACTAAATAAATTTGGTTTGGAGATTTGTCTATTGGCATTAAATATAAACTAGTTTAATTAAAATAAAAAATATGTAAAAAAACTATATAACAAAAAAAAATTAAAACTTCTATGTTCTCTCAAGTTCAATCCCATATAACATTATGTTTTATTTATCCAATATTTATTTCAAAGCTAAATAAATAGCATTACAAAAAATGTTTATTTCATCTCCTCATTTTAATGCTACTTAAAAGCTAAATAAATAATTTCAAAACTCATTAATATATAATTCAACAATTAAAAGAAATAACATTACAAAAATATTTTGGCAAGGATGAGAGAGAGAGAGAGAGTGTGTGTGTGTGTGTGTGGGAGAGAGAGAGAGAGAGTGTGTGTGTGTGTGGGAGAGAGATAGAGAGTGTGTGTGGGGGGGAGAGAGAGTGTGTGTGTGTGGGGGGGAGAGAGAGAGAGTGTGTGTGTGTGTGTGTGTATGTTAGAGAGAGAGGGTGAGAGTGAGAGTGAGTGAGTGTGTGTGTGTGTGTGTGAATGTGAGAGGAGAGAGACAGAGAGAGGAGAGAGAAGGGGGCGAAACGGTTTTGGGTTGGCAAGCAAGATACTTATGTATATGAGTTTCAGCATGTGTTAGCTCAAAATTTTTTATGCAATAAAAAAGTAAAAGTAAACAATGGCAAAGAGCGGAAGACGAACGAACCGGGGTAAGTCACAGAAGAAAGGCTTCCATCGGTAAGCGAGATAGAATTTGTCAGGGCGATTGTTCTTCTGACAATTAAACTGCTTCTCTACGAAAGCGCAATCGTTTGAAGTGTAAAGAGGATAGGAGGCATTGTCGAAGACCCAATTCCCATCGTAGAGATTGCAGGTGCTATTCTGCGTCCCCGTCCTCGTCGTCGTCGTGATCGCCAAGCCAGCCGCTGTTCTTAGCAGCACGCACGTGAACAAAACAGCCACCGCAATTGCATTCCTGCGTAGGCTATGCATTGCGCACAGAATTTGAACAAGGAACTCTAACCTCCTTCCCTCTTCCTTGCGTAGCTTCTTGCTCTCGCTGATTTGGGTCTGGCCGATGTGCAGATATGGAACAGTTGCTGCTTATATAGAGGAACACGTGCGGCTTGTGGATCATGAGGAGATTTTTTTTGTTTCTCATCTCCTTCTTCCGTCTTCTAGATCACGAAGTCAAATCTCTTTGAAACCGATGATTCTTGTTTTACGTTTTATCAGTTTTGGGAATAAAAGGTTTCTATTTCTTCTTTTTATTTCTAATTTATTTACTCTACATGAACTGCCCATGTAATAAATGGTAGTTAAGGTGTGTGTGTGTGTACATATTTATATATGTATATATAGTTATCTATAGGTGTATATATGTATATATTTATAAATGTATTGTTTATTTATTTATTTATTTATTTTTTCGTGTATTATATGATATGATTTCAATAGTTAGATGTATATATATATATATATATATATATATTAAGGCACAAAATTAACTTATATGTTTTGGGTTCGAATTTCACCAATGTAATAATTTTTAAGATTGCAAGTAATTTTTAAAATTTCTTTGAATTTTTAAGATTGCGGGTAATTTTCAAATTTATCTTGAATTTTTTAAGTTGCAAGAAATTTTAAATATTGCCTTGGATTTTTAAGATTGCATGCACAAAATTGTCGAAATTGTCATGAATTTTTTAAGATTTCATGCACAAAATTTGTGTGTGTAGAGTTTTCAAATTTTAAGATTGCATGCACAGAATTTATATATAAAGTAGTTTTCAAAATTCAAAGCAGTTTTTATATAAAGTAGTTTATATATAAAGTAGAAAATTTATATAAAAGTAGTTTTTATATATAAAATTTATATATAAAGCAGAAAATTTTAAGGTTGCAGGAAATTTTAAATATTGCCTTGGATTTTTAATTGCATGCACAAAATTTATATATAAAGTAGTTTATGTATAAGCATTTATTACCCATGTAATAAATGTATATAGTTTTCAAAATTGTCATGACTTTTTAAGATTGCATGCCCAAAATTTATGTGTATATATACAAATGTTCGTGTATATATAAATACATGTATGTTTATATATAAATATATATAAATATACATATATAAATATATTTATGTGTGTGTGTGTGTGTGTGTGTGTAGCTATATATATGTTTGAAAATATAGATTTTTTTGGTTGATATCTTATTATGTATATATGTAGTTTATTTATACATATATAAAGATGACTATACCCAAATATATTTATATATGTACATATTTATATATGTGTGTGTATATATATACACATAAATAATATATATATATATATATATATATATATATATATATACATATATATATATATATATGTGCACACACACACACACATATGTGTGTGTGTGTGTGTGTGTGCATATATAATTCATTAAATCGTTTTTCATTCTAACATTTGAAAAAAAATATAATTTAAATAAATTGGAAACTATTGTTGGAAACCAATAAACTAAATAAAAATGTATAAGGGATAATATGGGATTCAAACCCATATCTTTCACTTACATTTATAACAAACCACCTAGTCACAACATTATTATCAATTGAAGAACAAATCCAAATATCTATATATAAAAGCAAATACAAATCAAAACTCATATATAAATATACATAAATATATTTAGATATATAAACATATAAATAAATTGACAAACTTATATATATACCAACACACACACACACACACACATAAATATACATATAAGTATCTAAATATTTATATTATTATACATAACTATATAGATATATTTATATATATTTAAATATATATGTGTGTGTGTGTGTGTGTGTGTTTATATGTTTATACACACACACACACACACATATATATATATTGATATATAATTATATATAAATTATTTTTATATAGTTATGTATGATTATGTATCACCACAAAAAAAAACTGGAATTAGAAATAGAAATTAAAAATGGCCAAATCCGTTTCTAAAATTAGGAGCGAATTAGAAATGAAATTTACAAAACTAGGAAAAAATTAAAATGAAAAAATATTTTTTGTTGCTATTTAGTGATGGAAATGTTTAAGTTTTTTTAATTCGTCACTAATTATAATGCGAAGTGGGATATAGATATGTTTGTGTCATATTTAGCAATAGAAACTTTTGTATCTGTTTATAATTAGAAATGGAATACGTATCCATTTCTACTTTTTATGAGGAATATTAATTCTGTTGTATATATATTTTGTTTTGATAAATATGTTTTGAATAACCAAAATGTTTTTCTGTTTCAATATTTTATTAATGTAGAAAATAAGATATTGAAAGATTAGGAATGCAACAATAGCACAATAATGGGGATCCAGCTGCACAGTCAGTAGGCCAAAGAAATTTTTGAAACAGAACTCAATTCATCCAAGTGATCTGGCCAACTCTATTATTGATATAAATTATTTTTATTACTATTTTTGCGCGGTTATAATTTTTGCTTGCAGAACTGTTCATCTTCGTTTTCTCCTCTCTGTGTGATTTTCTTCGTGGCTGCTTCTGCTCACAAATCTATAAGAACATTTTAATTTGGTTATAATCTGTAAAAGCATAAGTATTTTTATGGTGAATGTAGCTAGTCGCATTGAACGACTAGTGAACCACGTTATTTTGTATGTTCGGTTGTGGTTTGTGTTTGTGCTGTTGTTTCATATACTGTCGTGGTTGTTGATATATATCATTTGCGGCTTTTTGTTTTCTTCTTCTTCTAAATCTATGAAATCATAATCGATAGAAGCAGAATTGCCTAACAAATTCCATTGCTAAATAAGGAACAACATGCATATCCTTTGCCATATCATTTAAATTGATTATGCAATGGAAAGTCATTCCATCGCTAAAATATGTTATTAATTTGTGAACTACACTTTGAAACTTCAAACATACATAGGATTTTAGGGAATTTTGGTTTTGAATTTTGATTCTGATTTTGTTCGAATTATTTGTGGCTTGCCTATTCTCCAAATATTGATCAACATGCATTTCATCCATAATTGAGGTATGAAATTATGATTTTCATTTTATCTGATATATATTGTATTCAGGGATAGCTATATTTATGCATTTGATGTTACTTAAGATCATTATAATTATTTTGCATTTTGTTTCCTTGCTATGATTACATGAAATTTAATAATTTCAAAAAGAATAACTCATATTAATGGTTCAACCTTAATAATAAATAATTTATAATTTTTAAAACAAATACTAAAAGTTCAATGTAATAATAATAAAAATAGAAAAAAAGATTATGAGAGTATTCAATTAGAATGTTGAAACATAATGAACAATTGTAAAACTAAAAAAAATTAAAAGTTCATTTAAAAATTTATAGTTACTTGATTTACATTTCACTAAAATTATAATAAAATAAATAATACCCACCTTTATTTAATATTAAAAAAATTTATATTACATGTCAAATGTGGTATATGACTATGTATACTACATACTTCATCTTCATATATGTTAAAATAATTTCCAATTCATTTTTTAATGTTCTCCATCAAAAGTTGATTTATTTTTTATGTTTTTTCATTAACAAATTTTTATGTATTAATATTGATAATTTATTTATTATTTCTATTATATATAATATGTTTGTCTAATTATTTAGTGCCTATTATTAATTTATAAATGAATAATTATGACATTGCAATTGTTTTCCTTTATTAATATAATTTCATCATATATAGATAAATATAAAATATATATTTTATGTAAATGATAAAAATACAACTTATATCTTTTCAAAAATTTTTAAGACATCGGAACAACCCATCTTATCTAATTTTAATCCATAATTATCTAATAATTATTTTACTACAATTTATTTGTTAAATTTATGCAATGTCATAGAAATATTATATCTTTATCACAAATAGATCTCTACGTATATTATTATAATTCAAAAAATATTAATATTATGTATCACAAGAATGGAAAATATTATACGACCTGATCATCAATGGATTAATGTAAGATGAGTTTTAACTGATGAATTTGTAGATGAGAGTGAGAAAATTTTGTATTTGCTTAAAAATAGCCTGAATTTATGGATGAAACAAAAATAAGATGTCCATGTAATACTCATAAATGTTAAAATTAGAGTTTCCATGATGTGAACACAATGAGATATCATCTTACACAAAATGGATTTATTAGTAACTATTATGTTTGATATAAACAGAAAGAATTAGTTGTGCTACAAATAACAAAGCCTAATGACATAGAAATATTGATTCAAATGTTATAATGGAATTTGCTAATCTCGATGATGCATGTCAAATAATTTTGAAAATTATTATTGGTCATTCATTAAATCCAGATGTCACTAATGATATCCTAATATTATCATCAAAACAAGTTTATGAAATGCTAAAGGCTTCATAAGAAAAGGTTTGAGAAGATAATATGTATGACTACTAAAAGTAATATGTGGTGCCGGAGGAAAAAAACAAATATGAATTTAAATATAAAGGTAATGCATCATTTTTTTAATAAGGTATTATGAAGAAATATGTCAGTTATTATTTAAATTATTACCAAAGAATAATAGTAATGCAAGGTTTGGGTTTGCCGGTGGAAAAAAACATTGATGTATTAATAGCTGCAAGACATATTACGGCATATTCAATAAAGCAATTGCATGTAATTTTTATAACTATCATTGGTACAAAAGAAACACAACATGCAAAAGAAAAAAACAAATATTCCTCACAGATGTATTATTTTTCTCTGACTTTTCATTCATAAAGATTATTTGCATCTGATGATACTACTGAGATGGCTCAAAGTGCATGTTATTCAAGATGACATGATGTGGCATTGCTCAGACTCTCCTTCTTGGAAATATTTTGAAGATTATCATCTATCTTTTATAGTTAAAAGTCAAAATATTAGATTAGTTTTGTGCACATATAAATTTCAACTAGTTGGACAAACATGGCCACAATACTCTTTATGATTGGTTATTGTACACCATATATTTTACCATCATGGATGTGCATGAAAGATGAATACATATTTTTATGTGTTATCGTGTCTTATTCAAGAAATTCAAAAGATAAATTAGATATTTTTTCTATAACCCCTTATAGCAAAGCTCAAAGATTTATGGGGGGATGATGTCGAACACATAATATATCTAAAAAATAGAACTTCAAAATGTGAGCAGCACTTGTGTGGACTATAAGGGACTTTACTACATATTTAATATTGTTCGAATGGAGTACTATAGAGAAATTACCTTTTTTCTTATTGCATGGAAGACTCATATGCATTTATTTGAGTAAAGGAGGAAAGACTTCTTGGTTTGATAATCATCATAAATTCTTATATTTGGAACATCTATTTCATATGAATATTGATACATTCAAGGAAGGCCATAAAGTCATTAAAATGTATCACCTTTGAGATCAGTAAGGAAATATTAAAAGTAATTGAAAGATATGTATTCAAAAATATTATGGATATTGATATACATTATATTAATGTATAAATTTCAAAGAATTATCATTATGGTTGGAAGAAAAAAAAACTTTTGGGACTTGTCTTATTGGAAAATAAATCTTATTATACATAACTTAGATATAATGCATATTAAGAAGAACTTTTTTGATAATATTTTTAATATTATAATGAATGTAAAAGGACAATTACAAAGTTCATAAACACATCCCACATATTATGTAAAAAGATACAATTTTTACACTTTGAAATAAGATTCAAATAGAGCTACAATGAATAATAGTGTTTGTATTAGGGGGTCTAACTAAAATGCATGTACTACTAAAACAATGATCTCCCGAATTGCGTCATCCTCTCCTCCCGACTCTCTCCTCCCTCTCTCATGGAACATGCCCAAAAACCTCGTTTCTCCCTGGATTTCTCTGAAATCAAGCTTGATCTAGCTTGGAGATGACAATGGAACTTAGTGTGCTCACTTAGTTCCAACTTATTATCCCCCAATGAATATATCGGGACCGCCTGATGTTCCTAATACGTACAGTAGTATAGACCGCGCTTTGACTGACTCCAGCCCGATAACCCCTGTGTCGCCTAACCCTTTGCCGAAGAGGACCCGTAAAAGATTAGTGCTGTGCTCAGAATACGATTCTAGTACGACGGAATTCGTGGTTGAAGATGGCGAACGCCGGAGGATTTTCTTCCGTAAACTTTCTACTGATGTGAATGATAACTCTTCTCTTCTTCCCGATTCTACTGCTCTAAAAGATGAACATGTCGAAACACTAACACAAACACTAGGGTTCTTACCTTGAATAGAAACTTCAGAAAAGGATAACCCATGTTCTGAATCTTTGTTATTAAGGGAAAGAGATAATGTTCATAACCAACACAATGAGACTACTTACACTTCCAGCTCAAGTGGAAAGGTTAGGTCCCCGAATACTTGCAGTGATGACATGGTTGGAACCACTACGCCTAATACTCCAACTTCTACCAATGCAACCCTAGAGGTTGATGAAAATCATGTTATTGATCCTGGAAATCCTAGTTATCCGAGACCCCAGTTTAAAAGGTCAATCAAAGAAACTGCCCGAAGCACTTTGGAAGGCACGTCAAGTGCCAACAACCCTATTTTCTTTTCTAAAAATGGCAGAACGCCTAGGACAGACACTAGACAAGGCCTCCAAAATGCTCATATGCTTAATACTGCACAAAATGAGATAATTAATGTTGTTACAGAATAGCCTTGTAATGCAATAGATACTAGAAATGTTAAACTCCAGTTTGATGAAGGGAAAGCCCTTAGAACTTTTGGCAAAAACAAGGTACCTTGGAGCAGCTTGTTTGCCGGGAATAGAACTTTTGCAAACACTTCGAAATTATCATACATTTCTCCTAGCCATCTCGGCAATGCAGTCTTTGCCGAAAGTGATCTCCTTCACGGGATTAGACATTGGGAGAATTGCCTTATTGGATACTTTGTAACCTAAAGCCCAGGCCAGTTAATGTTAAAAAGATTCATGATGGAACAATGGAAGTCGTCTCCACAAGTTATCCAACACCCAAGTGGATGGCTTGTCTTTAAATTCGGAAACTCTGAAGAAATGGATCAAGTCCTAAATGATGGGCCTTACTTGGTCTATGGCCGACCACTATACATTAAACCACTTCATGTCAGCTTTCATTATGGTTTGAAGGAGATGGCCAAAATTCCAATTTGGATAAAATTGCCTAACTTCCCCTTGCATTTGTGGAACCCAATTGGACTAAGTAATGCTGCAAGCTGTATAGGGCGGCCCTTGCATATGGATAAATTAACAGCAAGTGCCTCCAAGATTGCATTTGCAAGAGCACTAGTGGAGATCGACTTGGGCAGCAAGCTGATCAACGAGATCATGTTAGAATTTCCTGATGGATCAAGAATCTGTCAGCCGGTTATATACGAGAATCTTCCTCTCTTTTGTAGTTATTGCTCAATATTTGGTCATATTACTGCTGATTGCAAAAAGAAATAGGAGAAAGAACTGCCGGCCACTCCTCCTGTAATGTCAAATACCCCAGCTGAAAGTAAAAGGGAGGCTACCTCAATAGAAGAGGGGCAAATGCCTTCTTCCGAGGCTAGATGTGTGCAGCTTAACACACAAGTCCAAGATGATGGAAAAGAAAACTCCTGCCACGCGGAAGATGATACAGAAGGTTTTACAATGGTTAAAGGCCGGAGGAAAAAGAAAGATCAAAGTGTTAGAGAAGGACCTTCTCTGAATCTCAGAAATAAAGTAAGGCATAAAGATCTTTCATTAAAGGGGACTGCCCCTCATGGCCCAGCATAATGGAGATAGGGGAAGCCTCATCCCCCCAAAGAATGAGGATTTCTACAGACTTCTTAGTAGCTCATTTTTATTGTTTTCCAATTTATGGCGAGTTGTTTCTTGGAGTTTTGGAGGTTGGACAAGGAGAAGATTTTATCTTCTCCTTGTACTATTTCTAAGGGTGATTTGGGGAGAGGTGTGGGCACCTCTAGGGCCGTGGTTGCTTGATGTGGTTATGATGTGTTATGTTGCACTCGAAAAAAAAACAAAGGCAATTCAGCTCTGCCTAAGACTGCTGAGTCTCATGAGCCGTAACCTACTTCTGAGAAGTTCTAATCCATGGGCTAAATAAATCTTAGCCACTCTGTACCAGCTGAGAATTCTGGTCATTAACTTCATAAACTGCATAAAATACTGGAATAGTCACGGACGGATTAATAGGCCTACTCCAATATGCTGGCTTGTTGTAATGGTAACTCTTGTATGGGTAGAGTGGTCATGTAAGGGTAGGATAATGGGGGTGAGCAGAATTATTACCTATGTGATGCTCACTACAATTGTAAATGGTGAGTGGGAAGTTTTAACCTGCAAATGGGGGTGCATACTAGGCTATCCAAGTAACTGGCTAAATGACTATGGGCAACCTGAATATATACATGATTGTGTTTTAACTTTGTGCCTGCACAAGAAAAGTCATATATCTATGGTACTATTATCCTGGATTTCTATTACAAGGGTGGCGATAAGGGCTATATTAATTTGGAAGCCGGATGGATCATCTGCATTGGTGGATCCCTGGGGTTTCCTTTTCATTAGATACGGTGAGATGGGGGCATTGCATGATGTAAGGGTAGGAATTTGAAAATTTTCAAAGCCCATATTGAAGGGTGCATTGTAATTGGGGAGATGAGAGATCTCGACAGTAAATGTAAGGGGAAGGGAACCCCCACGGTGGGTAAGAGCAGAACTATTCTAGAATATAATGGGGCTATGAAATCCATTAACGCCACTTCGCTACAAAGGGTGAGTGTTTGGACGCCCCGCTCTCCCAATGAGATAAGCATCAAAAAATCGTATGCCAAGATAATACTTCATGATAATGCTTAAATGGAATGGAATTCCAATGAAAATTGTGTTTTGGAATTGAAGGGGCTTTAATTGCCCCTTTAAGCACAAGGAAGTGCTTAAACTAATCCGTATGCACTCTATTGATATATTCGTAATTGCGGAAGCAAAGCTTAATCATGATAAGCTATCCTGGCTTATGAGAACTAAATTCTCTAGCTTAAAGGCGTTAGACAACTTCATATATCATAATCACGGAAGAATCCTAGTCTTATGGGATCCTCGAACAACCGATCTTAATGCCCCCTTGTGCACATCACAGCTTATTTCCCTCCAAGCGATAGATAAGGAGAAGGGCTTAACATTTAAATTATCTATTATATACGGGCTACACACTGTGGTTGCCAGAAGACAGCTATGGGAAAATTTGATCAAGGAGGGAGAAGCAACCCCATTCCCATGGATTCTCTTAGGTGATCTCAATTCTCCTCTTTCCGGTCTAGACAGAGTTGGTGGTAGATTTGTCTCCAACTATGAATGTCAAGACGCTTTGAATTGCCTCTCACGTATAGGCATGGAAGACCTTCTATCTTCTGGAAGTTACTTTACTTGGACAAATGGCAGATCCTCGAGTAAGTTAGATAGAGCCATGTCAAATAACGAATGGGCTAGTCTTCATCTTGATTGTCATGTGAAGTTTCTGGCCCCTGGAACTCAATCCGACCACTATTTGTTGCTTCTATCTTCTGAACATACTGATAAGAGAAGGCTAATCCCCTTCAAATTTTATAATATGTGGCTCACCCATAAAGATTTTAAGCCACCACTACTTAAAACTTGGGATAGCAAGATTGCCGGTTCTTTGATGTATCAAGTTGTCGCAAAACTGAAGCTCCTGAAGGAGCCTTTCAAAAAGCTTAATGAGAGGCATTTTGGTCACATCAGCACATGGGTAATTCGCACTAGAGAAAATCTAAAAGCCATACAGACTGAATTACTCACCTCTCCTGGGCCAGGCCTTAAAGAAAAAGAGATCAATGTTAAAATTGACCTAAGGAAGTTGGAAGAGTGTGAGCTCTCCTTCCTCAGGCAAAAAGCTAAGATAAGGTATTTGAAGGAGAGCGATAAATGCACAAAGTTTTTTCACACTCTAGCAAGCTCTAAACGCCAAAGAAGCAAAATAATTTCTATTGCCAAGGATGACGGAAGTCATTCGACATCCAAAAAAAACATTGTAGACACTTTTGTTTCTTTTTTTAAAGATTTATTGGGCTCCTCCAAACCCAAAATTAGTGTCAATGAAAACATTATTGCGCTTGGGCCAAGGCTTAAGAATGAAGACCACGGCCTTCTTTCCTTATATTTTTCTAATGATGAAATTAAACATGCGGTTTTCTCAATGGGAAACTCGAAATCTCTCAGCCCGGACGACTACACGGCTGAATTTTTCAAAGCGTCTTGGCAACACATTGGAAATGACGTGTCTAATGCTATCAGAAGCTTCTTCCATTCCAGGAAGATGCTTAGGCAAATCAACCACGCCTATATTACCTTAATCCCTAAATCCTCTCATGCCTCAATAGTTAAAGACTATCGCCCCATCTCATGTTGCAATGTTATCTACAAGATAATATCAAAACTCATTACCTCATGATTGAATCTGATTATAGGTGATATTATTAGCCCGGCACAAGGGGCTTTTATCAAGAGTCAATTAATCTTAGATAATTTCCTCCTGGCCCAAGGGTTGATCAGAAGATACGCACATAAGAGAATTTCCCCGTGATGCTTTGTAGAGATTGAAATCCAAAAATCTTTTGATACGGTTGAATGGGACTTCCCTATAGAAGTTTTATCCGGGCTAAATTTCCCTAAGCATTTCATAGAGATTATCCAAGAATGCATTGCACTACCTCTTTCACAGTGGCAATTAATGGTCAATTTCATGGGTTTTTTAAAGGAGGTTGTGGGCTAAGGTAAGGAGACCCCATCTCCCCCTATTTGTTTGCAACATGCATAGAATATCTTTCCAGGCAATTAGCTTATGCTACCTCATTGGATCAATTCACTTTCCACCCAGGTTGTGCCGCGCTAAAAATATTGCATTTGATGTACGCCGATGATCTAATCATTTTCTCTAAAGGTAATATGACCTCCATGGCTATCATCTTAAAAGCGATTCGAGAGCTCTCCATGGTTTCTGGGCTAAACGTGAACCTCTCCAAATCGAATATCTTCTTTGGAGGAGAAAATAGAAACCAAAAAAGAAATTATTGAAGCATCAGGTTTTATGGAGGGCACACTTTCATTCGTTTTCCTAGGCATCCCTCTCTCTTCAAGCCGGCTCATCTCCTCCCAATTCTCGATCCTACTAGCCAAAATCACCTCGGCGATTCATTTATGGGCTGGGAAGATTCTCTCGATAGCCGGTAGACTAGAGCTTCTACGTACGGTGGTACAAGGGATAGAGGGCTATTGGTTCTCAGTCTTCCTACTTCCCTCGTACGTTATTAACTCCATTGAGGGAGCCTGTAGAAGATTTGTGTGGGGAACTCCGACCTGGGGTAGATATAGACCAAAAGTCTCATGGAGCAAAGTCTGCATGCCTACCCATCTTGGAGGCCTTGACATTCTTAATATCAATACATGGAATAAATCCTTCTTCATCAAAACCTTATGGAGGATTAATCAAAAGGAAGATTCGCTCTGGATTAAATGGATTCATCATGTATACCTCAATGCACAAAGCATTTGGGAAGCCCGTAGCTCAAAAGATGATTCTCTCATCTGGAAAAGCCTGATTTTAGTCTGTGACATGCTCATATCCAAGGCCGGTTCATGGGAATATGCAAAATCTCTACTAGAAGATTAGGGCAAGGAGGGTAGAGTCGTTTTTAAGGCCTACCATTTTCTCTCCGGATCCGAATCTATAAAGAGGAAATCTTGGACAGAATCCATCTGGATGACCCCCAAACATGCAGTAAACTTATGGATTGCTAAGCAAGGAAGGCTACGCACTAAGGATAAAGCTTTTACAAAGCCAAACAGCATTAAATGTGAATTCTGCAATCATGCAGAGTCTTTTAACCATATCTTTTTTGAGTGCTGGTTTTCTAGGTACATCATGGAAGAAATCCAAGCTTGGACCAACTTTAAAGGAGCCATCTCATCTATTTCAGAAGGATTTAAAGCTATAAAGCGGATGTACAAAGCTGAAACAGCAGAAAATTGCCTACGTAAAGCGGTCTTTGCGGCAGTAGTCTACCATATTTGGTGGGAAAGGAATAGAAGATTTCATGAAGGCCGAACCATGAATGCAGATTTCCTAGTTAGGAAGACCAAAACGGAGGTTTACATTGTATTTCATAAAAAGTGCATTAAATTGCGCATCCCTTAGATTGTAAAGAATTTTTGATAGTGTTTCTTATTTATCAAAAAAATAAAATAAAATGCATGTACTACTAATCTTTATGGATGACTAATTACAATTCTACGTGTGAAGTATTCTACTTTACCAATTTAAAAGGACTATTCTATTTAAATATAATTAATTTGATCCTATTCTAACTATGAGTACTAGAATTCATCATCAACACAACTTTATTGATGTGCACCATTATAAATTTTATTATTATTATGAGTCATATATTCTGTGATATAAGCTGAACAAGTGGTTATACCACTTATCCAACCACAAGAAGAAATCTATGTATCTAGTAGGCAATATGTAAAATAAAACCTAAATCAACTATTGAAGTTCTTGAAAAAGATGTTATGATCACTCTATCACGTATATTAGCATTTCAAAAGAATAATGTGGAATTTTATTCAATAATTCATGGGAAAATGATGGCCTTCAAATTTACTTGATAAAGATAAAAATTATTTGGTCATTGATGATGATAATGTTGAAGAAGATAATGAGGATGAATTAATTGCATAATCAGATGATGATGAATATATATATAGATATGATTTCTTAGAAATTTTTTATGATGACTAAAAATCCATTAATTATTTTCTCATTCTCACTTTGTAATCGTTAATAAGTGGATGTTAAATTAAAATATTTTTTCTAATGTCAATGTGTTTATCATTATGTTTTATTATTATGACATTTTCATAAAATATTTTTATTGCCTCTATATATTATGGTATTTATGTAACTTGATTTAGGTATGAGATATAACCATTCAAGTAGCCAAGGATCTCAATATGTGAGGAGTGATAAAGGAAGTCAACTAATAGTTCGTGGATGAGGAAATCTACATGTATTCAGTGATGATAACACTAGAAAAATCTTTCTGCATTCTCATACACGTATAGAGGAAATTTTGCATCACCTCTTCATGACATACAAGGATTTACGGCTACATATTTGTTTCATTTTTTTAATAAGAAGATATTGATACTTCGGTTCCACCTATCTTAAGAGGCCCATACATTAGTACTGTAGTTGTAGCATCAGCAGGATATTCACAATTATTAATTTACATGCTATGTTATGAGAAAATCTTTATTTGGCCCATAATTAAAAATAAATAATACGTAGCTTTCTTAAATTTACTATATGTATTCATTATCATTTTTCATTTTTTTTATTTCAATTAAATATAAAATAATATGTGAATAAACTTTTAAATATATTACAATTTTTGAATTTTGGTATTTTTAAATATATAACAATGTATCATATTGCTACTTATTGAACATTATCATCTATAATAAAAAAATTTTTTTGTTTAAAAATTATGAAAAACAAATATAAATAAAATAAATGTTAACTTAGTAGTAGCAAAAAATGTGTATTTTGTTTATATGTATATGTATGTGATGATATTAAATCACCTACATATTTATTCCTTAAGCTTCTCATACAATCAAAAAGATATTTAAGGAAAAACTAGTTGTGGATGGTATAAAGTAGAGCAAAGTGCCCTCAAGTTTGCAAAAATTTTATTGGGAAAATTTTGAGATACATTTTCATGCATTTATTTGTTTTAAAATTTGGGATAATATGATTACTCTTAAAATAAATGCATTACAATATATTATTGTTTTATTTGATTTTTGTAGAAAAAATATAAATGAAATAATGCTTTGATGGTACCGATGAAAGATACATGGAAACATGTGATAAGTGTGAGGTACAATGACAAGCTTGACAAATGAAGAAAAAAATATGGCAAATTTCTTTCTTAGTGTTTTGGATAAAATGGTGGGAATATTAGAATAGTGAGGAGTTCAATATCTTGTCCCAAGTAGTTTCATAATCATCGATCAGAAAAAGGTGAGAATTAGGACCTTCAAAATATATTTGAGGTTCAAAGATGACCAACCAACATTCAATAGATTTGGTATAATTATCTTTTATTTTTTATTATTTTTTAAATTTTCAAAATCCAAAGGATAATATCTATGTCATAATAAATGATGTACCTTAATAGTAACTAATATTTATTTTCAAGAAGCTAAGTTGGAATGTCCAATAATACTATTTGAGGTATTCAAGCGAATGCACAAGAAGAATGAATCATTTGTGGAAAAGCTCTCAAATGATATAAATATGAGGTTCTCATTTTGTACTTGTAGTTTCATTTGACAATTAAAAATAATAAAAAAAATTTAAAAATTAATTATTTGGCATTAACTTTAAATAAAATACAAATTCAAGTATATTTTTTTACCATAACAAATGATTTATTATTTATGAACTCATTAAATGTAATTATTAACTTTGTTATTAAAATATTTTGTAGTGGTGTAAGAAAAATTTCTTATGTTGGTATAAAATTTATTTTAATATAGTAATTATTGAGTTTTGTTATTTTTAATAATTGTAGAAAGCTTTAGAAAATATGGTTATAATTACTTCACAATTGACAAATCCTTTTACAGAGGCACAAGAGATTAATACGTTATGCATATTTACCTTCAGGCTATTAGAGTGGAGCCAAAAAAATAGCAAGTATAAGGTCTTGATACCCATGCATCTACATTATATCCAGGTTCTATTTGGAGTTCTTCATCATCATCTTCCACTTACAATAATATGTTTGATAAGAGGGTGCACGAGGAGATTCAAGATATTCATGATACATTACAAATCAAAAATGAGGAGATGCAACAAAAAAAAAGAGATACAAAAGGAAATAAATTTTTCAAAAATGAAGAATTGAAAAAAAGAGAGGCTAAAAGATTGAAAATAATGGAGGAAAATTTGAAAAGAGGGGAGAAAAGAATGAAAAGAGATAAAGAAATGCAATAGAAGATTTTGAATATTGAGAAAATAATATGCGAGTTGGCTGTTGGCAGGGGTATCATCTATTTTTCAACATTCTGAAGAGGATCTACGTAGATCTCCAGAGGACAATAATTATTAGAAGGACTTGTGGTTGTTTGTGATGTATTATTACTTTTTTGCAATGTATATTTTTGATCCAAAATTATCATTTTTGTGTTAAACTTTTTTTTATTATGTTATAAATCATGTTTTAAAATTTATGGATATTTATGTTTGTTATTTGATATTTTATTCTATGGTTGTTATAATGTGAATGTCATTTGATGAATAATATATAGTTGTGCTTATTTGGTTGATGAATAATATTATGTGATTATATATTGTATATAGCATATAGAAATTACACAATGAAATTTATTCCTGTTGTATACAATAGAAATAGAATTTTCAACTTCTCAATCTATTTCTAAATAGAAATAAATTCATGTGTTTCTTTGATGACTCATTGCTCATTTAGAAACATATTATACGTAGAGGTGTCAAATTTTTATTTTTTTTTTATTTTTATTTTTGTTTTATTTTAATAAATTATTAAATTTTATATAAAATTTTAGATAATGTATAATATTATCTATTTAATTTATAATATGAAAAATGTTAAATTTTATTAAAATAACAAAGTTTTAAATTTTTTTTATAATGCAATATAAAATTAGTTTAAAATTTATTAGAATCATATAATATAGTTATAAATTTTTAAATGAAAAATTAAAACAAAAAAATAAATAAATTAATACATTTTGTTTAAAAAAATAAAAATTAAAAAAAAATATAAGCAACTCAAATGAAAAATGACTAATCAACCATTTTATACCAAAGGTCCGAATCAAACAAATTATAGTTTCAACATAACGTATAAATAAATCGTACAATCAATAAAAAACAAAACATCGAAATCAAAAAAAATAGATCATCATCAATCATCAATCGGTATATCATGAGTATCATGAGCCGCAACATCAAGATCAGTATCATATGGATCATCATCATTAGTAATCAACTCTTCCGCTATTGTAGTGGATGCGACTGCAATCCTTGTCTCAGTCCCAGCTTCAGCACGATCATGGATGCTAAACCTTGAATCCTCCCAATCCTTCAAACAAGCCAAGGCCTCAACAATATCTGGACGTAATCTCGATCTCCTATCCAAAATCACGTTCACTGCAACAGAAAAAGCAGACTTCGATGCTACGCTCGATACCGGAGGAGTCAGTAGATCCCGTGCCATCCTAGATAGCACGGGAAAGGTGAACTCATATGATTTCTACCACTGTAATATATCAAGATTCTTAGTATCAGAATGTGATAGGATTGAGCAGTAATCGGTATCTAAGTACTGAGAAAGCTCGCTCCTATTTAATGGTCCACCCCTACGTTTCCCCCTCGCTAGCTGAATGGAAAAATCATCATCTCCGAACAATGTATCGATGTTCGTAATCACAGTCTCACTACTACCACCACCATACCTAGTATCGTAGTATGTGAACATGTCAGTCAACTTCTCGTGAATGAACCATTCAGGTGGGTCTTCCAGGTTCATGCACGAGGAAATATAAGTCAGGGTGTTTTCTACCCCTTCCACCTTAACCCTAGGGTCCATGCATGCAGCAAGACAATAAAGAGATGAAACGGTGGACCAGTACTTCAAGTACTTGGTTTTCATCTCTGCAACCATAAGGCTATGTGTCGGGTCAGCTTGATACTTCCTAAACATGCTACTATTGTTGCATATGCACCGGAGTGCAATCCAAGTGGTGGGCGTATAAACCGACGAACACATGTTCGTCATGTCATAAAATATATTCAGGAATTTCATTTATGAAATTCCTGAA
The DNA here is from genome assembly GCA_029783825.1 of Sapria himalayana. Lineage (NCBI taxonomy): Eukaryota > Viridiplantae > Streptophyta > Magnoliopsida > Malpighiales > Rafflesiaceae > Sapria > Sapria himalayana. The sequence continues at coordinate 269,678 of JAREIK010000357.1, read as the reverse complement.
GCCCAGTCAGTGTCGTCAATAATAAGTTCGTCACTCTTACTATTGATGTAGTCGGATATCACGTGTTCGTATCCAACACATGATTCTAATATCAGGTACGTATAATTCCAATGATGTCTCACATCCGATTGGAATTTCTTCTTCTTAAGATTTGCAGACAAACAGAGACTACCAAACTCTTGTTGTCTGCGAGGAGTGCGAATATATTTTAGTGCATTGCGTAAATTATCCAACGCGGGGGAACACACCTTCAACCCGCTTGAACAATCAGGTTAATCACATGACACATGCATCTGACATGAAAAATCTCTCCTAATGGTGCGTCTCTAATATTCCTAACAAACATGTTGATCACTACTCCATTATTAGATGCGTTATCGAATGTGACACTAAAAATTTTATTTTGAATTTTATATTTCCTAAAGATTTTCATCATACACTCAAAAATGGCCGGGCCATCATGAGGATGAAGAATCTCAGAGAATCCTAAAATTTTTTTATTCATAGTCCAATTAGAATCTACATAGTGGCTGGTGAGACATGCATAAGATGATTCATCGTGACTTGTCCAGATATCGGACTTCACTGACACCACTCCACTATATGCCATAAATTCATTAATTATTTTTTATTTTTCTAACTTATATATCTTTAGTATGTCATTCCTAGATGTGGACCTAGGAATCCTACGATAAGCAGGCTGAAAATATGTCTGCATGATGCGCACTACCCTTGGATCTTTCGAAAATCTGATTGGAAGACCCATCAATGTGATAAGTCTGGTCATGCTGTCCCTATCCAACTCGCTGGAGTATATGAAGGGAGTAATCTTTGAGACTGAACTGGATACAGTCTCAAAAAATGCAGTGCCAAGTTGGGTTTGCCTAGGATCTAATGGACCATATTTTTTGGTGCATAATTCAGCATGCCTCTTAAGGTGCCCAGTCCCAAACGAACTCTTACATGTTAAAAGTCTCATACAATATTTGCACTGTGCCATTTCTTGTTCCTCACCCCTAAAATTTTTTTATTTTATTATATTAAAATGAGTCCAAACTACAGGAGTCATCCTAGTTTTTTATTTTTTAGAAGTTTGGGTTGAGACGACTGGAGAAACTAAAGTTTCAGCAGCCCCAGACCTTTGTGTAATATTTTCATTTTCTAAATTTAAATATGTTTCATTAGTATTTGTCATTTTTTTAGGATTTTTGTTATTCAGAATAGTTATTTAGAGACTAGAAGACTAATTTTAATATTTTCTATTTTTGGTCTAGAGAGAGAGAGAAAGTTAAAAAAACTTAAAATAAATTACCCGATTAAAGCAGTGAGGTCGGTTGCATGCACGGTGCACCACAGTCAAGCTCAAAGTTCAAAACTCAAGTTGAGATTCCTGATAATCCAAGCTGAATGCCGAAATCTCGAGTTTCGATAGAGAGAGGAACAAGATTTTTGAGAGAGAAAATGAGCGATTTGAGAGAAAATATGTTTATGAAAAACATAAATGTTAAAGAGGGGAGGTGGAATTTATAGATTAAAGAAAAATTTTTTAAAAAGTAATTTTTAAAAAGTAAAGAGAGGGGGGGCAGAATCATGAGGACCGTTGGATTCTGCCCCCTAGCCCGTTTGAGGCGAGATCTAACAGCTGAAAATTAATTTTTTTATTAATTTTTATTTTCCCCGTTGGGGGGGGGGGGAGCAAGGGGGTCGGGCACGGCACGGCTCGTGCCTTACTCGGGCATGGGGTTTTCCCGTGTCGTGCCTCTTGCCGAGCCAGGCCGGTTGACACCTCTAATTATACGTTTCTAATTTTTGTGTCAGAATTAGCAATGGAACTCAATGTGCCTTTTTCGTCACAAAATTTAGCAACACATTTTTCTATCACATTTATAGAAATGTCATTATGTAGTCTATTTCTAAAATTTAGAGCAGAACATTATAGAAATTAAACTAATCTGTTTCTAAATTCATCACTATTTAACCATAGCAACAGAATTAGAAATGGAATAGGGCATTTCTTATTCCGTCTTTTCTTGTTGTGTATATATATAAGTATTACAATTTATTTTTCCAATGATAATAATCTTGTGACTGAGTGGTTTGTTATTATTTTTGTGAGTAGAGGACATGGGTTTGAATCTCACATTACCCCTTATATAGTATTTTTGGTTTCTTGGTTTCTTGGTTTCTAATAATAGTTTCCAAATTAATTAATTAATTAAATGTTATTTTTTTTTTCAAATTTATAAGGATAATATTTTGTTGATGAATTTTAGTGCACCAAATCTTAATTATTTTAGAATTTGGCGCACCAAAATAGAAATATTTTGTGTTTGGTACACCAAAATATAAATCCACCTTTATTTATATTGGAAACCCAAAATTTTAGTAAGCTTGATGCCCCTTCCATGGCCTTAACCAGCTTGATGTCCCTTCCATATCCATAACAAGCTTGATGTTCCTGCCATAATCTTAACATGTTTCATAAATTATAACTAAATGTTTTGTTTATTTGTTAAGAAGAAAGGTCACATCACTTTAAGTGATGTGACATGTGCTTATTTTTTTTATAAAGAAAATGAGAATTAAGAATGCCCACTTCTTCTTCTTCCTTAGGTGGTACTTGTAGACTATAATATGGAAGAAGACTTATGGTGGAGCTCCAATGAGGTATGTCTTCTACTTTTATAAAACAAAACAAATCATCCCAAAAGCTAATCACATTGATTCACTTCCGAATATCACGAGGGAAGGTTAAGGTCCTAATAGATACTATTATAGATATGTAGACACACATACATACAATTTTTTTATGATATTGATCTTTCTATGTATATATACACATATATAATATGGTAGAAACATGCACAAACTCACACACACACACACGAACATATGTATATATGTATTGATGAATGTGCGTGTGTGATGACACTCAGACACACACACACACACATACACTCTTATATATATATATACTAAAAAAATACATTGGTATATATAATATTAAATGTATCCTAGGTGTGTATACATTCATAATTATATACTATAGTATGCACACATACATATTGTTGTATATATGCTTTTATATTACTATACATTATATATATACAAAATTACTTCAATATTTATACTATTATGTGTGTTTAAACACATACACATAGATATACATACTATAATGTTTATAGATACACACATTTATAATGTATATATACACTTATATATTATTATATATGTCTATATATACATGCTTATTACATATATATAGACATACATACATACATGCTTAAATCTTAACAAATATTTCTTACTACATCAAAATATAGAATTATTTTAGTTCAATGAAAGAATATGATTGACTAATTATTTTGTTTCATTTATCTAGATGGAGAATTAGTAAAGTGGAATGACATGTCAATTAAGTGCAAGGGTGATCACATCAATTCTATTTTTGTGCATCAAATCGTTTCTTTCAAAAAATTCATAAAAAGTATTTTCTAAAATGAATATGTAACTAATTTCTTTCCCATTTCATTTCACTATGTAATAAGACCCTTCTTGTATGTTTCTACTTCAAGACGTTGCATATGTAGCCAAGATGTTTTATTTTAATGACACGTATTATCACATTTATCTAAAGCCAATTGTTGTTGGATCAAATATTTTCCTCCAACATCAAGGCAATGTCTTCTAATTTACTATAGTTATTATACCTTTCTTTTTATTTTAATACTATACTTAATTTTTATTCATAATAAACTCATTCAATTGTTGTTGCTTCCAATTTTTCACCTAGTGATCATGCATGTGCTTACGTATATCCATAAGCACTTTGAAAACTTGAATGATTCTCAATTATTAGTGTCATACGGGGCCCAGCAAGATGTTCTTAATCACATGGTCTCGCACTCAATTAATCTCGATAAAAAAAATGTAACAAATAGTGTGGATCAAACATTTTTGAGTGCTTGTGATTTTTGTAATGTTGTGAAGTACATTAGAAGAGTTGTTCAAATCAAATAACTTTAGTGTGCAATGGTGAGAGTGTCCTTGAAAAATTAGTGGTCATGTATTAAGATTGACTCATACTTCTTTTAAAGTAGTTGTTTGTGTAGTAGAGTTATGACTCTATTCTATAGTATTGTGACTGGACTAAAACTAGAATATATACTAAGGAGTCATACTTGTTATGTCATTACAAGAAAAAGCCCAAATAGCTAGGGCGGTATCCCTAACTATATGAGATTTTTCCATCACTAAGATAGAATAACAACGGAATAACGACGAAAATTATCCCAAGCTAAATTGCTCGTCACAAAATATTAATGAGAAAATATAATTTCCTAGCAAATTTTTTAACAACAAAAATGTCTTAGCTAATTATTTTTTTCCCTTGTTAATTTTGATCGTAATTAAGAATAGTAATAGTATTTTTTGAATGAATATATATAGATAATTTTTTAGCTAAATTAGCAAGGAAAAATTCCCTGGCTATTTTCATTCCAAAGTTATTTTCACAATTATTTTACTAAAAATTCGATTACATATTTTTAAATTTTTATTTAAATTGAATAAAAATATATACTATAAATAATTTTTTATAATTAACAAAAAGAAAAAGTAGTTCATAAATTATTCTGATACAATTGTTATATAGTTAAAACAGAAACATAACATAAGTATATAATTATTTAAAAACAAAATTATCATCCTCATCATTAGATGATGCATTTGTGCTAGGCTCTCCTGCATGGTTTCTTTGTTGGAACTATGTGCTATCTGTCTCGTCAAGGCTACTAACTATGACTCTAGAAAGGACATCTAGTGTTGTATTGCATCTGGTACTGCTCAGAAAAATTATTTTGAACTTCCTCAACAGTATAATTATCAACACTGAATTCACAAATCAAATGCACAATATTATAAAAAAAATGAAAGGCACACTCTAAACACAAAACAAAAGCAAACCCACGTGAAGAAAAATATTACTTAATTTCTAGATGTGATGGTTGACCAAATCTAGCAACTAAAGCATTAACAATAAGTTTATCTCCCAATTTCAAGCACTTTATCAATACATTTTTTATTCTTTTCAAGGATTGCATATACAAAACAATACTTATCATCGAGCATGTTCCTTGATTGATGCTTCCTCTACAAATGTAGATAGAGACTTAGATTTTTTATTGAAATGATGAAGAAGTACAGTTATGAAAAAAATAAACAAGAGAGAAAACTAATCAACAAAATAACAAACCAAAAAATTAATTAAATAATATAGTGTAGCTAGAAGTAATTAGAAGCAAATATGTTGTATATAATTTGTTTTAATTATATATTTTTCATAGCTGAATATGTTTCGGTTTTAATATTTTCATGTAAGTGCATGAAAGAAAATATTAAGAGGATAAGAATGCAACAATAACACAATAACGAGGGTCCCGCTCATCCGAGTGATCTAACTTGCTCTGGTTAATTAAACAGAAAAAAATATTATATATAAATATGTTTTTTTCCTGCTCTGCAAATTCTCTTCTGTCGGAATATTTCTATCTCTCTCTCTCTCTGTGATTTCCTTCTCAATTACTGCACATACTGTAAGAACATTCTGATTTTGGTTATAATCTGTAAACACATAAGTATTTTTCTACTGGATGTAGCTAGTCATGTTGAACAACTAGTGAACTACATTATTTTGTGTTTTCTACTGTGATTTGAGTTTGTGTTGTGATTTTGTATACTGCTATGGTTGTGGATATATATCATTTGTTGTTTCTTCTTATTCTGAATCTATAAATCACAAACCTTGCAAGCATAATTTCCAACAAAATACAAAAATGAGAATCAGCATTCAATGAGAAATTGAATCATGCAATTTTTTTCGCAGATGGGTTCTCAGGTCCAACACCATGTTCTTCTCTTCAGCATTAAGGATCAAGACATCGCTAGAGCCTCCAAGCGTCCGACTCCGACCCCATTAGCTAACTCATTTTATTATTCCGAGACACCATACTTGTGTGTCCCATGTTTCCCTAACGAAGACAAATATTTCTTCACCATATCCAACAACTCAAACCTAGCAAAACAAGATGATGTCATCAATTGAATAGATACATAAAATGATACACAAACCGATTATCAACTTGTTTTTTTTAAAACAAGAATACTAACACATTAAAATAATAGACACCCAATGTAAGGTGAAATACAAAGGGAAGCAGCAAAATCAAATGAAAATCAACTAAGCAAACAATTGGAACAAAATGGAAAAAAAAAGGGAGCTTTGCCTGTCCATCATGTACCCTTGTTGTTGTAGTTGAGCAACCAGCACCAGCATCAAAATGGCCACCTAAATAACCAAACAAACACCAGCAACAAGCACCACAACTGGAGGTGGGCTGCACCAATTTGTGTTGGCTCGCAGTAAATGAAGTAATTTGGTATTCTTCTGGTCTCATCTTGTTCTCCTCTTCTCGACACAGGCACAAACTGCATCAATTCTAAGGCTCAAACTACATCAATTTTAAGGCTCAAATCACATTGCCACAAACACAAAAACTTTCATTTTGGAGCAAAAACATTTCATAAAAAAAAAAAAATAAAAAAAAAATCAAAATACTAGATGAGTCATCACCTCAGCATGTTGTGCACCACCACCTTGCATATGTAGGTGACTATGCATGCCTCCTATCACACATTGTGCATACATACTGCCCTTATGCAAGAAGTTGTTGCCCATATTGTGCACGCACTTGCTACCTTATATATTTTTTTGTTATTACAAATAGTGGTGGGTGACCATCTAGGATTTGTAACTTATAAATAACATATATCTCAATACATCTCATATCATGTTAACAATTAAAATAAAAAAAAATAAACACTCTATAATCAAAATGTCATACAACTAGAAATAAACACTCAATAATAGACAAAAATAATTAGTGCAGCTCGTATTGAGTAATATCATTAAAAGTATCCAAAATAAAAAAAAATAAAAAAAAACAACAAAAATAATATATTTTCTCAACACTGTTCATATATAAATCTCTATATCCTCAAATATCATTATATTTTACATTTGTCAAAAGACTAAATTGACTCTCTTATAAATAAAGAATTATGATGGATTTACTATCAAAACTAAGAGGAGCTCAAATAGAGTATAAGTGAGAAACTAGTGCAAAATGTTCATCAACCTTGAAATAGATCTCAATATTTCATAGCTTATTCACATGTCTGAGTATAAAAAATACAACATAATGTAAATTTATTATAAAAAATTTGTTGAACTAATTATACAGATAATATATGTAATATTAAATTAGATAGTTACAAGATATTTGATTTTTTTTATGACACTTTCATATCTAATAGATTCAAAAATATATCTTTTGTGAAATAAAATTAATTTTTTATAAACATATGTTATCTTTATTCCAAAAATATATATAAAAATATACAAAAAAAGTCTTGCATTTCAACTTTCATAGAAAAAAATAATAATTAGATTCGAATGTATTAAGTTTAAGGGAAAACAATTGCATAGAATATATCAATCTATTTTAATGGAAAATAGATCAATAATTTAAAGCTTTTCATAGGTAACAAACAAAACTTATCTTGTAAATAAAAATAATCAAGTAATTATTTCATATGAACCTATAAGAAATTATAATAAGAACCTATAAGAGGTGATTAAAGAAAGAGGGAATCAAAATAAGATCATTTTAACTAATAGATTAAAAATTAAAATAACAAAACTCATGTACCAATGTATAACATTTCACCAGTAAGAAAACCTTTAGTTGAACTTCATTCTCATCAAAAGTACACTCGTTATTGAATAACTATAAAAACTAATCACAAGTACTAAAACAAAAATAATTATCCAATACATTTTAGCAAATAAAAATATATCATTTATTATGAAATATCTTTCTAAATGAGGAATTGTCTAAAACAAAAGTTTTAATAAGACTTCAAATGAATAAGAAAAAACATTAATACACAAAATAAATAAATATGAATAAAAAAGTATTCTATCAAGTGGAAGATTAATACTATAATGTATTTGTTTCTTTTGGAAAACATCTGAAAGATAAGTTCAAAAGAGTCAAGTGAATTAACTATTTTTTAGTCATAATCAATGAAACAGTGAAAAAACTTAGTATGTCGAGAGATCTCTCACTAAGGAGCTTAGCACATGTGAAATTAAGTTTGCCATGAATGAGTGGAAATCTCTTGATTATGATAACTTTATCTCTTCAAATATTAGTGAGAAGTTTAAAAAGGAGTCTGAAGGGTAAAAGAATCACCTAATAAAAAAATTCTTCAATTACCCAAAAGCTATTTAACTTCTTGTAAGACTACTAAAGTGGGTAACCATTATATAAATCATGTATTATTAGAGTACTTGATCTTAAATTTGTTTCATTATACAAATTAGAAGTTCACCCCTTGGGTTTATCATGTAGGGAGGGCAGCCGAGAAAAAAAAAGAAAAGATAAATTACATTAATTTGTGAAAAAATTATATATACAAAAATAAATTTATTTATATTTATATTTATATGTATAAGTAAGAATAAACATATGTATGATTAAGAGAGTTCACATGTCAGGTGCTCTCCTACAACATAACAAGAAAGAAAATAAATAAATAAAAAAATTATACACACTAAATTAAATCTCAACAATCTTTTTCAGAATATTGCATACATGCATTAAATATTAAAATTAGAAAATATGAAAAAAAACATATAATTATCTACGTGTATTCATGAAGATGTCTAGAATATATTCACTGATAAATATATTCACTGATAAATATATTCACTAATAACATGTCGAATTGTCTAAATATCACATTAAAATATTATCAACATATGAATTGATAAATATAATGTCTCCAAAAAGTAACTAATATACTAAAACACACAAGTAACTGATAACATAACTCTTTGCACTGAAGCTAGAACCAATAATATGCCCATATAATACATCTTAGAATTGTGTTCATACGAGTGTATGTAGGAAAATCTAATATGTAACTAAAAATACTATGAGTGCAAATAATATTTGATCTAGTTTGTTGTGATTTATAATTTATTATTTATTATTTTATTTTTTTTATTTTCTTGCATATGTATAAGTGCATTCAACCTATGGGATATCATAATTCGATTAGTCCCTTATATAAGGGTTTAGCTTGTACACATTATGTTATGCAATTTTTCAAATACTCTTCTTTCACCCTGCATTGTTTCTCAACATAGTATCAAAGCCAAATTTTTATATAATACAAATTCTTGAGTGCGTGGCTATCATTTTGAATGTGCAGAAACTTTTAATATTTTATTACAATATAACAAAAAATCATTTTAGATATTATATGATAAAAAGTTGGACATATTTCTCAAATTCTCTACTTTTACTTTGCATTGTATCTCAACTTGGTATCAATGCTAAAATCTTATAGAATACAAAATTTTGAGTGTGTGGCTTAAATTTTGAATGTGCAGACACTTTTAATATTTTATTAAAATATAACAAAAAGTCATTTTTGAAATTATATGATAAAAAAGTTGGACATATTTCTCACTAAAATATAAAAATTTAGAATCTTGTTCAAATTTTAATAAAGTTCTCATACTAATTATCAACCTAAATTTTTTTATCATCAATTGTTAGTTATATATATTAAAAATATTAAAGATGAAGTACATCCAATTATAATTATACTAAACTTAAATTATATAGGTTTCATTCTCTTGAATATAGGTACATGCGATGATACTAAACTAATCTAGGTTTTATTTTATATATAGCTCACCTGTGACAAGGATTTCTTCTTGTAATTGGATAAGTGGTGTAACACACTTGTTCTACTTGCACCGCAAGAATAAATGGCTCATATTTAGTATAATATTTTTTATGGTGCACTTCTATAAGGTTTTATTGATGATAAATTCTCGTACCCAAATTTAGAATAAGAACAAATCATTCACACTTAAATAGAATTATCCTCTTAATTGGTAAAACATGATACTCCACATGTAGAATTTCAATTAGTTAACCATGATAGTCAATATTAGATATAGTAAGAGTTAGACCACTTGATGCATATACCACTATAAAATATAACTCTATTTGAATTATTTTAAAAGTGTGAAATTTGTATTCATCTACATAATGTATGAGATACATCTATAAACTTCATAATGACCATTTTGTAAGATAATTTATTTATTTATTACATATATTTGATGATAGAAAATATACCTAAAAATGAAATAAAATAAAATCATACTTATATAATGTTTCACGTTAAATTATAGAAGCAAGTATGATATGTTATATATTAACAAATTTTTCAAAAAAAATACAAAATCTTTGTCAATCTTTGCATAAATTGAAACATATTCAATGTGTGCTTCTTTTTGTCTTAATTCCTTAGCATAAATCCTTAAAAAATAATATTGAAATTATTTTGAATATTAAAAAATAAATATCACATGCCATGACAAGGATATGACAATATAAAATGATTATATATCTTACTTAATATAAAGTATAACTTCCTCATAGTTCAATAAGATATATGTGTGCATAGCAATATACTTTTAGTCATCCAAAAAATACCTTGATTTTGCTCTACCATATGATCGACATGCATGACATAAATAAAAAGTATATCATCTTCTTCTGATATTTCCCCCATACCATAATCTTTATTCAGAGACATTTTGATATGTGAATTATACACTTATGGCTGAAAATTGTGCGCACAAAATGCTGAAGCTTCTTCAACCAAGTAGGCTTTGCATATTGATCATTCAATTTTGGCTTTATTTAAAATTTTGTTTTTTTATTTTCTAAGATATCTGAAAAATATCTTCATCAAAATATAATTTATTCATCGGATACATTTAAATCGGTAGATTACCAAATAAAAATTATATAACCTCTCAAATGGATACATATATTTTTATTGCACAAGGCTTGCGGTATCATGGATTTATAAGACAGGTAAATCGGAAGATATTCCATGGAGTCAAAGAAGCTAGGGAGGAAAAATATGCTAAATTCTTTATATAATAATGGGTATGTTATTTTGTAATTACTCTATGTCCTTTATTATGATATTACAAGTAATAAAGATTCTTAAAAAATGTTTATTTCAGTCAATGCTTCTCATATATATTTTTTAAAAGTAATTAATGGATTGTTATGGGTATTAGCCTTTGAATAAATACATGACAATTATGACTTTTCATCCTGAATAACTTATGCTTCTTCATATCAATACATCTTCCCATGTTAGATGCATATTCATCAGGTAACCTGAGCTCTATTAGCCTTTTGCATAAAGTTTTCTTTGCATTATTGTCAAGACTATAACAAACCTTAGGAAATTTATTCGTTGATTCATCCTAGTGTACCTCTGGACATGAACAAAACTCTTTCAAATCCTTTTTTGATTAAACATTGCCTTTTGTATCATATCTAAGTTATGCCTAATTAGGTTGGTATTCTAATAAGGTAAATCCCAAAAGGTGTTTCATTTCTTCTAACTACAGTGATAATTCATCAAAATTATATATTAATGTAATCTGCATCAACATCTATAACATGTTTGAACCCATATCTTTTAATTATATCTAATATTTTGGCACATAACCTCAAAGGTAGTGTACCTTTTACAACTATCTAGCCTATCCTAAATGTCTCAATATTTATTCAAAATGAATGTTTCATATGTAATAACTTATAGTAATTATCAAACCAAGAAGTCTTTCCTCATATGCTCATAAAAAATATATCAGAGTTCTCCGTGAAGTAAGTACAAACTAATTTCCTTGCTGTACTCCATTTTGATAACATTGAATATGTAGAAAAATTACTTATAGTCTACATAAGTACTACTTGCATTTGGAAGTTCTACTTTTTAGATCTGTTATTTGTTTCCACACAATGACCTCACAATTTTTTAGCTCCATAATTAGGGGTTATAGAAAAACATTCAACTTTTTATGGGTTCTTGGACCGAGCATGATAATATACAAAATCATGTACTCGTCTTTAATGCATGTCTATGTGTGGTAAATTATATGGTGTGAATAATTACTGGTCATAAAAAGTATTATTACCCTATTTGTCTAAATGGTTAAAATATATATGTGCCAACCCTAAATTAATATTTTGTCTTTCATCTATCAAAATATGGATTAATATCATCAAAATGTTTCTAAGATGGAGAATCTAAACAATACTGCAACATATCTTTTTCAATAATATGCTCTTTGTGCTAACTCATGTCATTAGCAGTGACTTTAAATACAAATAATCTTTGTAGATAAGGAGTCAACAGGAAGTAATATATCTTCTTATAAAGAATATTTATTTTCTACCTTTTACATACAATATATCTTTTGTATCGAGGATAGTTATAAAAATAACAAGTAATTACTTCATTATTTTTGCCCCAATATATCATTTAGCCACTAATGCAATAAGGTATTTTTTCTACAAGCAAACTCAAACCTCACATTAATTTTTTTGTGCTGTAAAAGCTATCTATCGTGACGTTATTCTTCTGTAATAATTTAGATAACAACTTTCATATTTCATCAAAACCTCTTTCTGAAAAATAATAGTTTGCCTTTAAATTCAAAAGTCTAGCCACCATAAATAACTTTGATTGGCTATATGAATTACCTGGTTAAAACTTTTCATCTAATGCTTTGAGTATTTCAAAAAAATAATATTTACTGATAAATTTGGGATATCATGATCAACGATATCCGAATTGAAGGAATACCTAATAATATTCTTCAATATTGCTTCACATATATTATTGGCACATTCCATTATACCATTTGTATCAAATACTTCTATGTACATAATATTTCATTGTTTGTGATACATTTATTTTTTTATGTTTATACTAAATATAATAGTCTCCAACAAATCTATTTTATGCAAGATAATATTATACTGTGTCCATATCTTGCAAATTATGATTCTAACATTTATGATCACTACATGAGCATCTTATTTTTATTCGATCCATAAATTCAAGATATTTTTCCGTAAAGCCAACAAACTTTTCAATCCCCTTTACAAACTCTTTATTCAAAGACTCATCTTTTAGTGTGACATTCATCCATTGATGATAAGTTTGTATAATGTTTTCTATTTATGTAACAAATAACACAAATATATTTTGAATTATAATAAGATAGATAATGACTTATTTGTCATAAAGATATTGTAACATATTTAGAATATTACATTAATATCATAAAAATGGTGCAGTCACATCATTAATAGATAAATTAGCATTAAAATAAAATAAGGGGGTTGAATTAATCTATTAGATATTTACCAATAGCCTTCAGTTATATTTTTATCATATATGAAAAATTAAATATTTGATATTTATCTATGAAGAAAGAAATCACAAAAATTTAGCAAAAATAAAAAAGTTGTGGATGTGCTAGTAAGTTTTTTTCTATTTAGTTTATATGTGAAAGATCACAATATAAAAATATATTGAGAATTAGAGATTAACTATTCATTTGGTGTTAATAAAATGAACTGTCTGAGATTTTATTATTTTTGGGATTAATTAAACCATTAAAAAAATGATAACATGAATCATGATCTTCTCTTGTTTGTTCCCCACCATGCTCACAAGTCAACTATTCAAGTATTGGCCAAACTAAGTGCTCTTGTGTTTCTTTGATCTCAATGAAATAAGATTTTAGAATAATTATTACCTTTAAAATTAAAAATATGAAGTAATTATTTTGACAAAAGCATTATAAATAATAGAAATCATCCAAAAATTCACAATGCTAATACATATCAATATGCAAATGAAAATACAACAAATATCAGCTAGCCATGGAGCAAATCAACTAATTAATAAGAATCATACCTAATCCATTTAAAGCATCTAGTATAAATTGTCATCTCCTAGCTATGAGATGTAATATGCATTTTATTAAATATCAAATAATATGAGGTGTTAAAAAAATAATATGAGATGTTTTTTATTCGATTCCACCTTTTGTGAAGTGTAGATAAAGTAACTTTTTCAATGTTGAATAAATGTTTGTTTATTGTTATTATGTTTCAACTTTCAAATTTTTAATATATATAAATTCAATTAAATAGCTAATTAAGCATACTTAATCTTCATTGTTAAGTCTTTCAAAAAATAAAAAAGCTAAATTTTATTAATTAGGATGATAAAAATTTTAAGAAAACAAGAAGAGAGAATCCTTGAAGATGTTAAATAGGAACAAAAATTATAGATAATAACAAAAGACACAAAATTTTGCATACCTCAATGATAGTAGATACAAAAAAAAAACATCAATTTTCATATCTCAATGATAGATGAGTAGGATGACAAACATAAAATGGAGGAAATAAAGCTCAATTTCAAGGATAGGAGCTAATAGATTAGAGAAAATTTAGGCCAAACCATAATATTTTTTTGAAGGGACCACGAAAGTTTCTTCAAAAACATAATATTAACATAAAATAACGATGAAATGAGTTTCTCTTTCTAAAGTACCGACAGAATTAAATTTCATCATCAAAATTTTTAAAGTTTAATAGCGATGGACTCTCATGCTGTTTCATAATTAGCGATAGAAATCATTTCTGCTACTAAATTTGGAAGCGGATCAACAATCCATTCCTAAAATAATTGAAAGGGAATTCATTTTCGTCATATTATTGATGGAAGGTAAACCTGTTTCAACTTACAACTCTACTTATGTTTATAATTTCAAAACACCCACCTTTTAATAGTGACAAATTATTTTTTGTTTCTAATTTTTTTTTTAAATGTCATTTTCATTTTTAAACTGTTTCAATTCCATTCCTAATTTTTGATGAGGAATTGAACATATCCATTTTTCATTTCTAATTAGCTTCTTTATTCTAGTGCGTGCGTGCATGCGTGCGTGTGTGCATATATATATATCCATGTATATGTTTATATATCTACATTTATTTATGTTTTCCATTTCTTATTACTTTACATTTATTTTTTATTTATATATAAGTATTTAAATTTGATTATCATGTGATAATAATAAGTGTAACTGAATGGTTTGTTTAGTTTTTGCAAGTAGAGGATATGAGTTTAAATAATATGTTGGTTCTCTACGCTACAACATTAAATAATTTCATGGTTTCCAATGACAATTTATTAAATAATTAAATTAATTTTTTTTAATTTTGGAGTATAAAATTAATAAATTTTAGTGCACAAAAGATTAATTATTTTAGAATCTGATGAAAAAGGGGCGAGGGTGAGGAGAGAGGGAAGAGGGACAAAGAGAGAGGGCAAAGTGCACAGGGAGAGGACGAGGGATGTGTTTCACTTGGGAGTAGGGCAGTAACCGAGTCGAACTTCTCGCGAGCTGCTCGGCGTTCAGCTTGTTAGAAGCTCACTCGAACTCGTTTGTTAAGTTAAATGAGCCGAGCCCGAACATCATTTTGAGATTCATAAGCTAAACGAGTCGAGCCCGAGCACTCTCAAACTTGGCTCATCAGCTCATAAACAGGCTCGTGAGCAAGCTCGTTAACCAAGCTCGTGAACAATCTAGTGAACTAAGCTCGTGAACATGGAGAATGCGTGATAAACAACAAATTTTTCCTACAAATGAACATGATGAATATTTAACTCTTGAATTTCAATCAAGTTAATGAACTTTTATTATCTAATCTTTTTAATTTAGTTGTATGTTAACTATTTTAGATGAACATTTTCTTTAATTCCCGAACATCATTTTGAGGCTTGTAAGTTAAACGAGCCGAGCCCTAGCACACTTAAACTCAGCTCGTCATCTCATAAATAGGCTCGTGAACAGGCTCGTGAATAGGCTTGTGAGCAAGCTCATTAACCAGACTCGTGAACAAGCTCGTGAACCAAGCTCGTAAACAGCCTCGTAAGTTAAACGAGCCGAGCTTGAGCACCCTCAAACTTGGATCGTCAGCTCGTAAACAAGCTCGAGCCTACTCCTTTAAAACCGAGCCAAGCCGAGCCAAGCCGAGCCTGCCTAATACTCGGCTTGACTCGGTTAAACCCCTACTTGGGAGAAGCAAGTGGAGGTGGATTGTTAAAAGTAATTAAGGGTAATTTAAGATTAATATTTTTGAGTACACCAAAATTCAATTTGGTAAGCGTTTGGTATAATTTTTTTTCAAATATTAATTTTTGGGTGGTTTTTTAGTCATTTTGTGGGGTGGAAGTGGAACAGCAAAACACGATTCATTCTTTTTTTTAAAAAAAATTATAAATTGGGGTTCAAAAAAATATCTCTGCTAAGTGCTAACTTGTGCGTTGACTCGAAAGTATTCGTTAGTCCTGATGAAGCTTGTTGGTAGCCGGCTGTAGGGGAGCACAAATCCAGGAAAAACATGAAGTCGCTGGTTACCAGAGCCAGCACCGGTGGCTTGGGAGCTGCGGCACTCTCTTACGTTGCAGTCGACTACTTCCGTCAAATATCCCCAGCTTGGCACCAGCGACTGCAGCCGGCACTGTGGTCCACACTCTCTCTGATCGTCATCTGTCGTATTCCCCACTACAAGCACTGGTCATCCGAGTTCCGCGCCGTGGTTCCCTTTGTTCTCTCGATGCTGTTCATGCTTGTTTGTCTTCTCTTCGAAGCGCTCTCTGTGCGTTTTGTCACTTCCGTGCTCGGCCTTGACTGGCATCGGTAATTCATCATCGGATTTCACTCAAACATTATTCTTCTCTTTATTTCGATTTAAAGCGATTTGGTGAATTCAGTTCCGCTTGATGCGGAATGATTCTGCTCGATAGGTGTCATTTTATTTATGCTACTTCGATCGACTTTGATGTTGTTTCGTAGTTAGTCTCGCTTCATGTAAGAATGTGCTTCGTCTTGGGTTAATCCATGGTGCCTTATTGGATTAAGAGGTCCCTGCACTATATTGTTGTTCTTTCATTTTATGGTTGTACCCGTCGCAACATACGACCAGGACTGCTTTTAACCTCACCTCCAAAGGTGGATAATACATCTTTTTAACCTCATCTCCAAGTTGTTTCTAAACTTATAAATCAGGATTAATTTCTCTGAAACGTGAAACCCCACTTCAAATACTAAAGTACCTGGAGTTGGTCTAACTTAGCATTAGATGACAATATGACAAAAAATTAAAGCAATTTGCTCCTAACCAAAGTATAAAATCAACATCACAAGTAATAAAACTGTTTTCTCTTAATGAACACATTAATATTAGGTGCTTACCATCTATCGGAAAAGAACACATCATATCATAAGTTTTTCTAGTAAATTATTACGTGCTTAGAGTGCACAAGTCATTAATATTATGAATAATGTATTGTTGGGAAGCTAGTATCTAATTTTTATGGTGGCATTTAAGTACTATTTGATTTGTATTATATTCTTCACTCTATCTGTTAATTATTGTTTTGTATCAAATTAACTAGGTTAATAGTTGATATGGGAATATTATGTATCGTAGTAGATAAATAATGGGAGGACCATTTGAAGGGTATAGGAGTTAACTTCGAAAAAGGTACACAATTGTATTAGATAATATTTTGGAGATAATTAGGATTATGTAGAGATATTAAAGAAACAATATACTTTCATATTTGTATCATTGATACATTCATATCATTTATTTTTTTATCATTGTTTTTTATTTCATGGGTTGTAAATGAAATGCTTTGAAAAACAACATGAGAAAGCATAACATGCAAGAATATAAAATAGGTGATTCTTGCCTATGTATCTAAAATCTTTTTTGCATGTGTTTGATTGTGTGTCGTAATTCGTAATTATTATGATAATGCATTTTCAATATCATGTATGTATAATTTTATCTATTTTATATTTAATTTAAAATTTTTAAATTTGAAAAGTCTGTAGTATTTTCAATATTAGATATATTATAATCAGAGTCACCAATATAATGCATTCACAAATTGATATTCTTGTAATATATTTATCATATATATTAATTTTTTTTAAAATATTATTTAAAATTAATTAGCTTGATTTTAATTATTCTTTTTTGGATTGAAAATTTTTTATCTATATAATGCATAATTACATATGAATTTTATTTTTTATTAAATATTCAAAATTAAGATAAGAAAAATTTGGATTATTTTGTTTTTAATTGAGTAATTTGTATTTTATTATATAATTTAATCGAGTCACTTATATTTTTATAATTTTTTTGTCTTAATAAGACAAAAATATAATTTAATTTTCATAATAAGACATATCCCTAAAAGTTATCAACAAATTAGTTATTAATATTAATTACTAAAATTAATAAATAAGCCCTATAACATTTTTCAGTAACCCTATTAAAAATAATATTTATTTTTTATAAGAAATCATCACAATGATTGTTATTCATGGCCAAATAATATTTTCAGTAACCCTATAAAAATTTTCTCACTTATATATAAATTAATTGAGTCACTTCAAATATCTATATATACAACATCATAATTGATAGCTATCCGTACTTATAAAAATTTAATTTATCATGTGAAAGTTTAATGAAAAATGAAGACAAAAAAATATTATGAAAATTTTGAGAGGTGGGACAGAGGAGATGTTTAAGCTTGTAAGCATGGTTTGCTATCTATTGTGTTGGGCAATCCGACTTCAAAATCATGATTCTTAGCTTGGCTTATATTATTTTGATGGCCTAGTTACATTGAGATATGTTTGGCCTAGGCAAAGTTTAACTTTTAGCTAATTTCTTTTTAATCAAGATTAATTTTCATGGTGAATATTTACATAAGCCACATGGTGACATTTGCTAAAGATTTAAGCACAAGGATCTTAAATTTTATTTAAAATGATTGTGTGTGTGTGTGTGTGTGTGTGTGTGTGTGTGTGTGTTGTGTGTGTGTGTGTGTGTTTGTGTGTGTTTGTGTGTGTGTGTGTGTGTATCATTCAGCATGCTTTATTAAAATCTTTAATAATTTAAAATCTTTAAACAATGTTGATGTTATAAAATGATTTAATTTTCATGGTGAATATATACTAAAGCCACATGGTGTCCTTTGCTAAAGATTTTAAGCACAAGGATCTTAAATTTTATTCAAAATGATTGTGTGTGTGTGTGTGTGTCTATCATTCAACATGTTTTATTGCCATCTCTAATAATTTAAAATCTTTAAACAATGTTGATGTTTATTGAAATTTATTATTATTTTTTAATCCTTTAATTTTCTATTATGTTTTTGATGAAAGCACCCAACCCATTAATTGTTTCATTCAGTTTTTCCTATTATATAAAGGGATTTCATATATGTTGAATATATAAAAGTTGAATTAAGTTGTATTTAATTTTTTATTTTGAGAAAGTTCTACATAATATTAGAGCCAACCATATGAAAAACTAGACTCTATGGATGTGCATGTGGGTGTAGTTTGCAATCTTTAGAGCAAGAGGCATTTTTTCTTTGAACCAAACCCCACAATTGCATATCCACTATGTGTGACATAATGTAAGATTTGGAGATAGGTTTTGATGCATCACAAGAGGCACCATTGCCTTATTCTTGCGACAAGAAGAGTGAGAATGTCGTTGGAATTTTGGCTACAATAAAGTGAAATTGGATAGAGCCTTAATTTAACTTTTTTTTAAAGGAGAACCCCTCAAATTAGCATCTACTGTTCATTTGGGAGAGGGCATAGTTGACCAAATTTTAACTGGGGATTTTTTTTATCAATTTCAGTAGAATTCAAAAACCCTAAATTATGTTTGTGAATTTGATATTTCTCAAATTAAGATTTATTTAGCTGAAATTCTATTTTTTTTATTTGAGGCAGAGAGACCCCAGTTTGGTCGGAAGTTATTATTTTATTTTTGTATGGCCACAAACCAAAGATTGTAGGATTAGTTATTTGTTTACGATTGTTGAAAACTCTCAATTTGGCAACATTGTATATTTTTTCTATGCTCCCAAAGTAGAGGTGTCAACCGTGCCGGGCCGGCCTGGCCCGGCACGAGGCACGGCACGGAAAAAATTCCGTGCCCTGGCTCGTGCCTTGCCCGGGTTTGGCACAAGCCGTGCCGTGCCGTGCCGTGCCGTGCAGGAAAAAAAGACCAGCACGGGTTTATCCCATGCCGGGTGCCCCGTGAGCCCGACCCCATGTTGCCCCTCCCGCAAAAAAAGACCGCGGGTCGGGTCTGATTCGACCCGACCCGCGGTCCCTCGTATCCCGAACCGCTCGGATAGGAATGCCCGAGCGGGCCAGGCGAGGCACGGCACGGCCCGCCGTGCCTATGGGCCATGCCGGGCCGGGCACGGAAGCACGATCGTGCCTTAAAATAACATGCCGGGCCGGCCCGGGCCGGCCCGTTTGACACCTGTATCCCAAAGTTACATATTTATTAATAACATGAGTTTTATGGATGCATAACTCGAACAACTTATTAATGTTGTATATTGTCATCAACACATCTTTTGTGGTAAAAAAATTGATTCTTATTATAGGCTATGTTGAATAGTATTTGTGGAAGGCTAAGTAGTCTTTTGTAATATCAATGTAAATTATATTGACATTAATTATGATAACTTTGATGCTATATAACATTACCAAGCATTTAAATATTGATATTGAAGTTTTTATTACTTATTATATTTGTGAGATAATGAAAATAATAACTCCTAATCCAACATATGATGATAACAAGATAAAAAAAGTATTTATGTTGATTGTATTATCTCTTGAAGATTTAGTTGACACATCTAATGTCATATAACAAGTGAGTTGTGAGTGTAGAAATCTTGGCAAAAATAAGATCATGTACATTGATGCTAAATCTAGAATATAACTCATTGATTATTGAAATATCCTAATATTTTTTAAATAGCACAAGATAGCATCATTCAAATTTTTTTTTTAGTTCAATAGAGATTATTTCACGCATTCTGTAAAAAAGTGAATATATCTTCAGAATGATATACTTTTTTATTTAATATATTAAAACATGCATCATGAATAATTAGCCTATTACTCAATGACTAGCTAAGAGAGTGCTTAGTATAAGTGTCATTGATACAATTGCTAATATATGCCAAGGAAATCTTTTTGGTGCTCATTCTTATGATAATGACAATCAAAGAAAAGAAGTTGGTGGATGTAAACTTTCTCTTATGATGATTTTGAGCCTTTCATTATTCTAGTTGACAAGAAGCTAGAGTGGGATGAGAGAGTCAATATTATTAATCCCATTGTAGTTAAGCCAGAAGATTGGAATGAAGATGAGGAGTTCAACCTACAATATATTTTTTTTATTAGTAAACAAACAACCTCAAGCATACCTTGATTCACTAGTGTGATAAGCTACATCCATTGTGAAGTGCAACTTGATCACAACTCAATTAAATTGGATTTCTATTTCTTTGAATTGTTTGATTCTATCTTTGAGCTTGAAGAGGTTGATGAGTATTCCTATGAGTATTGTTGTGAAAGGTGCGCCTAGGCTCAGGCTCAGGCTCAGGCTCAGGCTCAGGCAAAGTGTAGCCATGGTGCCTTGCGTTTGCTAAGGCGAGGCCCCTTCACTCAGGTGCATGAAAAATAAAAAAGGCACACATGCCTTTCCTGAGGCACAAAGCTCTCCACCAGCATGCCTTTTTGCAGGTAAGCCATCTACTTAGAAAAGGCATTGGAAATTGCATGAATGAAGATTTTTGTTTTTTGCAATAGGGCCAAAATGATGATTTGTGTTTGCATGTTATGGAGGATGAATGATGTTCAATTCTTATTTTTTACAACATAAGCCAAAACCTTTGATGCCTATATTCCCAGCATAGGCTTCGTGAAAACAAGAACGAAGGTTCATGTTTTTTTTTGCATCCACTTTATGATGATGATCATTATGTTGATGCGGAGGATAAATGAGGATCTGTTATTGTGGACGAATTAATTATTTTAATGTGGTTTGTTTGAATAATTTATGAATTTGGATAATGAATATGTATTTGAATGTTAATATGTTCTATTAATAATTATTATGGATTTTTTAAAACTTTAAAAATATGATTTATTATATTTGTTGATATGTTTTATGAATTTTTATGATTAGAGATATTATTTATGTATTTTTATTGATTAGATTGATATTTTTAATAATATTTGATTATAAATTATTGTTATATTTGATTATATTTTTAAAAATATATATTTGTAAAATATGGTGTGCCTTGCATAAAAATGTCCGTGCCATAAGGCTTCAGGAGATCTTCGTGCCTTGGTGTACCTTATGTCTTTTACAACTATGCTTATGAGCATTCATTTAGTAAGAATAATTCAACATTTCTACTTGACCCAATGTAGAATGCCATGAGATTTTGATCTAGATATTGGATGCTAGTCCAACTGCTGATTTTAGAGAAGAATTTGAGATATCTGTTCATCATGATTTGGCGGATACTCTGGATGATGATTATGTTGCTTCAATTAGTGTAGATTTTGTTGCTTCTGTTATAAATTCAATTACCCAACATTCTTGGATGATTTTCCTGAGGATTTGAGAGCATAAGTTATTGCCACTCAACATGTTCAATCTGTTTCACCTTTATCGTTTGTATCACCTTATGTTGAACATGTTGATATTGAGTTTTCGACTGCCCTTCAGACATCTAGATAAAAATGTTTGCTCAACAAAGGGCACAAAGAACTGCCTAGCAGACTAGACTGTTTGTTGACATGTATAATGGTTCAATTATTGCTATTTTTTTCTGTTGATCAATCTGAATAGGTACATTTAACTTCATCTGAGGCGCTTCTCTCAGCATTGCATTCTTCATTATTTACAGAAGCCCAAATGCCAAGAGGTCCTCAATGTTCAAAGGTGCCCAGCTTTAATGAAGAAGAGAAGCATGCCACAGTTGAACCTTCAGATGCAAAAAAAGAGGGTTGACATGCATTATGCATACTATTTTTCACTAGTCTATTCTGCACAATCTATGTAACCTTCTTGGCTTTGAAGGGTTGCCATATAAAGGATGCCTTCTTGCTGTGAAGGTCATTAGGAAGTTGATATCTTGGAAAAACTGTGGTCACTGTGCCAGCATGAACAAGTAAGGTCTCATAGAAGTCTTTGATCTTGGTGGTGGCACTTTTGATGTCTCCATTTTAGAGGACTTCAATGGTGTTTTTGAATACTGGCTGCATCCTGCCCAGTTCAGAATATGTTTCCTTGCTCTGCTACTTCAGCCTTTTCCAATCCAATGGACATTGTTTCTGCTCACCTTTTTTCTATGTTTGCTTTCTTATGTTGCACTTTGCAACCATGTCTCTTGCAACTGATAGCATCTTTAACCAGTTTCTAGCTGCTTAGGCTAAGCCTAACATTCTATCTCTTCATCTTCTTTCCCATTTGAAATCCAGTTGTTTATGATCATCTTTCAATGCTCGAGTTGACTTTCATCTTTTATCTGATTTTAATCTGAAAAAACAAATGTTAATTGATTTGAGCTATTTATCTTAGATTCTAGATTTCTTGCTAACTCCTTTGCTTTGTCCTTCCTATGATAGTCTCTCTCTCACCGGCCAAAAACACTACAAGCTCTACAATATAATGGAAATTGTTTTTATAGTATAGGTTGAGTTATTTTTAATCTATCCATGAAGTTTAAAATAATATTTGGATGAAGGTCCTCATTAAGATCTATCTCTACTAATACCCTAGTATTTGAAATCTTGAAATATTGTATATTTGCTTATACATATGGATTACTAGAATTCTTATTGGATATTTGGTATGGATTACCAGAATTATTATCAGATGTTTGCTTATCCATCTTAGAAATATCTAAGATGAAATATTAGATATTTGTTATGGATTATCATAATTCTTATTCTCCAATGATGAATATAGTCTCACGCGCATATTCTTATTTCTCATGCAGTATTTCATAGCGGAGGGATATATCATCACCAGCTAGACGAGAAAAATGCACTTCTTTATGGTGACATTGAGGAGGTGTATATGGAGAAGCAGTCGAGGTTTATAGCAATACATTTAGGTGTTTGTAGATTCTAATAAATATTGTAAGGCTTGTAATAATCATCAATAGTCTATTTTGTGATATATTAATTTATTTTCATCCTTCTAAAAGGACTGAATTTCATCAATAATTAATATTCACTAAATACTTGATAAATTTATCCAATTCATAAAATTCCTTAATTTATTTTTATACCTCACTTTTTATGAATTAAAATAACTATTAAAAAGTATGCATAAATATTAATTACTTTAAGAATAAGAGTAATGATTTTTATTATAATAACAATATATTATATATTTTTTATATTAGTATAAAATAATCATACTATAGTTATCTTGTTCAATATACTCGTGTAATAGCACTAGAAGTTAGAACTTCACTATTAATTATAGTCAAGATAGACCTATTGACGTCTAATAATTCATCTTTCATTACACTTAGAATGTTTGAGTGATTGATATTCTAGTTGAAATGTGATTATAGTCGGCTTTTCTTGCTCAAACTCAATTTCTTGAAAATGGAGAGAGACATTATGTTGGTACTATCTCTTTATTTTCTATTTTTTCATTATTTGATGACTCTTAAAGTGTTTTCTCACTCCTCGTTGTAACATCATTACAATATTCCTTATCTCTATTTTAGTATTAATTGCAGATGTAATAAAAAAATTACATTGTAGTCTTTTTGAAATCATAATAGCTATATGACCCATTTTAACTTCTAAATTTTTGATTTTGCCCCTTGAATTCAGAAGTTTGTTTTTGTTTCATTCATGAAACAATTGAGTTTGAGAGTTAGTTAAATGAGCTATAATTTCTTCCAAATTTTTTTCTTCTTAGGTGGGAAATGGCTTTTTTCTAATGAAGGAGATGCTTAGTTATTTTTCCACAAGAAATTTGAATAATTTCTTCATCATAAGTTATATATTTTGGCATATGAATTGAATTATTATTTTTGTTGTCGTGGATACCTTCCCATAAATTATGGTTGTTCAATTGACATCTTAGTATATTGATTTCTAACTTGGCATTCATT
The DNA here is from genome assembly GCA_029783825.1 of Sapria himalayana. Lineage (NCBI taxonomy): Eukaryota > Viridiplantae > Streptophyta > Magnoliopsida > Malpighiales > Rafflesiaceae > Sapria > Sapria himalayana. The sequence goes on along the minus strand of JAREIK010000357.1, from coordinate 244,577 downwards.
GCTAACATTTGAACCACCATAAAACTTACATATAATTATCAGTGTTTGAATTTCAAGTGGTGCCAAATTAGAGTTTTATAATTGCATTGTGAGTAAGGCTAATTATTTTCCCTCACTACTTTCTTAGAACTCAACAATTCACTTGGTTATTGATAGCTATTGTTTGGCATGTACTCTAATAGATGATAGGCTTGTTGGTCATTGATAACTTTATTCTCAGCATACTTTTATGTTGTTTTTATTTGAGGAAAAAAAATTTTAAGAAATATTTGCACTAAAAAATCCTAACTTATAATAGCGTCAATGACTTGGAGTTCAACAAAATTTTGGCCCTATCTTTCAAAAAGAATGAGAATAATTATCTAATAGCTTTATCTTAGATCCTATTATACTTATTGGTATCACACACCTCCAAGTAGTATGTGATGTGGGTGTTGGTATCTTTGTTGGGAAATCTCATGAACTAGATACTTTAGACTAGTTGTAATCTTGTAGAGTGATCACCTTCAACTCGAAATTGTTATCTTGGATAATTAGCTTTCTAATTATGTGTTGAATGCCAATTGGTGCTAAGGGATAATCCCTTAGTATCATGGGTGGGTTGTGTATTTGAGTTGGTGCAAGTGGTCGAAAACTTTCATATTTCACTTCTACTTATTGCTTCATTGGTGCTTATAGTTAACTAGTAGTTTCTCATTTTTTTTATCAAATCTATTTAAGGGTTCGCTTTAAATCATGGTAGAAAGGTAGAAGAGTTCACCACTACTCGGCATTCAACTTCAATCACTATTTTGAAAGTGAGATAAAATAATAGGAATATGAACATAAAAAATTCAAAGTACCATTAAGCTATTCAGTATCAATATCACACACAAGAGTCATATCCCCGATAATCATATAAAGAATTTGTTGATTACTAGACATGCTTGAAAATAAAATACTAACCAATTGTGAAAATGCATAAAATTATGAGTAAAGATAACTCTCCCAATTAATATTCATTAATTCAAAAAAAAAGATGATGAGTTACAACTTTATGATAGATATTACTATTGTTCAAAAGGTCAGTCAGTCATTCGTTAATCCAAAACTACTAAAAATATTGAAAATGTATTTTTTTAGCATAGCAGAAACTTTTATATTAGAAACTCATTTGAGATTTAAATTTCTTGATTTTAACAAGTGAAGTTTTAATTAAATAAAATTCAGCCTAGAAATTTTATATAAACTAAGACAAATAAATCAATTTTGAATTTAGCTGCTTAAGTTCACAAATTTAGAATTTAATTATCTAACATCAATTCAAAATATAAATGAAAAACCAAAATACACATTAAGCCAAAATTTTAAGATACAATATCCTTACAAATATTATGTACTAAAAATTTTTTAACATATATTAAATTCCATAAAACATACCACACATGAAAATAATGTTTTGAAGCAAAATTAATTTGGCTTTGATTGAATGGATTCAACAACTTCAATTTATCCAATTATTAGATAGAGAAGGATAATCTATGTACTAATTATTTGTCATTTTAAATAACCTTTCAATCATAGTACAACAACATCAAAATAACAACACAATTACATCGTATGAGTAGCAAAATACTGGCACAATTATTGAATAGTCCCCACGTTTGACCTGGAAGAATAATTAGATTCATTAGAGAAAGAAAATATAGTAGAATGCTTTATTTTTTTTTTGTTTTATCCTTTGGAAAAATGCACAAACCTATCGAACAAAAATGAAGAGAGTGAGAGAGAGCTCTTTTATTTTTATGAGAAAAACTTTATGTATAAAAAAAATATACTCAATGAGAATATTATTTTTTAGTAACATTGATTTATTTCTAAGTTTTTTGGATGAAATTCATATACTTTTTGGATCTTGCAGAAAAAATACTTTTTTGCTTCGAATAAGTTTTTTGGTAATCAAGCCTCATAGTCTATGCTCAAACTCCTCATTATCATCGCAATGAAGATACGTAGATATGAAATATTATTGAATTTTGATCATTTATCTTATGAGATATGAATAAAAACTTTTTGACTTTTTACTCTCAAGTGCATTAAAGTTGTCTTTTTAAATTATATATATTTCTATTGCATTGTCATATTCATTATTCTCAATGAGAATATTATTTTTAAGTAACATTGATTTATTTCTAAGTGTGTTATGTCATTGATATATTATTCCAAAAATATGTATGGAGATGATTATTTCGTTGGTTTTAATTTTTACTTGATGGAATATCCTCATTCAAACAATAAAACTCATCTAATGTAGATTTGAGTGAATTTTTTCATCTTTGATTTCTTTCCAATTGAGACTTTTTAATTTTAAATTTTATTCTTGTTTGCATATTTATTTCAATAATCATCACCTAATTTATCAATTAATTTAAATAACATTTTATTTTGGTTTTATTATTGATTCATCTAGATGATATACTTGTTTGTTCTCATTGAATATTTTAAATGGCAGTAATGAAATATAGTCTTCAAGAATATGTTGTCTTAGTTTTTGATTAGATAGGAAATTGTTAAGCATTTTTTATCCCTAGCAACCAATTGCCAGTTAAATCCTTAACAATGATGCCAAAAGCTTAAGAAGATTTTTGTAACACACAGATTATCATGGCTGGTCAAAGAAGAAAGAAATAAGCTAGAGGCTAGTCTTAGGTTATATGACCAATGAATATTGGTGCCATCATGATAACTTTTGGGAGCTTATTAGTAATAAGGGGCTTTCTAAGAGAGTTTTCCTATGTTATCAATCATAATACATATGTGCTTAACAAATAAAATTCATTTTAATTGAGGAATCTATTTCAAAATAAATGATGATTCCTTGTTTGGAAGTTACTCAGAAAGAAGGCCATGGATGTGTGCCCCTTTCATTTCTTGGAAAGAAGTAACTTCTTGAGCCATATTAGATATTTTTTGACCAATAGCTACATAACATTGTGACTTTATTGATTGAGAATCTATATGTTGCTTCTATTGTTCTACTAGTCTATTTATCATTAATAATGAATTATCACCGACCATGTTATGTAGGTATATAGATTATCAAATCAATAACAATAAACCCCATTTGAAGAGGATCATATGTAGAATATCATGATATAATAACAAAGTGGGAGATTCAATTACCTAATATTTAGAATTTGAAATTTCACCTCTATCATCAATTAGTTTTGCTAGGACACTTATAAAATGACCCAAGTAGGCCTCACCTCATATGTAACTGAGTAATTATTTCTGTTGATGTTATATAACTTCCTTGTAGTATTATCAAATCATCGCTCATTAATAGTATACCTTTTATGACTTATGTATTAGTTAGTCAATTTTTGGATGATGTAAAGCATATATTTTAAATTTTATATTAAAGGCATACTAATCATTGATTGTAATGAGTATAGATTGACAAGCATAAAGAGAAGTTGGGAAAAGTTTTTTTTATAAAAGAAATAAACCTAGTCAAGTTGATTCTAGGGATTAGCTCTATATGGGAATGGCCTTCAAGGCGTACATATTAATGTCGAGAATGTTATATTGGTAAAGTTATTGAGATATTTTTTTATGAATAATACTAAGTCAAACTTAATTTCTTTGGCCATGCATTTTAAGATTAGTAATGAGCACTATCCCAAAACTTAATTTTCATAAATTTAATTGTATTTTATTTAGTATTATTTATAATTTTATTGTGAGAAATTTCTACAAACTACAAACAAAAAGTTTGATACTATCATTATAAATTTGAAGATGAAAATATGATGCACTGAAAGAATAGTAAAAAAGTATTTGTAAAAAAATTGTTGCGTAGTATATTCGTGTAGCCTAGAAAGGTGAACTTGATGCTACTGACAATCAATTTCTCTCTTTAGGAATAAAATCTTGAATAATCTCATGTATAGTTTTACATGATACAAGTAATCTCTTGTTTGAATACAAAGAAATAGTTAATTAAAAATATTTAGTTAATTAAATAATTTTTAAAAATAATATTTTTTTTTGAAAAATATCAAGAACACCTACATGTAGGGTATATGAGTTGGCTGTCTTAACAAAATATTTATTTTTTTATCTTGAGGTGATAAATTTTCATAGAAGATATATGATGAATAATCTCATTCTTAAAACAGAGAGTAAACTCTTATAAAATATATTTAATTTTGTTATTGCTCATCAATTTTAATTTTCATCATCAAATCTTATTTTAATAATTTTATGAAAATTTGAGAAAATAAATAAATTTTGCCCTTAAATGATGATTAGAGACAAACACTAGGTACATGAATCAAATTGTTGGGTTTTGTTAGAGGGGAGTGCACTATTACAACTTGGTGAATGTATGCTATGTGTGTGAAATTGCACATGAGATAGAAATTTATGGACATGTGCTGGTAGACTCACGTCGCACATCCGTCATGTGTGGCAGACATCAATGGCCATTTTGTTGATGTCTAGGGTGCACAATGGATACACTTTGTGTGGGGTGTGTGAAAAGTGCACAATGTGTGTGCATCCTGGACATAATGTGTAGAAAAAGTGCATAGTGTGCAATTAAGGTGCTTTTTGGGCATAGGGTTTGTGAAGTGTGGGTGCATTTTGGTGCAAATTATTGTAGTGTGAGTGCAGTGTGTATAGTGGCTTGGTTTGCTTTGTGATGTGCCACATGTTTATTTACGCATGGAAGAAGTTAAGATTCTTATAATTACTTTATGGAGACTCATGGATAATAATTATTTGCAATGAGCTATAAAAGTTTGCACATGTTTTTTTGTTGATTGTCATCTTTTGATTAAATTTCCTAGCAATGAGATTACAATTGACTTATTCATTTGATTGTTATGTGTCAATCTATTGAGTTTGAATTAGCATTTATTTTTACAATCTTGTAGGAGATGTAAAACTTAAGATCATATGAGAGTTAATTGTATTACTAATTTTATACTAGCTGACTTAGATGTACGATGTAGTTTCATAGTTTATGAAATTAAGATTGGAGTCATGATAGTCTAATCATCTCACTACTCATTTTTTTTTGCTTGACTCGGCTTGCTTTGTGGTTTTTGGATGCAATGCTAATAGAAGTTGATATGTTCAAGAGAGAGATATAAAAAGACTTTTTAGCATGATGTTCATATAGTACCACAATGTGATTGTGAATTTTTTACCAGATTAGAATTACATTACTGATCAATTTTATATATACTAAGTAGATTGAGATTTATCGAAAAGATATCTCACTCAAAGTCTACTGATAGTCAAGAGTGTATCAATCATAGTAGAGTTAAAAGCAGGAGTCTTAGTTCAATACATACACAACAGGAAGATGGGTGAGGGCCATGTCATATTATGTTGTTGAGAGTTATTTTTAGAGAGTAGGTCGAGAGCATTATAGATAGTCGAGGGGAATAGGCCAATATTGGAGCTATCTATAGGTCCAAATAGATTTCTTTCTCTATGATTCTTTTAGTGAGGAATATATAAAATTTTTCTCGAGTAAGACAATAATAGATACTTATTAATTTTTAGGTTTTGTGAATTGCCTTATTACTTCTTTCTTTGATTATCAATAGATGAGCTCACAGTCATATTATAGATAATTGCTTGCTCTTCATTATTTTTTTATTATGTTCACTGAATATTATAATAATCAATGATAAATTATTCAAGATTGTTGATTTTGATAACATTTAACTTAATATTTTATTTTTTTACATGTTCTATTTATTCTTGATTGCTCAATTAACTTTTTTTTTGAGTTTTTTTATGGTAACTTAACTATGATTTCATTTTCTCTTCTATTAATATTTGTTTGAGTGATCAAAAAAATTTTAAGACTTTCTTTGGACTAAGTTTGATGGATTGTATCTTTTTATCATATTTATTTAAGGCACAAGGTGCACCTAGGCGTAAAATTTATTTGGAACCTTGAGGTGCAATATGTATTAAGGTGCACGTTTTTTTTTTTTGATTTGCATCTAATATATTATATATAAAAATTATATATTTCATAAAATATTATTAATAGTTATATATATGTATGTATGTAGACGTGTATATATGTATATACTTGCATATATATGTATATACATATATATATATATATCCATATATGTATGTGTGTATAGTATATACATATATATGCATGTCTATATACATATATATGCATGTCTATATACATATATATGCATGCCTATATACATATATATGCATGCATATAGATGAAAATAATTCCATATGTATATATATATACATATCTGAATGTATATGTACACACACACACACACAGAGAGTTGTCCAAACTAGTTTCAAGAATAAGTTGCTCGAGCTTGTTCCAAGAAGGAGCTAGCTACCCGAGCTCTTTCCAAGAACCAGCTACTTCAGCTCATTCAATGAGGCAAGATGTGCATGATCATGAGGTGCACCTTTCTTTGATGTTGCCAGTGCCTTTTCGAAATGATCGTGCCTCACCACAAACAAGTTTTTTTTTCCATGCTTTGTGGTGTCTGTGATGTAGTGTGCTCAATGCGTTCTTTTAATAGCTATGGTTTTCACTTCTAAAATAAAGTATCATCCTTTATGTTTGAGTATTGTTGATTCATTGTTTGTTTATTGAGAAAATTAAAAATACTAAATTTTAGTGTTAGAAATATCTATATACTAGAATGTGAGGTGTGTTTGTTAGAAAAATATATTAGAATCCTATTATCTTGCTCTTCATGCTTGTGTGAGCAAAGATAAATTTGATCTGATATACTTGGATATATGAAAATTTAGTAGAGTACTGAAGTTTTGTGTGCCCATGTGGGATTTAGATATTTATCATGTTTATTGATGGTGATATCTATTTTATTTGATTTTTATTTTTCATTTTAGATCATAATTTTATTAGTTATTTCATAAATAAAAAAGTTAATTTTATAAAAATATAAAAAAAATTTGAAGTGATAATATGCTGAAGTACATGTTGGATAAAATCAGCACTTTCTATTGATTGTGATATTATATATTAAATTCTATGTGATAACACACATCCACATAATGATGTTGCATAAAGAAAGAATAGATATTTGATTGAGATAATTTATATATATATTTTGGTATAATCTTTTCGAAGTATTTTTGGAGATATATTGTTTTAATTATAAATTATATCATCAATCGAATGTATTCTTTTGTTATTTTTTATTGTCTACCCAAAATCTTTTATCTTTTCCTATATAATGATAAGATAATACTTGGGATATTAAAATATATATTTTTTGTTATTATAGTACACACAAAGTATATATAAGTATTATTCATAAATATTTGGTAGAATATTAGAGAGTGTTTGGTATTATTTTTAAGTATAACTTATTTTTTTAGGAGCAGGAGCTATGAAGAGTTAGTATGGAATTATCATTTTTGTTACTCTTTGTTGTCCTACTTGTTCTTCTAGTCAGAAGAGAGATATTTATTCATAATATTTAAATTTGTTAGTCTATACTATGATAAAATTGTAAAGACGGTATCATATGTATTAAATAAAGCTCATGTTCATTTTAAAAAGTGAGATTTTTAGGAAAAAATTATCTCTCTAGACTAGATAATCTAGTAGTTCACGAGTTTATTCAAGTGTTGGCTCAAGATGAACTAGAGTTTAAAGGACTTAATTACTCAAGACTTAGATTAGAGTAGATGATCTACGTAGCTTGTTTAGAATGGAAGAGTCTTTTGAAAAGTTAGATAATGTAATTTGATCTTCTGATTGATCTCCTAAAGAAACATATGAGTTGTATTTTATAGGTTATTTCATTAGAATTATTATAATCATGTAGGGCTGGTAACGAGCCGAGCCGAGTTTTAACATTTTGAGCTAGACTTGTTAATTTATCAGGGAGCTCGAGCCTGAGCCGAGCTTTTGAACGAGCTTAAAATCAAGCTCAAGCTTGGCTTGATTTAATAAAAAAAGTTTAGCTTGAGCTCATTAGGCTCGTTTTCTATATGAATGAGCTCGAGCTTAACCTCGAGCTCAAGCCCAATCCCGAGCCTAAATAGAAGAACAAAAAAAAAAGAAGATAATAATATGGATGTTTTAAAAAATAACATCAATATCATCAAGTAAATAGGTATTAAGGTTAGAAGATAAAATTTTGATGATAATTAAAAAAAAAGATTGATCTCATAAATAAATAATAAAGAATAAAAGATAACACGATAAAAACTGAAAAAAAAAATTTGCTAAAAAGATTGAGACAATGAAAAATAGCAAATAAGATGAATATTTATCTAGATCAAACAAAGGCTATGAATATAATTGTAATTCCCAAACAAATGAGCAAAAATAGAGAAACAAAACATAATAACTTTCATAAAACATTAAAGAAATGAAACTATGGTGAGAGGTCATTCAGCAATTGCATTTTCATTTCTGGCAGTGAAGTCTTTGTAAAACTGGCAATCTAATGCATAATCAAACACTTGCACATTAATTGGATAGTAAATATAAAGAAAGAAATCAGAAAAGAAAAGAAAAGGAATGAAAATATTTGCATAAATTTAACCAAAAGCCCATCTCCATCACCATCTCTCAATTAACAGCAATATCAATTAAAATAATAATAAAAAAAGAAGGTGGTCTTGGATCCATATCTTTCTTTTCTACAATAAACAAAACATGGGGTTCTTCCCTCTACAATCCCAAAAGAAAATTAAAATCAAAAAAAAATAATAGTAAAGATTATAATATTCAAATTATCAAGTCAAATGAAATTTTAAACACATTTCGGCATTAATGACTTCAAGTCAAGGTGATTCGTCCTCAACATACAAATTAAATAATAATTTAATTAGGATCTATTATAACTTTCTAATTATATATATATCTATATATATTACTGATTATGAAAAAAATACTTTTTGTTGGTGAAAGCTTCACTCCTAAATCATGACGTAACTAATCCCCCGTACAAATCACGTACTCTTCCTTCAGCACTAAATGCGGCCTCTGAAGCAACAGTATTTATTGGAATGGATAGTACATCTCGAGCCATTTTAGATAAACATCAAAATTTCATAGCATTGATTTTCCACCAATTCAAAGTATCAAATTCTAAAGTATTTATTGGAATGGATAGTAAATTTCTTCTTCAAGATTAATATCCAACTCGGTTTTATTTTCAGGAATGACATCAAAATGATTTTTCACCCACATATCAAAGGCATCCTTTTTTTGTTTTTCTTTAGAAATATCAATATCACCATTAACATTGCTAGTGGTAGCACTTGTCTGCCCTTCTATAGATGCATAAATTGAGTAAAGTGCATGCAAGGATTCACGAACCTCATTTATATGACGATCACACTTCGGCAGAATAAATATGTAGAAAACAAAATTTTATGAGCTGCATTTTGTACTGAGGATGCGACACTGCTCCAATTGATTTCAATAAATTATACTCTTCTCAATACTTTGCAAGCTTCTCATTCATTTTTGTAGTCATTTTTTCATGAAATCTCTAGCGTCTGAGGACTTTTCATTCATCTTTAATTTTACTTTTCAAATTTGATGAAGGAACAAATTTGTGGTTGGATACTTACTTCTGGAGAAAGCTTCTGTAGCTTCTTCAAACACTACTAAAAATTGAGAAATCTCAGCAGCTCGTGTCTAATCCTCCTCAGTTGACAATCATTTATAATTAGTCTCTTTCCTTGAACCTTGGAACATTGCTTTAAATTGAAGTACCGACTCATGCATTGCATGTGTTGAATTCCACTTAGTAGGAACATCATGTATTATATGTTTAGAGGTTGGCAACTTTAATTGCTTGACAATTTCATTATATTTATCAAGCCTTGAAGGAGACATCTTCGTCTACTTCACACTTTCCCGGATATTCTCAATCACATCACAAATCTTTGATAATTCATCTTGCACCATGAGATTTAAAACATGTGCACAACACAGAACATGAAATATCTTACTGTTAAAGTAAAAGTTTTTTTTCTCAAAAAAAATGATCTTTCAAGATTCTTACTGCTGAATCATTTGAAAATGTATTATTCAATGTAATAGTGGAAACATTATCTTTAATATCCCAATTAGATAAATATTGAATAATACAATTAGTAATTGCAATCCCAGTGTGAGGAGGCAAGCAATAGAAATTTAATATTCTCTTTTGTAAATTTTACTCAGCATCTAAGTATTGACAAGTTAGACATATGTATCCCAGTGTTTGATTTGACGTCCATAAATCACTAGTTAAGCTGATTCTGTCTATACTTGCTAACATCCCTTTCAATTTTTTCTTCTTAAGTGCAAAAAGTTTTATGCAATCAGTTCTCAAAGTGTGGCTTTTGATTGGCTGAAATTTTGGGTTGAGATTTTGATAAAATAACATAAATAATTAATGCTCCACCATCTTGAAAGGGTACTCATGCACAATAAACATCTTAGCAAAAAGTTCTCTAACTTTCTCTTTGTCATATTGATAGGTTGATAACAAAGTTTGCATTGATTTTCCTGTAACCTCAAATGACAACAAAGCTTATTGGGGACCTTTTTTATTTCTAGAATCAACAACCCGATGAGGCACACAAACTTTCAAATGTCTCATTAGATGACTAGTGGCACCTCCCCTCTTATAAGCTAAAATATTATTGTAGTGATTATATTTTACCCCTATCGCCCATGTCTTGTCACTCCAAGTTATAACATCAAATTTATCCCAAACAACTATTTTTTTTTTGGTTTGGCTTGGATATTGATGAAAATGATTTAATCTTCATTTCTTCTAATTCATCTATATCATCCGGATTTGATATTTCATTCGTATTTGATATTTTTTTGGTATTTAGCAGACTAGCAAATAAAAAGAATTCCAATCAAATTAATAATTAAAAAAAGTAGTAAAAGCAAGAAATTACACACACTTGCATGAACACATTCTCCTTTGAAATTTAAGAGAGATGATCATTGAAAATGTGAGGAGATTATTATGAACTAAAAATTATTTCATCAAAAAGCTACTATAACTAATATAATAAATCAATTGAGTTCTTCATTGCTTAACCAATAAAATTATAAGAAAAAAAAATAAAATCAACATCAAACTGAAATCTATTACAGAAATCCTCAACAATTTAATAGTATCAAACAAAACTAACAACACAGAAATTATAAAAATTATAGAAATTTTTTGGCTTTTTTTTTCTCTGTTGTTGTGTGAGGGTCAAGACTAGGGCTGGTGCGGATAATGTGTCCGTGTGGTGGGTACTGGCAAAGATTAAAATATCGATTTTTACGGATATATCGGTACTTGAATTTTATGGATATATCGGATATATCGAAGATATATCGGTGTGTATTTGCATATGAGCACCAATCAAGGATAGATATATCGGTATTAATGAATATATCGATACTTAGAATTTATGGATATATCGAAGATATATCGGTAGATATATCAGAAATTTTTATCATTGGGTACTGGATAGTCTAGATAGTGTCTTCAAATTGGCGACAAATACAATGGCGAGGAGAGAGAGAGTTGAGGGAGGCGTCATTCCGTCATATGAATTAGGGATTTAGGGTTGCCAATGCTGGCTGAGACAGGTGAGACCTGACATGAGGGCTGAAGGTTTTAACTTTTTTATTTTGGGTTAGAGCAAATAACAAAAATGATAGTGTTTTTAATTTTTAATATTTAGGCTCGGTTAGTCTTGGGCTTGGGCTTTATCATGCCTAAATTAAGGCTCAAGCTCAGCTCGTTTAGCTAACGAGATGAGCCCGAGTCGAGTTTTTTTTTGAGCCGAGCCCGAGCCAAGTTTTTTTTGAGCCGAGCCCATAGTAGCTTGGCTCGTTACCAGCTCTATAATCATGTCTTATTTTTTTATTATCTTTTATTATTTTTTGTATATTCTTTTTTTTTTGATAATGCTATGATATTATCTAGCTTTTGAAATGCTAGATAACATTATAGTTTGAACTTTTGATTGATCTCCTAAAGAAAAATATGAGTTGTATTTTATACTTTATTTCATTAGTATTGTTATAATCATGTCTTATTTTTTTATTACTTAAATTATTTTTTTTGATAGTATTATGATATTTAGGTCTCATTTTGAAATATTATCTTATTCATGACTAGAGGTGTTGAACGGGTCATGCTGTACCTGCACGACCTGTTTACCAAACATAACATGGGCATGGCATGGGAACTAGCTAGTTGGCCTATCATGGCAAGGTGGCACGATTGAGTGCTTGGCCATTCTGGACCATGCCGAACCATTCATGTCGGAACTCATTGTATGAAAATGTAACGGGTGGTCAGCTTATGTGATTTATCAATTACAATCGGCCACATAAGGAAGATTAGGCTTATGTGGCTGGTTTTTTTTTAAAAAAAATAACTCATCTCGTTGGACAGTCACATGGTGTGATTGACTCGTGACTCATAGCTGGTCTCGGGTCTCATGACCGGTAAATCATACCTTTGGGCCTGACTCACATGTCGTGTCTAGTCCAACATGGTATGAACCGTGCCATGGAGAAGCTCAATTCGGGACCAGGCACAGTTTACGATCGTGTCATGTTGTGCTAGGCATAGTTGAACTGTGTTGTGCCATGGGCTGTGTAACCCGGCCCAGTTAACACCTTTAATGATGATGCAATATCATGTTGGAGGAGGTAAATTATTTTAAGGAGAGACTTTTTGTGATAGAGTTCACTTAGATACATATTTTGAATTATCATGATGTTTTTATTTAATTGTCAAAATAATTTTATATGAATTCTTATTTCATTAGTAACATATGATCTGATAGATGGATAATCCATTAATTAGATGTAAGAAATATTTTTTTCATGCTAATTTTGAGGATGAAGTGTATTTGGAGCAATTACATGTTATTATGACTTTGAGCATTATAATAAGATGTAATTTGTAAATTATAGAAGACATGTGACTTGAAGTTATCACCAATAATTTGGTTTGTGATATTTTGTAAATATTTTTAAATTTTTTTAGTGGAGCTCAAGTAGAATGTTGATTTTTTTATTGTGCATATGAATGATTTTTTTATTATCAGAAATTATAAGTGGAGAATCACCTAATTTGAGAAATATACTCACTCATAATTTTTGATTAATGATTTTAGGAGACTTAGATATGTTCTTAATATAGATATTGCATACTCTAGAATATATATTGTATTATTACAAAGGAGATATGAAGTTGATAGTTTTACATAAATTGATTTTTTAAATATGTCTTATTGTAAATATTTTGATGGAACTAAGTATGAATTTTATATGATATAATTCTTTTAATTGAATATATTAATTATAGAATAATTATAATTTATAAGAAAAGTTAATTCTTGATTATTATCAGATTATATATGACTTATATAATAAAATTAATTTATTAATTTCTAGATTCTTTATGACAATTGTATTTCGATGCATTTCTTTACATATAAGGTATGTGAAAAAAATTTTAGGCATTGAGATTTTTTTCTTCACTTGTGAGGGGAATCTACAAATAGTTGGATATTTATATATGAGCGGGCACCAACTTGTACTAAGCCCTAAGGGGGTGACTAGTATGAGTTTGTATATTTTTCTTGGAGGCAATTATGTCTCTTAGAAAAGTAAAAAATCTATGATAATTTTAAGAATTAGTGAAAATGCATAATTAAAGAAGATGAGATAGTTATCTGTGAATTATTTTGAATTATACATATTATTAAAAAATTAGTACCTGATTTCATCTCTCACTAGGTTTTATTGTGATAGTTAGGTAATGATGTACTTAATTTCAAATTTATTATTTTATGAGTGGATGAGACTTATAAAGGTGGATTGCTTATGTTGTAGTTTTATTATTATTTTGTCTTTGTATTTTTTATGGGAGTATTCAATTTGTGGACTATTTCAATTATTTTTATCTATTATATAAATATATTTGATGTCTATATTTTATTGTGAGTGCTATTGTATTTGTTTTTTCAATATTATTTTATAATATGATATTCAAGCTAGCTTAGGGAACATTTAATCCTAGATTTGTATGCCACAATGTTCTTTTTCATGTAGTGGATGTAGTAGTTGTATGTGGTGGTGGTAGGCATGCATGGTGACAGAAGCAAAGGCATGCATAGTTGGTGCCTTGGTGGCACATAGTGGGTGTAGTAATGTTTTGGGCAGAAATCCTAATTGCATGGTGGTTGCTTGTGGTGGTGCCGTGGCCCACAATGCTATTTTTGGATAAAAACCTTAATTAGTGTTTTGACATAATTATTATAAAAACATAAAATTAGGGTGTAATTTTTTTTTATTTAGAGGAATCAATTTTGTGACACAATATAAAGAGAGATTATCATATTAGAGATAGATGATGAGAACTTCAATTCAGTATACCCAATGTAACTTGATGAGATTATCATATTATTTAGAAATAGTTATTAAATATTATAACTAGAGAGAAGATCGAGTGTTTTATATAATATTGAGAGAGATAGGTTGATTATCGAAGTCATCCAATGGTGACACACTTGTTTCACTCGTGTACTATACTCATAATATCGATATATTAGCTAATTCCCATACTATTGGTGATCATATCTTATTTACTATGTTTTTTTATTATTCTTAAAATATTATTGTAATTAATAATAAATATTTGAAAGCTTTTGGATATGATAATATTCAACTCTAATATTTGTTTCTTTTTTGTTTTATTTATGATTGTCATATCAGTTTATTTTTTGTGTGTTTGCATGATCATGAAATTTTGAGGAATATTTTATTTTGAATTGAATATGTTATATGGTATATTTTTTCTTTAATGATAAGATTTATTTTAGGTACTTAAGTATTTAGAATTTTTCTTTGTGCATTTTTTGCTTGATCACTTATTATTAACTGATTTAAGAATATTTTACTTAGTCTTAAGGGTTTTTTGATACTAGAGTATGAAACACATTAGTTAGAAAAGCTTACTAAAATCTTATATCTTACATGTTAGTCTGAAATTAGTAGTGAATTATTTGATTTTATATACTCAGACATATGAGAACATAATAGAGATGTGGTAAAAAAGAGATTTAGGTATTTGATCATTTTTATTAATGATTATTCAAGATATATATATATATATAGTGAGGTAGATTATTTTTTTTATTTTTTAGATTCTTTATAAAATAAAAAAAATTAATTTGATAAAAATATTAAAAAAATTAAGAAGTATCAATATTTTAGAATGTATGTTTGATTGATTAAATACTTAATGTATGATTCATGAAATTATATATAATAAAATAAAATTATTAAAAGAAAAAATATACTTCAGATTGATATAGTTTGGCTACTTTTACTTAGAAAAAATATTTTTGGGAATGCGTGGTTTTAACCTGTGTTGCACGGATACGCCTAGGAGCTGCCGTGTCCACGTGTCTGACACGTGGACACGGGTCTGACACGCGTCGGATACGTGTCCGATACGCCACGTGGCGTATCGGACACTAATCCGTATGGGATACGCCACGTGGCGTATCAGATACACGTCGGAGACGTATCCGACGCGTGTCAGACCCGTATCCGACGCGTTTTTGAAAACAGATTCCAAAAACGCGTGGTTTTTGGAAATAGATTCCAAAAACGCGTGGTTTTTGGAATCTGTATCGGGAGGAGGGGGTTTCGAGAGGGGGGGCGGGAGGGGGTTTCGGGAGGGGGGCGGGAGGGGGAGGAAGGGGTTTCGGGAGGGGCGCGGGAGGGGGAGGAAGGGGTTTCGGGAGGGGCGCGAGAGGGGGAGGAGGGGGTTTCGGGAGGGGGGAAGGTTCGGGAGGGGGGAAAGTTCGGGAGGGGGAGGGTGTTAGAGGGTTTAAATTTTATTTACATTATTTTAAAATACAAAATTTTAAATTATTTTAAAATACAGAATTTTAAATTATTTTAAAATACATAATATTTATAATTACTAATTTTTATTTTTATTTTTTTTATCATGACGTATCCTAGCCGTATCCGTATCCTAGTTTTTTAGAATTTGCCGTGTCCCCGTATCTTGCCGTGTCGTATCCACGTATCCGTATCCGTGTCCGTGCAACATAGGTTTTAACTACAATCTATTTTATTAATTAGATATTTTTAATTATTTCTTAGTGTGTATCTTTTTAGTTCTTACATCCTGGAAAGATGTTATTTAATTTGTCTCATCGAGTTTTTATATATATTTGTTTTGTTCTCGATTATTCTTTAAGACGGAATAATTTGACATTTAGGGACTTTAAATGTGTATTCTTTGGATATTGTAATACTCAAAGAGATGTACAAATATTTTTTATGAGATGTTAGTAAAATTTTAATTAATATTGCTGTTAATTTTTTGGTCATGTCTTATTTTTAACTAACCCACGAGAGTTTGAATATATATATTATATTTAAATTTAATATTTTTTTTTTACTTATAACTCTTTCTGAACTATCAGTAAGTAGAAAGAGTTACTTATCAGTTATATATGAGTATGTTAGTATTTAATATTGTATTACTTTTATTGATTTATCATATCTATCAATAAATTTAGATTATATCGAGTTTGGAGAGAATGAGATTTGCTAGATAGTTAGATTTATTTGTGCCCAGATGATTTAGTAGTCCGACGAGTCTTCATCAGTATAAACCTATATTGAGTTGGTAACTAGAAAACTTGATCGCCTATGACTTAGTCTATACTTGGAGAGCGAGAAATATCCAATTTTATTAGACCTGAGATATTAGATGAGCTTACCGAGAAGTCAAATTAGCCTATCAAGAAGTCAGATGAGCCTACTGAGAAGTTAGATGATCTGGCAATTCGTCATGCTAAACTTGACATTTAAATCACTTTTCTTAAGAGATAGATGAATTATATTTAATACTTGATTTTGATGGTTTTGGCATACTCATATTTTTTTTATATTTTTCTTGATAGTACTAGTATATATTAATTTTTTTTAAAGATATTATATTATTCAAAATGTTATTATGTCATGATGAAAAAGATTCATGCCCTCAACTTTAATGAGACATGAGAATGATTTTTAGGAATATCTATTTTTATTTGCAGGTAGATATTCATTGTGTAGACATGAGAAGATATATTATTTTCAAGTGATACTTATAACGAGAGAATCTACTCAGATATTTGTTATGAAATATACAATACTCACTAATGATCAAGATAGTTTCATAGTTGGGGGAAATGCTAACTAGATATGAAGAATGTAATTTGTTATAGTGATATTGATATGAGGTATATTTTGTCATAGGATTCCAATTAATATAATCAAATATGATTTATAGATTATGAAAGATATTGTATGGTTTGAATTAATTATTAAGTCAAGTTTGCAAGATCTTTATAGGCTTTCAATTTATTTGGGTAACATATAGCATTGTCAAATAGGTTGGGCAATTTTACGACATGATCGAAATTGGACCTGAAATAGGCACAGGTTAGCCCATAGTACAACTCAAATATAATTTATAGATTATGAAAGATATTAAATAATTTGAAGCAATTGTTGAGAATTTGGTTTATAAGATTTTATAGGTATTCACTTTATTTGGGTTGCATATAGGGGTGTCAAATAGGCTAGGCAACTTGTGGCATGAACAAAACTATGCATTATATAGGCATGGGTCAGCTCGTGGCACAGCTCAGCTAGTGACAGGCTAGGGTTTATGGCCCGCATCTTACAAAAGTTGCAATATAGAATGGCCCAATATGCAGACTAGTTTTTGCCCAACTAACCAACTAGGCTAGCCTAGAACGAACCCATGCTTGCTTGAGTTTGAGTCATGTCTAGTGCGTGGTTGTGGTGGGTCGACCTAGCATGGGTTATTGACTTTTTTTTGGAGTCCTCATAGTAATATGATTTTGTTGATTACCTGTATGAATGATATTTATATTATGTAAGATAACGAGTTTAGAATCATTCAACTTAAGGAGTGACCATAATTTTAGTTGAAAGATCTTAAAAGATTCAGATATTTTTTTGGCTTAAATATGACTTATTTTATGAGTAATGTTATTTTATCATAGACGAGATATACACATGATATTCTTGTAGAGGTTAGTTTTTTGTGTTGTGCTTCACTTCTATCAGATATTCGTCATGATCCGAATATTGATTTGATTTCTATTCTAGTTGATTTGATTATTTATAAAAGAATTATATGAAAAATTAGCTATTTAATTATGATTAGATTAGATAATACATACACAATCATTATAATTTATAATTTATAATTTTCTAGATTCTATTTGTTAGATTTATTTTGTTGCATCAGCTTGAGGGTAGTACTATAATTTACTTTTATTTTTTATATTTTTTCTTTTTTTTTTGCTTTATGAAGGGGTGCACCCAATATATGAGTTGCCACAATCCAAATTCTAGTAATATATTCTCATTGTACATCCTTGATTTTTATTGAATTTGATGTTGAGATTTGGATATTTTATATTTTTAATTTTAATAATTATGTCTATATATATGTTGTTTTTTCTACAAAAAAAATATATATAAAATAGAACTTATGCAATTTTCATTAGGTAGTTGTTTACATTTGTGCCTGAATTTCTTTTTTTTTTATGTTTCTTCATATTATATTTGGTTTGTTTTATAGTAATTCACATTTCAAATTAAAAAATTTATGAGCATAAATTCTAATTCTATCATTTATTATTATAATGAATTGTCATATCTAATATATATGACTCTCATCACATTGAATCTAAGAGAGATAAATATTAATAAGTCTTATCTCTGATAAATCAGAGAGGTTGCATCTACTATTATAGTGGAGAAAATAAAAAACAAATATACTCTTTTTTTATGTTTTTTTTCTTTTTTCTATTCTGAAAATTTTGGGTAAAAAAATAAATAAAATGAAAGGATTAAATAAGTGCATTGATTTGAAAAAATTATTTTATTTATAAATAAAATTGAGTAAAACTTATTTAAAAAATTTATTCTAGAAGGTTCCAAAATAGTTTTTGGACGGGTGGACCATGCATGCTACGTAATATGTCTCTCCTGAAGTATGCTTTGCTAGAGCTTGTGATGGTACCTTGCTTCGGGGTAGGCTTGCACATTTAATTTCTTCACAAACTATGATTTTTATTTTATTGAAGATATGATCTAGAGATGTCAATCGGGCCGGACTGGCCCGGCACGGAAATTTCTCGTGCTCGGGCTCGTGCCGTGCCTTGCCGAGGCCAACCAGGCCTCATGCCATGCTTGGCCCGGCACAGTACCGCGCCGAAATTTTTTTTTTTAAATTAGGGTTTCGGGCACGTACAATTCCTAATTTTTTTTTAGAATTAGGGTTTCAGGTGTGCGAAACCCTAATTTTTTTTTAATTTAGGGTTTGGTCTCATAGGGCCGAACCCGGTGAATCGTGCCGCGGGCCCGTGCCTGGCTGAACCCCCAAAAAATCGTGCCGGGACAAGCACGGCACGGTTACTGTACCGTGTCGTGCCTGGCCCTGCACAAAAGCCCGGTCGGGCCTGGAAAAAACAGGATGGGCCGGCCTGGTACAACCCGTTTGACACCTCTTTATGATCTATTATAATTAGAGATGTTAAATGGGTCGTGTCGTGCCGGCACAAGACTACTATCAGTCTATTAGGCCCAGCACGGCCCAACATGCATGATTTCGGGTGGAATTGTGCCTATCTTGCCGAGTCATCTCGGGTCATGTCGGTTTTGTGAGCAATGCCACCATAGGCATCATTCACCAACCATCTCCACCTCACACTGTCTACAGGTTATGCGTACAATTTTATTCTATTAAAAATAACTTGGTTTTTTTTAAAAATGCGTCCGGACGATGTTCTGGGTCATGGTGACCTGTGACCCATTTCCAAGACTTAGTCCGGGCTCACAGTCACTGGGTCAGAGGATCGTGCCAATCGGCAATTGCATGCGAGTGGTGTCTGGCCTGACATGAGGCACGACATGAGGTGTACTTTGGGCGGGCACACCCAGGTCTAAGGATGGTTTTGGATCGTGCCGTGCCATGCCTCGTTCCGTGCCTAGGCCGTGCGGCCCACTTGACACCTCTAATTATAATACATTCTCTGCTCATTTTGGAATTGTAAACCAATTGGCAATAATTTCATGAATTGCAGTGCTTGTTATGTGAGTTATTCGTGTATTAATTAGGGGAGTTTTTTTTTTTAAAAAAAACCTATTTTTTTTGCTATATTGTTTTGACATTCACTTGTTATAGTTAGAGTGCTCATAATTTGGTTTGGGGTGTTCCAATCCTTTGTACCCCTCATTTACTTGCTGATTGAATTAATCGTAACTCACTTAGGTATCAAGGCATTGCATTTTATGCAGTTGTTTTGTGTTTTACAGATTCAATTCCACTTTCTCATTGTCTTGAACCTTCCTGTTTAACATTGTGTGCACCATCCTTATCCAGTGTCTATACAGCCACTTGATTCTTAGCTCCAGCCTAATGTGTTATCATATCTATATTGGATGTGATTCAAAGGTATCTTAGTGATATTTTAGATAAGGTGCTGGTGCATAAGCATGCTGCTTTGGAAATGGTTTAATTTCTCCTTTGGATTCTATATTTTGCCAACAGTAATGCACGGCCCCTTCCTGACACCGGGCAGTGGCTGCTCCTTGCCTTAAACGAGAAGCTTCCAGAGTCTGTGGTTCACATATTGAGGGCTCCTGTTGTTGGCCTCCATCACCATCTGATGCTTTTTATAATGCTTGCTTTCTCTGTGCTATTTGACTCTATAAGAGCTCCTGGGCTTGGCCTTGGCGCTCGGTACATGTTTACCATGGCTATTGGCCGTCTTCTACGTGCAATTACTTTTGTATCGACAATTCTACCATCCGCACGGCCTTGGTGTGCTTCAGCTCGGTTTGACATTCCTGCACATCCTCATTTCTGGGCTCAGAAATATTATGTTCCGTATGCTTCAGACGCCAATGCTATTAGGCAGCTAATATCCATGGATTTGGCTTATGGTATTTTATTTTCTTGCTTAAATCCAAGTTTTATGTTTTCATGTTACTCTCTCCTTATGGTATTTTATTTTCTTGGTGGGTTTGATGGTGTCTGATTAATTGTGTCGATACTCTATACTCACACGGCTTCCCACTACGTTTCATATTTTAACTTTCCTCCGAGTTTATGCATATGATCACTTCACACACACATGCATATATGTGCACGAGTGTGCCCTTAATATATAGTGCTAAGTGCTCAATAAAGCTCATAAAGAAAGTGTACAAGAGTGTGCCCTTGTATAATAAGCAAAGTTGATCAAGACAACCCTAATATATGGTTCACCCCTCCAGGGTGGAATACAAAAGATAAAAAGTTGTAAAATAAAAAAAAAATTGAACTATTGATACTATAATACTCTTCTCTTAAGATGATGCGTTAAAAGTTCATATCACGGAGCTTGAACGAAAGAAAAGCAAGCTGGGTCTTTTTGTAGGTCTTCGTTAAGATGCTTGGTGGTTGTTTTGAAAGTGAATTTATATTGTGATAATAATCTCATATTGAATTTTTTTTTCGAGAAAAAAATATTCTAATTTTATGTGCTTTATCTACTTTTGAAATATTGTATTTGAGGCTATATGTTCGCCTCTATGTTTTATTGTAGTAATGATATCATCAGGATCATGAGAAGTTTTTTCTTTTCCTTAGATCAAAATCTTTTTGTTCAAGATAACCTTGTTTTATTCATATTATTGGTGTATATGACAACTCAAAAGCATAGTGTTAAAAAGCGCAAGGCGCACAAAGGTTTCTTGGAGCCTTGAGGCGCAATGCGCACCTAAGTCGTGAGCTTTTGTGAAGTGAAATGTGACTTTAGATGCACATAAATTTTTATTAAATATGATTCTTTTTATAAAAAAATAAATATTCCTAATATTTAAATAAATTTTGATGAAAAAAATAAATTTTAATATGTAATTATAAATTTTGAGAATAAATGTATTTTTAAAAATAATTATAGTATATAAGTTGCGCCTCTTCAGTAAGGCGCATGCCTTGGAAGGCAAGGCGCTATAGTTAGGGAGTGGTTGTACCTTGAGCTTAGGCATACCTTAAGCGCGCCTTTCATAACTATGCTCAAAAGTATACATTACAATGTGATCTAATAAGTTTAGAAGGGGCTAGTGAATGTTAATCTCGCTTGAATAGAAACCCAGAAGGGATTTCAGATGAGCAAGAAATAGTAGTAATAGATTCGTAAGTTATTTTTTTTTGAGTTTTTTTTTTTTTTTTGAGTTTTTATTTAATTTAGATTTATTAAAAAATAGGGCATGCTTAAAAAAATAACATCAATATTAATTAATTTTTATTTAATTTAGAGTAATAAACAAGTCTATATCATACTATGTTGCATGCCTGCACTATACCACACCACTAGTACACACACCACACATGTTGCATGCCTGCAATGTACCTCATCGCTACACACAATGTACATTATATAGATGAGCCAAAAAAAAAATTTGCTAAGGCAGTGTACCATATTGCTCTATTGAGATACAAAAGTCTTTTGGGACCTTGACACATATGATATATGGCATAGTTTTTTTTTTTTGTGAGAAGTATTTTATTTAATATAAATAAATAAATATATATCAATATATATTAAATATTATATATAATTTATATTTATTTAAAAATATAAGCAATTATAAGATATCAAATATAAAAATCAAATATTATTAGTGTTAATTATTATCATAAATATTCAAAATTTTAAAATAAAATAATAAAGTTTTAAAAATTAAATATATCAAGTTCTATGATATCAAATATGTTGTATATAGATTTCTGTATAATATGATTTGTAGGGCTCCTGGTGAGGTGCAGGCCTTAGGCACACCTTTAATAACTGTCAGTATAAATAGTTTTTTCTTATTCTCTTTTTATTAATTTTGTAAGTTTTGTTTTCCTCATAATAATTAATTTCTCCACGATACTCAAAAACACAATTGTGACATAGACATGAGTTTGCACTTGCTAGGTCTTATTTTTACTAGAAACAAATGAGAAGGGGAAGGGAAATAAGGCTCCATGAGAGACCTAGCAAGCTGGTGATTATCAGAATAATGCACCTCTGTGCAAATTTCAGTGTTTTTCTCTCTCTTTGTGCAGCTGAAGGTGAGCCATACCTGGATGAATATCGCCCATGTTGGGGATCAATGGCTTTCCTAATAGATTTCTTGAGACCAACAACTGCAAGAGGAGAGTCTTCTTCTTGGCACAGCCTTTTGAAGAAAGCCGGAGGCGGCTGCAATGACCTGCTCTACAGCGGCCACATGCTGGTTGCTGTGCTGACGGCTATGGCTTGGACGGAGGCCTATGGAGGATTCAGTTCAGTGTTCATATGGCTGCTGGTGTTACACAGTGCTCAGAGAGAAGTTCGGGAGCGGCACCATTACACTGTGGACTGTATAGTGGCCATATATGTAGGCTTCCTCCTCTGGAAGATGACTGCTTACATTTGGCCAGGAAGAGAGAGAACCAGAGATCACAACAGGCTTGAGAAAATACATGGCAGCCTGCTGCTGGCTGCGAAACAAGGCGATATGGACAGAGTGAGGGAACTTCTCGAGGAAGTTGAATTTGGTGATCCGGTTAGCCATAAAAGGGTTCAGGCCAAGTCTATGTGGTTCTTCTCCTGCTTCACAGTCTTCATGGCTCTCATAGTCACCCTCTTGGCGTTCCTGTTGACCAGTGATGGGTGAGATACACCACGCCATGACATTGTATGTGCGCGCTTATCTGCGCCATGATGGGCAACTATGTGCTTCTCTGATACATATATAGTGAAGAAACGTAGCCATGGTCTTGGACATTTTTAAACTTGATTGCTCCATTATGGTTCCTAACTCATTGTTTTATACATAGGTTTTATACATACAATATTTATCTATTTTTTTTAATATTTTTTTATTCATGAAAATTTTAATTTTTTCCAATGCTTTGTTGTGGAAATAATGTTTGGAAATCTCAAAATATAATGATTTAACTATCTTATAAATTTTGTTTATATTTATTTCAAAATATTTACATATGCCCAATTTGTAAGCTCTAGGGCTTGCTTTTATTTAAACATATATTATATTATATATGTATATATATACATATATGATATATATGTATGTATATACATATGTAATATTATATGTTAATATAAATGTTATATATAAACACATATTGTTTTATATATATATATGTGTGTGTGTGTGTGTGTAATGTGTTATATAATATATATATATATAACATATTTATGTGTTTATATAAACATATGTATGCATATATGATTTCTAATAAAATTTGTTTATTATTTTTTAAATTATGATTTATGAGTAAGTTATATATTAGTTCAAGGTATAGTGGTAACTATAATTGATAGTGTTCTAAAATTTAAATAGTTTTAATTTTGCAAGTAGTTTTTTTTTTTTTTAATGGTAGTTTAATAATAAGTATTATTTGTTTGTTGTAATATAAATAATATATAATATAATATTTGTGGTACCTGACATGATAATTGACATTGCAGGACCAAGCATGGCCGTGGAAATGCAAATGCTAGCAGGGCAGGACATACGTGCAGGCGAAGACGTAACCCCTCCTCTGAGTTCGCTTTGCTTCTCTCTCCATGATTTTTACCTCCACACTCACTGCTCTTCGTGCTTCTCTCCCATCGAAGGCGACCCATTTCTCCCTGCCGGTACGAGCACAGAAGGCGCCCCAGTCTCATCGTCAACCGTTATCTACTGTTCCCCGCAGTGCTGTGCATCTGACTCCCCCGTCCACTTCTCATCCGCAGAGTATGACCTCCTCAGTTCCGTCACCAACTGCTCAACCACAGCAGACAGCCGCGCAGCTCTCCGCCTTCTCCACTCTGTCTCTTATCTCCTTGATTCTGACCGGCGCGACAGAATTTGTGGCTTGTTGACCAACCATGAGGAATTGCTCGCGGAGGACGATGAGCTTGCGGACCGTGTTCGAGATGAAGCGAGAATGATGACTGCTGCGAGACATATGAGAGATGGAGAGTCGCTTGCTCGTATGAATGACGACGACGATGATGGTGTTGTTCTATTGGACGAGGATGATGTTCGAGCGCTCTGCTTGGTACTTACGAATGCGGTCGAGGTTCGGGATGGTGCTGGTCGCGTCTTGGGGATTGCTGTTTTCGACTGGCATTTTTCTTGGATTAATCACTGTTGCTCTCCTAATTCTTGTTACCGTTTTGTCATCTCTCCTCCCGATAGATTATCTTCTTCCATTGACGGATGCCTGCGAATTTATCCCGTTGGAACTAGCGTAAGTCGCAGCTACACCAAAACAAGTAACCTGCTTTCTTTTTTGATTCGAGATCATATTTGTGCAATCTCAGCTGTTCAATTTGACATGATATGGTGCAGCATTGATCAAATCCATGGGATCCTATTTTCTTATGGATTTGAATCTGTTTATGTTTATGATGAATTTTATGGCAGGGGGGTGACGATGGAGTATCTGGCAATATGAAATTGAGGAACGGTTAGTTGCGTCGATGAAAATTAATGTTGTCTTCGTTGTGCAATTTCATTGTTCAATTTTGTGGGTGATCTAGGGCTTCGTCTATCATCGATCTTGCTATGGTTGCTCCATTTTCAGATTATGTGCTTGATGGTAATATTCATGGACCTAAGGTGATCGTGAGGAGTATTAGACGGATTGGCAAGGGCGAGGAGGTGACTGTTGCTTATACAGACTTGTTGCTGCCCCGGGTATTCGTTGAATTGATGATTATTCCTCGTTTCTTTCTTAACATCACGCAGCATCTTGCCATTGATTCCTGTTCAATACGAAATAGTGGAACCGCCATGAATCTGAATCACAGTCGTTGACTGTTACCAGGCAATAAGGAAGAAAGAGTTATGGACGAAATACCGATTTGGGTGTTGCTGTGAGCGATGCAGCGAGTCACCTCCTTGCTATGTGGATCATGCGCTGCAGGTCAGGTTAGTCATATGATGGAAGTATCGACAGCAAGTCATCCCCCATGTTTCCTCATTCTTAATCCTTTAGGAGCTCACAGCAATCGATTCCACTTTTTCTGGCGTGGGGTTTTGCGATAGCTCGCAGAGGGAAGGAGCAACCAGGAAGCTCATTGATTACGTAGAAGAGGTTGCAGCTAACTATGTCTCTAATGGGGACGCTGAATCGTGCTGCACCAAGCTGGAGAGGTTCCTCGTCCATGGCGTTGAGGTGGATCCACATTTGAAACTATGGCCGCACCCATTCCATCATCTAGCTCTAGACGCCTACACAGTACTTGGTTCTGCATACAAGGTGCGTGCAGCTGACTCATCTTCCAAGCCAAACAGCTGTCATTCCACGGTTTTCAACCTGACCCGAACCAGCACAGCTTACCACTTGTTTCTCGCTTCTGCAACTCATCTCTTGTTCTTCTTCGAACAGTCTCTGATCCCATCTGCAGCTAACTTCTGGATAGTTGCAGGAGAATCCTTGGTATCTCTTGCCAGAGCAGATTGGGGCTTTCCCGACTCTAGCCTGCCTTCCTTTTCCGGTTACAAATGCCATTGCTGCTCCTTGCAAAATCCCAACCCAAATTATATTCCGAGTCTGTTTCTTGGGTGCGCTTCTAGGTTTTGTTTTCAATTGTGGCGCTTTTTATCTCAAGATTGTTATTACTTGCGAATGTTTATGGGTCCGGCAGAATTTCTCACTTTGTTTAGTAATCTGGCTCAAGATGGTTCTGAATCTATGGCTGCAGGACTCGACCATCGCACTAAGATCAATGTTTTTGAGTTCGGTGTTCATTGTCTGGTTTATGGTCGTTTTTTGGCTGATATTTGTTATGGCCCATGTTCTTCCCTTTAGAAGAGTTGTCACATGTCACAAGAGCACAATTGATCCTCCTTAGTTTGTTGTATTATTCCATATTTTCTGTAAGATTTCAATGAGAACGTTGTGTGTGTGTGTGTGTGGGTGTGTCTATATGTGTGTGTACGTATGTCTATATGTGTGTCTATATATGTGTACGTATGTCTATATGTGTGTCTATATGTGTGTGTACGTATGTCTATATGTGTGTGTACGTATGTCTATATGTGTGTCTATATGTGTGTCTATATGTGTGTCTATATGTGTGTGTACGTATGTCTATATGTGTGTGTATGTATGTCTATATGTGTATGTATGTCTATATATGGGGGTGTACTGTCTATATATGATGAATTTGTGTATGTGAATGAATATTTGTGTCATCATGTGTATGTGTGTGTATAAAATTATGGGGTTTTGTGATAGGTTTATTTATAAATTAATATAGAAAAATCATGTTCTTTAAATAAAAAAATGTGTTTTATCCTTAATTTTTGTTATGTTTTGAAGCATCAAAACATAAGATGATTAATACTTAAAATCAATAAATATTGTTTATGGTTAATTGTGTTTTGGTACCCTAAACATTAAGTATTTACAAAAATAAACAAATTTTTAATAATTTTAAAAATATACCAAAATAATAAATATTTGTGTTTTGGGTAATGAAAATCAAAAATATAAATGTATGCATTTATAAACGTATGGGAATTAGTATATGCATGTATAAACTAATATAAATGATTATAAATAAATATGTGTGTATATCAACAAATATATACGCTAACATATATCAATTAACATGGACGTTTATAATCCTACATGAGCTAATAAACATTTATAAAGGGTTATAAGCCATTATATACGTTTATAAATATATATCAACTAACATATATAGGTTTATAATCATATATAAACTATCATATATGTTTATAAATGTATATAAACTATATATATGATTGTAGCCATATAAATTTTTATATAAATAATTATATAATCACGCATGCACACACACATGTTTATATGCATAAGTGTGTGTGTGTGTGTGTGTGTGTGTGTGTGTTAATCATATATATAAATGTTTTTAAAATTATTAATAAACAAAACACGCACACGCACAAACACACACACATATGTTTTTAATTTTTAAGGTGTTTTTTTAATGTTTTTTTAATGTTTTTTTAAACATTGACTTAAAAAAATTGATTTTTTAAGGTGTTGATGTGTAAATGTTGGAGTGGATCAAAAATTGAGTTTATGATTTTTAGCACATCAAAATATAAATATTTAATATTTTGGCACATATTTTTTTCTAATTTTTAAATATTTGAGTCTTTTTTTTTTTTTTTGTAAATATCTTATGTTTAGGGATAATAAAACATACGTCATTTAAAGCAAAAATTACTTATGTTTTTCACTATTAGAATATATTAATCCTAAAATACTTTTTGTCATTCCTTGTCATTATTAAAAAAAAATCAACATATGAATATACCAGTTATTAAAAAAATAAAAAACTAAAAAATATTTGTGTGTGTGTATCGTGATATTATCATGATATATATGATTGGTATATCATTATATACATATATTATTACACACAAATGCATTCATGTGATGTGATTATACACACAGACATAGACACGCATACATGCATGTGATAATCACACACACACACACACACACATATCACGCAAGCCTTATCCCGAACTCTCAGTCACAAGAGAGGCAACTCAATTCTTTTGACTCCACCATAATGACTTGTGTAAACTATCGGTGGAGATGATCCCCAGTATAACATGAATCGTCCTTCTATCTCATGGCTTTTGTATGTTGATTTTTTTTTTTTTTTATGGATAAGAATTTGAGTTAGGAACTTTACTTGGAAGCTTGCGTGATGATTTTTGTCCCCAAAATAAAAAATATTTATACGAGGTTTATTCTTTTATGTTTTTGAAATCTAAAATAAAAAATATTAAAATTTTTCTTTATAGAAGTGTAGCATGCCATAAATACCCTTATCTCATCTGCATGATTAATAAAAAATACACATTAGCATGTCACATATTAAGAAAATAAAAAATAAATAATGGATTTTTGTGTGTATATACACACATGTTTTTTTTTATGAATGCTATTGCTATATCATTTTCATCTCAAATCGTTACTTTTTATTGATATACATAATTTACTTTTAAAATACTTTGGGAGAACCATGTTTTGGAACAATAGAACAGAATAATTACTTTTCGTGACCCTTTTTTTTTTATGTTTTTGCACTCCAAAATAAAAAGTATTTATGTTTTATTCTATTAGAAAATATCCATCCAAAAATAGTCTATCCATTCCATGTCTGCATTAAAAAACTACACATCAATATGTCACATTATTAAGAAATGAAAAAAATAAAAAATAAAAAAGTGATTATTTTTAAGCAAACATATATATCTACATCATTAATTCGTGATATGATCATGATATATATGTTAGGTATATTTCGATATATAAACATCCTCACACAAACATGCGCGCACACACACACACACACATGCATGC
Source organism: Sapria himalayana (assembly GCA_029783825.1). Lineage (NCBI taxonomy): Eukaryota > Viridiplantae > Streptophyta > Magnoliopsida > Malpighiales > Rafflesiaceae > Sapria > Sapria himalayana. The sequence continues at coordinate 215,064 of JAREIK010000357.1, read as the reverse complement.
ATATAACTACATGTGTGTGCGTGTGTGTTTTTCCTGTTCACATCGAATTGTTGCTTTTCATTTA
>JAREIK010000357.1:0-212500 GCA_029783825.1 Sapria himalayana | reverse complement strand
GTCAAATGGGCTGGGCCGACACGACTTGGCACGGGCACGACACGCTACAGTGCCGTGCTTGGCCCATTAGGCCGTGTCGGCACGAGGTCATAGTATGCGTGACAACGCATTGAACGTGGTCAATACGAGGCGATGCTTAACAGGTGAAGCTCCTTGAGCCCCAAAAGGGTGAAGACGCGTGGTGCATGGCAGTGAAACCCTAATTTTTTTTTTAAAATTAGGGTTTTGTCCGACCCGAAATGAGACGAACATGCTGATTTTCGGGCCGCAGGTCCGTGCCGGGCTAGGAACGGAACGGTAGTCCGGTTGGGCGGGTCGAAACCGGGCCGGGACGGCGATGCCGGCCGGCCTATTTTACACCTCTACAATTTAAATTATTTTTAAAAATTTGGGGGTAAAACAGGGTTTATGCGTCAAAATATAATTATTTTATGTTTTGGGGTAATTTTATTTATTTATAAAATAAATCTTTTTTTAAATATTTTATATTTGATGCTTCAAAATGAAATTTTATTTTATTTTTATTATTTGGTCTTTGTGCACCGTAACACATGGTCCTCGGAGTGGACAAAATAAAATTCACATATAAAAATTTGAGATGGCGCTAATTTCTGAAGGAAATTGTTGGGTGGAGTGGAGTGGACAGTTGGGGACTGGTCGGCGGTTCGGTGCTTAACAAGATGGACTCTGTTAGCGACAATCTATCAACTTCATCGTCAATAGTGGTAATGTCTCATCTGATCAAATCGGGTCTAATTTATGGACGTGATCACCAATTTCATCTTGCATTCGATGATTACCTATTTCTATTACGTTGATGTGTAACTCCATTAATCGATTTCTGTTTTCTAGGAAAGTAAATTGCTGTCCAGACATTTTTTAATATGCTTGGTGTTTCCTGAAAACGTCTTTGTTGGAAAATAGGCTAACCATTCTGAACTTCTTTCGATCCAATGAGTAACAATTCATCCCTAATAATATTTATGTGTCTCTCAACCGTTCCTACAAAATTATCTTCGCCTGTAAATTTAACGGGAAATCATAGTCACTGTTATTCTTAAGTATAAATGCCTAGTATAGCTTTAAAGAAACACCTTGTTTCATTTAAACTCAAAACATGGGCATTCACAGTGAATTAGCCTTATGTATTCGAAGTGAATGACAATGGCACTTCAATTTTTACATTACCTCTTTTGTATCATTATCATTGAATTTGTATTTATCGTTTGTTGTCTAGAAATGGCCATGTTACATAGATATCAGCATTCAGTTTTTTTTTTCCTTATCATAAAATGGAATTACTCATGTAAGCTTTGTTATCTGTTAAATTTTTTTTTTTCATTTTTACTTGCATAGGCTTATCTCACTGAGTTTAACATTTTGATTTCTTGAACTTTTCATGAATATGCATAGTTATTTGATATGTAAGATACACTTAGGAACAAAATGCATTGAGGAACGGGGGCTTTTTGGAGTCTTGAGATGTAAGATATAATTAAGATGTAATTTTTTTGAGGTGTATTCAATCTAATACATATAAATTATATATTTTAAATAATATTATTTATGATTTTTATATATTAATGAATTACAATCAAGTAAAATAAATCAAACATAAAAATACAATATTATTTATGTTTTTTAATAATATAAATATTTATTCCTAAAACAAGGTGATAAAATTATAATAAACTAATATATATGTGTGTATATATTTGTATATGTATATATAGGTATGAATATGGATATATATATATATATATACATATATAAATTTGTAAATTTGTATATAGATATGTACATACGTATATATGGACATACATATACATATATGTACATAGTATACAAATATATATATATATATATATATATATATTTATTTATGTAGACATGTATTAGAGGTGTCAAATGGGCTCTGCTAGGCCTGCCCGACACGGTTTTAAGCTGCCCAACCAGGCTACCGTGCAGGGCTAGACACGGTTACTTCAAGCTAGGCTTAACATGGTAGGTTTTTTACCTTGTCGGGTCAGGCCTATACGGGCATGTTTTGGCCTGTACGGGTTAGTTTAAAAAAATAATTTTTCTGTTTATAATATTTATATAATTATAAAATATAAATTAGATAATGAATATTTAAATTATAAAATATAATTTAAAATATAATTATATATTATATTTTAAATTATAAATATAAATAAAATTAAAATATAAATTAGATAATTATTATATAAATTAGATAATAATTATAAAATATAATTAAAATATTTAAATTGTAAATATTTGAATAGTTATAAAGTTTATTTTTTTTATATTATTTATTTTAATTATTTATTAATTAGATTAATAAATTATAATTTATTAGAATTAAATTTTAGAATTTTTAATGAAATTTTTAAACACAAAAATAAAATAAGCATAAAATTTTTTTAACAAAAATGATAAAACCGCAATGCCAAACACTCAGACCAAAGTAAATATAATGTAAATAAGAATGAGTATAAAATATCAAAATCAAAAATTAGAATCAAGTATAGCTTATAATTATAAGCATAACTGTTACATAAGTGTCGTTATCGATGTGTTGTAATCTTGTAATTATTAATTATCAGGTATCAAGTGGCAACCTCATTATCTTTCATTGATATACCATTATTATTCTCAATTTCAATATTAAAATTATTATTATATGGATCATTATCAGTAATTAATTTCTCTATTTTTATTACAGTCTTAGTCTCAGCATGATCCTGGATGCTAAATCTTAAATTCTAACAATTATTCATACATGTTAAAATCTTAATAATATATAAACGTAACTTGATCTTCTATCCAAAATTATATCTACTGCAATAGAAAAAGTAAACTTTGATGATTTGCTCGACACCGGATGAGTTAATAGATTAAAATGACATGGAAAAGGTGGACTCGTATAATTTTTATCTCTGTAATATATCAAGGTTATTAGTATTAAAATGTGATATGATTGAATAGTAATTGATATCTAAGTTTCGAGATAACTTGCTTTTATTTGATGGTCAACCTTGTCTTTTCTTCTTCGCTAATTAAATATAAAAATTTTTATTTTTGAATATGATATTTATGTTTATACTTAGTCTCACTATTATCACCACAATACCTAGTATCGTAGTATATGAAAATGTCAGTCAATTTCTCGTGAATGAATCCTTCAGGTAGGTTTTATAGGTTTATGCACAAGAAAATATAAGTCAAAATATCATCTATTTCTTTTATCTTAATACTAGAGTCTATGCATGCAGCGAGATAATAAAGACAAGAAATGATAGACTAATATTTTAAGTACTTGATTTTTATTTCTGTAATCATATGGCTAAGTGCTGGGTCAGATCGATACTTTCTAAATATATTGATTTTTTTAAAAGTATTTTTTTTATTTTTTTATTGAATTTATTGGGGTGGAATCATATTGGATGTCGGATTTTGCCTCATAGCTATTGTAGACGAAATTTAATGGCTAAAATTAATTTTTTTTTATTTTGAACTGTTGGAGATTCAGGGCGGGGGGTGGAATTAGACTTGGGCCTGAGTGGTTTTCGGAATCATCAGGCTTAGTTTCTGCCACTGGGGTAGTTTCTTGGCTCGTGCCGATGTACCATCCCAATGGGACATGGTATTGTGTAGGGCCAGACACGACAAGAGGCTCGGTTGGCCTCGGCACGGCACGACATGGTTCATGTCATGGACAGGCACGGGCATGATAAATTCTTGTGCTGTGCCGGGCCAAGCACGATCGAATTGTGCATTGCCTTTTGCTGGGCCGGCCTGGCTCGATTGATATCTCTAATATTTATACGCATATACATATATATATGAATGCATATATATATATATATATATATTCATTTACACATGCATGTATATGTACACATACATATATATGCACGTATATTTATATTTATGTAAATAAATATGCACATATGTATATATACATAAAAATATATTCATTTAAATGTATATATATACATATATTCACATGAACTAACTATCCAAGCTCATTCCAAGAATGAGCTATCCAATGTCCAAGTTTGTTCTAAGAATGAGTTGTACAAGGTTCAAACTCATTCAAAGAACGAGTTGTCCAAGGTCTAAGCTCATTTCATGAACAAGATGTCCGGGGTTCTAGCTTGTTCAATGGATGAGCTATCTAAGGTCCAAGCTCTTTTCGTGAATGAGACGCCCAAGGTCTAAGCTTGTTCCATGAAGGAGTTGTCCAACTTGTTCCATGAATGAGCTACTTTAGCTCTATCTACGAATGAGCTGCATGAACGAGCTGTTCCTAGCTCATTCCATGAATGAGTTTCTCCAATATGTTGCATGAGAAATAATACCTAGCCTAGTTTTTCTTCCACTTTCAGTTAGTGCTGTTAAGTTGGTAGTGTGACTCGAGCATGACATGAGATACGACCCAAAATAGCAATGCTAGGCTTGACATGGCATAGTTTAGAAATGTGCATGGATCGTGGTCATGCTGATTTGTGGCATTGCTTGTGCTATGTTGAGTTGAATCCAACCATGCCTTGTGTCAGGCCATGCATAAGATTTTTTTTAAAAATAATCTCTTTTGCTCTTGTCCTTACTTGTTATGCTAATGTAATGAGTGAGAATCTGTCAATACAATGACAATAACAAGTATTGTACTGTCTCTTTTTGTGTCGTGACACATTAAAAAAATTAAATTATTTTTAATTTTTAGCAGTTGAATCTGTTTCTAATGGCTATTGCCTACTGAGTAGAATTTTGATGGTTGTTGGATTTTTATTCATTATATATAAAAAAATTTAAAAAAAAATTTAAAAAAATTTTAAAATTTAAAAAATATATTTTTTTGATGAGAAGAGTTTATATAAATATAAAGTATAAAATTATAATTTTCATTCAATTTAATTTTTTTTCTTTTTTTCTCATCTCATTTTTAATTATCTTATTATTTTTCTTAGCTTTATTGTTTGCTTTGCTGCTAGTTTAAAAAAAGAAGTGGATTATTGCATATTTAAAGTTATGATATATATTTAATTTTTTATTTATTAGTTTATGTTATAATTATAAAATTTTAAAATTATAATTTTTTAATTTAGAATAATAAAAAAATAAAAAATGATAAATAATATTTTTAATTATAATGATTTTGATCTAAATATTTATAATTATAATAATTTGACTGAAAGGTCTGAGAATAAATTAGGTTTTTTTCTAATTGTATCGATTCATTTGCTAGGTATTATCTTGTTGTGATGTATTTTTGGTGAGACTTCATTGATAAGTTTGTGGTGATGTATTTTAATGATATCTTGATTTATAGTGATAATTAAGATAGACAACTTGAGCATTAAAGCTAGTCTTAGATGCTTTAAGAAAAGAAAAAAATGCTAGCTAACTTTTAGAAGTATCTTTTTCTTTGATAAGCTTATTTATTATGTTTTGTCATTGGTGCATAAGGAATAGAAATGAATAATAAAAATGTAAAAGCAATTTAAGAATGATCAATATTAATACTTGTAACTAATATATGGAGTTTTCATGACTTAGTAATCTTTTACAAAGGTATTTGTACAAAAAATTTAGTAGCATCATTTTACCTTTTACTGAAATTATAAAGGACGTGAAGTTGAAGTAAGATAAATAAGAAAACAAATTCTTGTTAATTAAGATCGAATTAACTAATGCTCATCTATTTTTTTTTATCTAATTTTAATATAATTTTTTGTAATAAAATGTGATACATTGGAATTGATTTTGAAGTTGTATTAATGCAAGAAGCTAGATCAATTATATATTTTAGTGAGAAGTTTAGTGTATTTATGTTAAATTACCTTATGATGAGAAAATTTATGTTTTGGTAAGAGCCATAGAGATATAACAATACTTGAATAGGCAATACAAACTAAATAAATATCATGTCAAGTTTATGAAGTTTATTAAAATATTTGTTTACAACATCTATAAATATCTAATGCCTCCTAAATTATTCATCTGTAATTTAATTTATAAAAAATAATTTTAGTTGAGATATATATAATTGATCATTTTTATTATCATAATATTATTATACGTACTACTAATATCATATTAATTTTTTGATCTATATCAGAAAATCATAAATTATTTGACATGCTTATCCTAACATTCAAAGTAGCAAGTATCAAAGAAAATTTGCTAAATCATGCTTTAGGAGATTTCTTCATGTTATAAATCTGTTTGTAATCTATACATAATATCAAAGCTCATATGAATAATGAATCATGATATATATTACATAAATGTTTTATTCTTGAGATTATTATAAAAGAATTCATTTTTTATATTTAGTTGATACACAATCTATCTCTAGGATTCAATAATAGATTTAACAACTTAATAGTATTTATTTTGGATACATATGATATATACTACTAATATCATATATTAATTTTTTGATCCATATCTAAAAAATATTAATAGTTTGACATACTTATCCTAAGATCAAAAGTAGTAAGTATCAAAGAAAATCTACTAAATCATGCTCTAGGAGATTTTTTTTTTAATGTTATAATTTTTTTTTGTAATTTGTACATTATACTCAAGCTCCTAGGAATAGTGAATAATGATATATGTTATTTAAATATATATTTTTTGAGATTATTATAAAAGATAATATTTCTTACATTTAGTTGATACATGAGTTATCTCTAAGATGCAACAATAGATTTAACAACTTTATAGTATTTATTTTGGACACATGGGAAATTGTATCACAATAGGCAATATCATAAATCTGTCTTAATTCATCGCTAGCAACATGATTTTTAGTTTATTAATCTTTTTTTTTTGGGTCTCATCTATATTGTGTTATCCAATCATATCCAACTATTAGCTTGCATAGAGGTTACAGAATGAGATCACAAAAATGATTAGATATGATTGTATTTAAATCATCTAATATGGTTTTTTGTCATTTTAGATGACTAAATGTATCGGAAAGAGTATCCAGAATCTTGCATTAGAGAGAATATACAATATTAGAATATGTGGTACATGAGAGTAAAAGAGTAATTAGGTAAATTAGTGTTGTGTAGAATATGTCTTTTGATTTCTTTCGTAATGCAATCAGGAGGTCCAAGTCATTATTTTGAACCAAACTTGTCTTCTTGGAATAACATTTTAGTAGAGGTATTGATAGTCTCTTCAAAGTTGGTCATATCAGTAGTATCAAATGTAGATGTAAGGTCTTGTTTGGTCTTATGTGAGGAGTAATAATTGAACATGAGAATAAGGCGACCATCTTAGTCTCTAAAGGTGTCTCTTGCATTGAGTCCTTAATGGACTTAATGAAACAGTTCTGTATCAGAGTCCAAGTGTTACCCACCGATCACCATGGAGCCTGCCACCGTTCATTATAAATGACTTCTAGATCACCAAAATCATGTCAACAAAGTTTGATTACCACAAAATACTCAAAAATCACCAAAAAGATATATTGTACATGTTTTTTGTCTCAACATTATGGTGACCCTATCATTGATGCTGCCAAATGCTGATGTTTATTTCCTTCTAAATCATCATAAGATGCATTGTCATTCCAGCAACCCATCGGCAGTACTTACACCTCTAATCCTTAGCTATGAGGTAACTCACAAGTTGGGTGCTCCTAAATAATAAAAAATAAACAAGATAAATAATAAAAATAAAATAAAGCAAACTTTAACACATAGTAATAATAATATTATATAAAAATGCATGATTTAGTGGAGCCATTGAGGATCTCATATATGATTTTTTTTGTGTAATGTCTGTCATTTTATGATTTTTTCAAGGATTCCAATAATATATCATCATTTGTCTTCATTTTTTTTTTTTAAGTATGATATATTTTTGAATTAGATGACTCACACGAGACTTTTTTTTTGATTGAATGGACTTGTAGGAATAAGGGGAGTGACTAGTTTTAGAAAGCATAAGGAGCACCTTGGCACCAATTTGGGGTGGTTATTGAGGTGTTTCTCAAACATCGAGATGCTTGTCTTTTCACATAAAGTTTTATTTTTTTCTTATTTTTTAAAGTATTTATTAAATACATACATATGTAATAATTATTTGTTTGATTTAAATATACATATCAACCTAAATATTAAGAAATAAACATAGATTACTATAATTTTAAACATATTAATATATTCTGATGAAGTAATTATGAAATATGAAAAAAATACACAAAATAACTATGACAAATAATAATGAAATGTAATCAAATAAACATTAAACAATATACTTGAATAAAATTAATAAATAAATGACATCACTCATAAAATCTAAATATACAAACTTGTTATCTTATTTTTGTATGTACTCATATGTATTATTAAGGTTTGTTAATTAAATGTTGTGAATATTAAATTTTTCATTACTTCTATTGTATCATGAAAAATATAAAGGATGTCATATTCAACACATAGTTTTACCTTTAAAAGTTAGAGATGTTATATCTGTTGCATCTAACTTGGGGACTTATTGTTCTTGGACGAAGATATTTGTTATCATACTAATGCATGTTCTCAAATACATATATGTATCATAATCATATTTTTAGTAAAATAATTATGAAATATGAAAAAAATACATAAATAACTATACAAATAACAATGAATTAATTAAATATATAGTAAACAATATAATGAAATAAAAATGATAAATAAATAATATCATTCATAATCTAAGGGGCTGTTTTATAACGTACTTAATATCTTCAAAATTATTGAAAATTAAAATTTTCAATGATTTGAAATTTTAAGGGTGTTTGGTAAAAAAATACTGAGAATTAAAAATTAAAAATTTTAAGTGTGTTTAGTCTTAATTTTTTAGCACTTATTTTTCACCACTTAATTTTTTCAGTTGTATCTAACGTGCCTTAAATATTTAAACTTATTATCTTTTCCTTGTTTGTACTCATATGTATTGTTAAGGCTTATTAATTGAATTTTGTGAATATTTGACTTTTCATTTGTATCTTGTATTATCTAATTGTGTCACTTGTATCTTGAAAATTATCATGGATGTTGTATATAGTATATTGTTTTATATTGAAAATTAAAGATATTATGTTTGATAAGTATTAAATTGGAGACATACCGCTCTTTAATAAAGATAATTGTTATTGTATCAAAATTTGATCATTAATACATGCATGTAGAGGTGTCAAACGTGCCGGGCCGGCCCGGCCCAGCACGAGGCACGGCACGGTTCGGCCGTGCCTGGGCCGGCCCGGCACGATCAAAAAACGTGCCCGGGCCCGTGCCGTGCCCGGGCGAACAAAGCACGAGCCATGCCGTGCCTGGCCCGGCACGCCGGCACGCGTGCCTGCGTCGTGAGTCGTGAGTTGCGACTCGTGACCCAACCGGGCCCCGCCCCCTGTAAAAAGACCGCGGGTCGGGTCCAAACAGACCCGACCCGCTCCGCCCCACCTTGCCGTGCCCGAGCGGGCCGGCACGGCACTGCCTTGCCGTGCCCACGGGCCGTGCCGTGCTGGGCCGGCCCGTTTGACACCTCTACATGCATGCAAGGAAGCACGGACATGGCTCCCTACAGCCGTGTCCGTGTGTCCGACACCTGGACATGTGGACACGATACGGACACGGCACGGACACGTGTCCGATACGCCACGTGGTGTATCATTGCAATAATTTGTATCTGATACGCTACGTGGCATATCGGATGGTTGCGTCGGCAGATGACAGCTGTATCCATGCCTATAGTGCCTGACGTCCAATGATGTTGGGTGGGCAACGTCGCCGCATGGGCGACGTTGGCCAATGGCAGGGGGCGGGCGCGATTTGAGGGTGAGGCAGGGAGCGGACGCGATTTGAGGGGAGAGGAAGGGGCGGCGCGAATTGAAGGTAAGGCAGGGGCGGCGCGAATTGAGGGGAGAGACAGAGGCTGGCGTGTTTGAGGGGGAGGTAGGGGCGGGCGTATTTGTGTGAGGATGTGCATAAAATAAAATATTTTTATAAAATAAAATAAAATATTTTTATTTTATAAAATAAATAATATGTATTTATTTTATATAATAAATATTTTATTTTAATTTAATTTAATGAATTTTATAAAATACATAATATTTATAATTAATAATTTTTTTTTTTATTTTTATTTTTTTATCATGTCGTATCCTAGTTGTATCCGTATTCTAGTTTTTTAGAATTTGTCGTATTCCCGTATCCTGCCGTGTCGTATCCCCGTGTTCGTGTCCGTGTCCGTGCTTCTTAGCATGCATGCATTATGATGACTTCCTAAGCGATGAATCATTCTAATATTATTTTTGTTTAAATCTTTTTAATTTTATAATTTTAATGAGAAGCGACTTGCTAGTGTTTATGTAATCTTATACTTTAAATCACAAGTTATTGTTATAAGGTACTTTAAAGTGCAAGCTAATACATCTACTTGCTACATTCTGCATATGCTCTATTTTTTACTTTTTTATACATTATATAGTTTAGTTTGTTTTTGCTGATTGTTGAACCCTTGGGGGTTTGGTGATGATTGGGGATAAAGAGCTGGAAGGAGAGAAAAGAAGAGAGAGAGAAGAAGAAAGAGAGAAGAGAGAATGTAAATGTATTTTTTTTAATTTTTGAAAATATCAATAAGGAAAATAAATATTCAAGCTAAGACATCCTACATGTCTAGTCTTACATATAAATAAAATATAAAAAGAACAAAGTAAAATGATAAACATAATGAATCTCAATAGTTTTAATTTAGTCTACACTACTAATTCAGAATTAAATTTGAATGAAATTATTCATCTAGTTTTTTGTCTCTTATTTCTAAATGATAAAATATTACTAGTAATCTCTCAATTATTAGTTCTACTAATGTTTTTTGATGTATTCATTCAACTATTTTTTTGATCAACAAACATTTAATTTTGATTGAAATAAATTTTTGTTTATATGAATTTTCATGTAATTATATTATATTTTTTATTGGACTTGCATACAAAATAATCTTTGTCCTAACTAACATGCACATGACAGTTAAAATATTTTGTAATATTTCTAGATTTATAAATAAAATATTATTTGTGAATATGTCTTTATTGGTGATATTTTTATAAAATATACATCAAATTAAAATTTTATCATTTGTATTAGATGATTAAATACATATTTTTCTTTTTGAATTTTTTATTTCACTTGGCTTATTTTTCATTTAATTTATTTGTTTGTCTCATTTTTTTTTTTTTTGATCTTAAACCTCCTTAGCTAAGTTCCACCTTTTTTGCACCCAGGTGAGCGGGGGTATATATTTTCTTCTGGCCAGCTGTAATTTTTTTTTTCACATGGAATGGATAGGAAGGACCTGTAAAATAATTTTTTGTTGGCTGGACATGTCTTTAAAGCAACTTGATCATCATTATTTTTTTGGGCTGATCAAATTTAGATTTTGGGTGTTAAGTTTGTCTTTCTTCTAATAGATAGAACTTGCTAGTTTTAGTAGAAAGGAAATATAAGCTAACAAATAAAATTATAATATCTGTCTGTTGGTAATCACCAGTCAGTCTTTGGTCACAAATATAGTTAGCTCATAACTACCTCACTAATAGGAAAAAAAAAGTAAGAACATGGAAATTAAATTGTAACTTTAATTTCAATCCTTCCAAAAAAATAAAAATTGAAACATAAATATATATTCCATTTTTTTCTATTGAAGTTTCTTATTTCTTTTATATATTTTTTGTAACAAATTTATTTACATTGTATAAATGTAAAAATTGGTGAAAGTTATTTCAAATAATATTATAAGTATTTTGAAATATCAGCAATTTTTTTACTAGCTCTTAAATTTTTTTATTAGTCCGCATCTTTAAAATTATGAAGGAATAATTAAAAGATATCTGGGTGTGATACCTCATCATCTTTTGATCTCCACATAGACAAGTGGTAGTGGTAGTGACATAACTTTATGTCAAAAGATAATCCACTCAATTGAGTTATATTATAATTTTTGTTGATCCAAGAGTTAAAATGTTGTACGTACATATTAGATTTATGATTTACATTGGCACATAAAAGATGATCTCATCTATAGGTGTAAAGGGAGTGCTCTAGAGGCTCATAGGTGTGGGCACATACATCAATTCCATCATAGGTGATGCTAAAGTTCAATGCCTTACCTTGTCTCATCACCTTTAATTTGATTTTCATTTTCATTTAAAAAATGATAAATATTATTTGTAAAATTTTTTATCCTTGTCTGTCAAATTAACTATATTACAAAGGATGAGGAATAAAAAATCATAGCATATAGATTTTTAATATTTTTTGCAATTGTAATATTTTTTATATTATTATAAAGATTAATTATGTGAGTGAAAGTCAAAAAAGAAAAGACCTAAATTGAAAGAGATCTAGATTAAAAATATATTCATGTATATAATTTACTTGATAGAAAATTTATTTGACATATTTTAATAACAAAATTACCAAAGAAGAAATGCACATGCATTACATCTTATTAGGATATTTAGAATTGTTAAAAAGTTCATCACATATTTGTAACATGTTAGGGAATAATTGATTATATTTTACTTGTCTTATTTTATTTTATTTCATGGTGTTGGAGTCTCCATAATGTACAAGTAGAGGTGTCAAATAGGACGTGCCGGCTAGGTCCGGACCATTTTTTTAGAGTATGGCCGTGCTTTTGTGCTGGGCCAGGCACGATACGGTTACAGTATCGTGCCGTGCCTGGCCCGACACGGTTTATGAAAGCCAGGCCCGGTCGGGCCTAACCTGGCCGTACGGCCAGGTTAATTTTTTTTTAATTTTATACTTTTATATTTTAGTTTAATTATATATAAAATTATAGATAATATATAATATAATAAATTTATAAAATGAAAATTGTTTAAAATTTATTAAATTACAAAGTTTAAATTTTTTTTATAATTTAAAATAAAATTAGTTTATAATTTATTATAATTAAATTATAGAGTTATAAATTTTTAAATGAAAAAATAAAACAAAAAAATAAATAAATCAAAAAAATTTGTTAAAAAAAAATTAAAAAGTAAAAAAAAACAAAGGTAAACCAAATGAAAAATGACCAATCAGACAATAGATATCGAAAGTCAGAACCAAACAAATTAAAGTTTCAACGTAACATATAAATAAAACGTACAATCAATAAAAAAAATATCGAAATTAAAAAATAATGGATCATCATCAATCGTCAATCGGCATATCATGAGCATCATCAGTTGCAACATCAAGATCAGTATCATATGGATCATCATCATCTACAATCAACTCCTTCGTTTTCACAGTTGATGCGGCTGTAGTCCCAGTTCTAGTCCTAGCTCCAGTACGATCATGGATGCTAAACCTCAAATCATCTCAATCTTTCAAATAGTCCAAGGCTTTAAGAATATCTGGACGTAATCTCGATATCCTATCTGAAATCATGTTTACTGCAACAGAAAAAGTAGATTTCGATGCTACGCTTGACACCAGAGGAGTCAGTAGATCCAGTGTCATCCTAGATAGTACGGAAAAGGTGGATTCATATGATTTTATCATTGTAATATATTAAGATTCTTAGTATTAGAATGTGATAGGATTGAGCAGTAATCAGTATCTAAGTATCGAGAAAGCTCGCTCCTAAGTGATGATCTACCTTGACGTTTCTTCATCGCTAGCTGAATGAAAAAATCGTCATCTCCGAACAATGTATCTATGTTCGTAATCACAGTCTCACCACCACCACCACCACCATACCTAGTATCGTAGTATGTGAACAGGTCAGTCAACTTCTCGTGAATAAATTTTTCAGGTAGTTCTTCCAGGTTCATGCACGAGGAAATGTAAGTCAGAGTGTTTTTTACCCCTTCCACCTTAATCCTAGGGTCCATGCATGCATCGAGGCAATAAAGAGATGGAACGGTGGACCAAAACTTCAAGTACTTGGTTTTCATCTCTGCAATAAATGGCTAAGTGTCGGGTCAGCTTGATACTTCCTAAACATGCTACTAATGTTGCATATGCACCCGAGTGTAATGCAAGTATTGTGTTTATAAACCGAAGAATACATGTTCGTCATATCATAAAAAATTTTCAGGAATTTCATAAATGAAATTTTTGAAGCCCAGTCAGTGTCGTCAATAATAAGTTCGTCACTCTTACCAAGGAAGCACGAACACGGCTCCCTACAGCCATGTCCGCGTGTTCGACACTTGGAAATGCGGACACGACACGGACACGACACAGATATGTGTCCGATACGCCACGTGATGTATCATTGCACAATCCGTATCCGATACGCCATGTGGCGTATCGGATGGTTGCGTCGGCAGATGGCAGTCGTATCCATGCCTATAGTGCCCGACGTCCGACGACGTCGGGTGGCCAACGTCGCCCATTGGCAAGGGGCTGGCGTGATTTGAGGGTGAGGCAGGGAGCGGACACGATTTGAGGGAGAGGCAGGAGCCGGCGCGATTTGAGGGGAGAGGAAGGTGTGGCGTGATTGAGGGGAGAGGCAGGGGCGGCGCGAATTGAGGGGAGAGGCAGGGGCGGCGCGAATTGAGGGGAGAGGCAGGGGCGGCGCGAATTGAGGGGAGAGGCAGGGGCGGCACGAATTGAGGGGAGAGGCAGGGGCGGCGCGAATTGAGGGGAGAGGCAGGGACGGCGCGAATTGAGGGGAGAGACATGGGAAGGTGTGTTTGAGGGGGAGGCAGTTGCGGGCGTATTTGTGTGGGGATGTGCATAAAATAAAATATTTTTATAAAATAATATAAAATATTTTTATTTGATAAAATAAATAATATATATTTATTTTATATAATAAAATAAATTAATTTAATTTAATTTAATTTAATGAATTTTATAAAATACATAATATTTATAATTAATATTTTTTATTTTTATTTTTATTTTTTTTATCATGCTGTATTCTAACCGTATCTTTATTCTAGTTTTTTAGAATTTACCGTATTCCCGTATTCTGCCGTGTCGTATTCCCTTGTCTGTGTCCGTGTTCGTGTTCGTGCTTCTTAGACTTTTACTATTGACGTAGTCGGATATCACGTATTTATATCCAACACATGATTTCAGCATCAAGTACGTGTAATTCCAACGATGTCTCATATTTGATTAGAATTTTTTCTTGTTAAGATTCGTAGATAATTAGAGGTTACCAAACTCTTGTTGTCTGCGAGAAGTGCGAATATATTTTAGTGTATTACGTATATTATCTAACGCGTGGGAACACAACTTCATACCCGCTTGAATAATCAGGTTAATCACGTGACACATATATCTGACATGAAAAATCTTTCCTAATGGTGCGTCTCTAATATTCCTAACAAATATGTTAATTGCTACTCCATTATTAGATATGTCATTGAATGTGATACTAAAAATTTTATTTTGAATTTTTTATTCCCTAAAGATTTTTATTATACACTTAAAAATGGCTGGGCAATCATGATGATAAAGAATCTCAGAGAATCTTAAAATTTTTTTATTCATAGTCTAATTAGAATTTACATAGTGGCTGACATGCATAAGATGATTCATCGTGATTTGTTCAGATATCGGACGTCACGAACACCACTCCATTATATGTCATAAATTTATTAATTATTTTTTATTTTTCTAACTTATATAATTTTAGTATGTCATTCCTAGATGTGGACCTAGGAATCATATGATAAGCAGGCTGAAAATTTGTCTGCATTATGCGTACTACCATCGAATCTTCCAAAAATCGGATCGAAAGACTCATCAATGTGATGAGTCTTGCTATGCCGTCCCTACTCGACTCACTGGAGTATATGAAAAGAGTAAATTTTGAGACTGGACTCGATCCAGTCTCAAAAAATGCAGTGCCAAGTTGAGTTTGTCTAGGATCTAATGGACCATATTTTTTGGTGCATAATTTGGCATGCCTCTTAAGGTGTCCAGTCCCAAATGAACTCTTACATGTTAAAATTCGCATACAATATTTGCACTATGTCATTTCTTATTCTTCAATCCTAATATATATTTTTTGTTTTATTATATTAAAATGAGTCTAAACTATAGAAGTCTTCCTAGTTTTTTGTTTTTTAGAAGCTTGGGTTGAGATGACTGAAAAAATCAAAATTTCAGCAGCCTTAGACTAGAGGTGTCAACCGGGCCGGGCCGTGCCGGCCTGAGGCACGGCACGAAAAAATTCCTTGCCCGGGCCCATGCCGTGCCCTGGTTAGGCACGAGTCGTGCCGTGCCTGACCCGTCATGATTCGGCCCGCGGCACGGCACACCTGCACTGGTTTGTCCCATGCCGGGTGTCTCGTGAGCCCGACTTCACGATGGCCCATCCTGCAAAATAGACCGCGGGTCGGGTCTGATTCGACCCGACCCGCGGTCCCCCCGAATCACGACCCGTACGGACATGCAATTCCAAGCGGGCCAGGCAAGACACGGCACGGCCCGCCGTGTCTGCGGGCCGTGCCGGGCTCGGTTTTTTTAAACAGTGCCGGGCACGGAAGCACGATCGTGCCCTAAAAAAATGGGCTGGGCCGGACCGTCCTGCCTGTTTGACGCCTCTACCTTAGACCTCTGTATAAGATTTTCATTTTCTCAATTTAAATATATTATATAGTATTTGTCATTATTAGGATTTTTGTTATACAAGACATTTATTTAGAGACTAGATGATAGATTTTAGATTTAACTATTTTAGGTCTAGAGAGAGAGAGACTAGAGAGAGAGTAAAAAAAAAAACTTAAAATAAATTACATGGTAAAGTAGTCAGGTCGATCACGTGCACGGTGCACAATAGTTTAGCTTAAAATTTGAAAACCGAGTTAAGATTTCCGAAAAAACAAGCCAGATGACGAAATCTTGACTTCCCGAGTCCCGAGAGAGAGAAACAAGAGTTTTGAGAGAGGGAAAATGTGAGATTTGAGAGAATAAATGTTTATGAAAAACATAAATGTTATAGAGAGGGAGAGAATTTTATAGATTAAAGAAAATAATTTTTTTTAAAATAAATCATTTTTTTATGTATTTTTTTGATTTTTTTTAATTTTTTTAGGGGGCAGAATAGAGGTGTCAAACGGGCCGGCCCAGCACGGTACGGCCCGTTTTTCACGTGCCCAGCCGTGCTGCCGTGCCGTGCCGGGCACGACACGGTTTTTTAAATTCGGGCACGGCAAGGCCGTGCCGTGCCGTGCCGGCTCGCGAGGGCACGGGCGCACGGCAAGGCAGGGCAGGCGGGGCGGGTCTGTTTGGACCCGACCCGCGGTCTTTTTACCGGGGGCGGGGCCCGGTTGGGTCACGAGTCACGAGTCACGAGTCACGACTCAGGCACGCGGGCCGGCGTGCCGTGCCAAGGCACGAGCCGTGCCGGGCCAGGCACGGCTAGGCTCGTGCCAGGCACGGGCCCGGGCACGTTTTTTTATCGTGCCGGGCCGGCCCAGGCACGGCCGAACCGTGCCGTGCCTCGTGCCGGCCCGGGGTGGCCCGGCCCGTTTGACACCTCTAGGGCAGAATCATGAGTGCCGTTGGATTCTGCCCCCTAGCCGTTGGAGGCGAGATCCAACGACAATATTTTAATTTTTTTTTTGTTCGTTGGGGGTGGGGGGAATTGGGTCGGGTCAGGGAGACCGCGGGTCGGGTCTAAATGGACCCGACATGCGGCCTTTTTTGTGGGAATGGGAAGCTCGGCTTGGCCCGAGCGTCCCGAGTCACACTGAACCCACCCGTGACCCGTGACTCGTAATGGTGCAGGAAGCTAGGTCTGCAGGTCAGTGGGTGCGGGACTAGAGGTGTCAAACGGGCCGGCCCAGCACGGCACGGCACGGTTTTTTAAATTCGGGCACGGGCGCACGGCAAGGCAGGGCAGGCGGGGCGGGGCGGGTCTGTTTGGACCCGACCCGCGGTCTTTTTACCGGGGGCGGGGCCCGGTTGGGTCACGAGTCACGACTCAGGCACGCGGGCCGGCGTGCCGTGCCAAGGCACGGCCCCGGGCACGTTTTTTTATCGTGCCGGGCCGGCCCAGGCACGGCCGAACCGTGCCGTCCGGCCCGGCCCGTTTGACACCTCTATGCGGGACGCCGGGGCTGGGTGTGAACGGTGACCCCGACCAGTGCCTATGGGCCGTGGTACGGGCCACCGAACCGTGCCCGGTCAGGTACGGCACGAGGCCCGGTTGGCCTCGACACGGCCCGGGTTGTGCCTTACCCGGGCACGGCACGTGCCTGGGCATGGGATATTCCCTTGCCGGGCCGGCCCGGACCGGTTGACATTTCTATGTACAAGGGTACTTCAATTCTATATCTTTTTTTCTTCAAAATCACATAGTTAACATTAGTAAATGAATTTAAATGTTGAAATTCAAAAAAATTATATATAAAAATGTATTATTTATCAATGAAATAAAATGTTACATAATTAATTCTCTTATATAATGGGCAAAAGTAATTAAAATAGTTTATAAGTTGAGTACACACATTGAAAATATAAAATAAAATATAATAAGCATACAAAGTAGAAATTACATCACTCACTCTCAAAATGATGCATAATAGTCCAAATGAAAAGCTTGGAGAAGAGAAATAAATCGAGATTTCCTTAAGGTTTTTGTGAATATGTATATTGAATGTTTTGTTATCATAATATTTATTGTATTAATAGTCATTTCTTGAATTTTTTTATTAAGAATGATATATTTTGTTTTTATGTATTTTGTTTGTTCATGAAATCTTTGATTTGAGGTTATATATATCACTAATGGACTTTCACAATAAAGTGTAGTGGAAGAAAATAGTAGATATATGATTTCTTTGGGTAGATGTCACATTAAAAGTATTTTGTAGGTAATTAATGCCTACTCTGAACTTTATTTTTATATAAATTTTAAAATAATTATTTATCTCTTATTTTTCTAGGACACATGGTTGTTTATAATAAAAGTACAATCTGTCATATATGGTATATTTCATTTTGTTGTATGTTGGTGTCTAAGTCTAACTTGAATATGATTATGTGCTAAAATGAATCTAAATACATGCTGTATCGAATCTGAATACACAACTCTCACATTTTGATGTATGCTTTCATATTAGATTTCAACTAATTATAAGTGCTCATGATCCTGGAAAGAGATTGTAAGCCTTTGAGGCTTCTTCACATATGTGGAGTTGTGTCAAGGTAAAAGTGTCTAATGGGCTGTATTGAGCTAACATGACTCATTTTTTAGGCTTAATTAAGTTAGCATGATTCCTTTTTTAGGCATACTTGGGCTAACATGATCTATTTTTTTAGGCCTAATTGGGCGGACATGACTCATTTTTTAGGCCTAGCTTGGTTACAATGTCTTACTTGGCACAATATGGTTGTTAGCATGGGCCGTGCCATGTTGACATTATTCTAAAAAATGGTAGCCCTGCATGACCCATTGGCCCACTTGTTGCCTAGGTCATGTGAGGCTCGATTGGGCTATGCCAAAGTTGACATGGCCATGCATTAGGCATGATTTGAACTCAATCTAGTTTGGGTTGAATAGCCATGCCAAACAGAGGGTCACACGGCATCGCATGACGTGGCAGACATGTTTTGCCACATCCCCTATGGCACATTGTCAACAAATTTTGGTTCGACATGGCTGAAACCATTAAATATGTGCTTGGCCTATTGAACACCTTTATTTTATGATGAATTTATCGAGTATAATCTAAGAAATAATTAACTATATTGACTTTATATATTATATTTGATTTATCATACTCAGATAATTAATTTTTTTAATAATTTTTCTGTAAGTAGTAAAGTTAAGAAGTGGTAATATTGAAATTAAAGTTAGTACATAGATAAATAAGAGTATCATTTTGAGTACAAGTCAAAATTTTAATCTTTATAAGAGTATCAAATTTATGTATCATTTGTGACAAGACATGACTTGTAGAATAAGAAATATCTATATTAATAAAGTATTTAATTTATTTATGATCTTTTGTTTGAAACTATGCTTGAAGATATTTCTTGAGGTGAGTGATCCTCAATTCATAATCTTTTATAATTAAAATATCATTCACATATGTAATTAATAAAATAATTATACTATCATGGCTTCTTCGAAAAAATTATGCAATCAATATGTGGTGATTGTTGTGAAAATCTTGCAAACTAGGCTTTTTATTATTGCTTTAGGATATACAATGTCTTTAACAATCTACAATATATATTTTACTTTGCTGCTTGAAATTCAAGTGGATGCTTCATATATATTTTTTTCTCAAGATTATCATAAAAAATATTTTTTCATATTTTGCTTTTTTGTTTTTATATCTTTTATTTGTGAGATGATTCTATCGAAATATGAATTCATTCTAAAATCATTTTGGTTAGCAAAGAAAATTTAATGATAATTCATACTAAATATTCAATTAATTAGTCTTTTTTTAAGTTGATATGCTTTTTTATTTAGATATATCTTTATAATAAATACATACTTGCAATTAATAATAAGTCTTCTTGAATATCATGATATTAGTTTTCAAGTCCTTAAAGTGATTGATATATATTTTTTTTTCATCATGATTCAATATTAGATGAGATACTGTCATGATGTCTCTTTTATCTAGATGATATATGATAAAACATCTTGGCCATAAGGAGATTTGTTTATTATAGTATCATCAAGAAAAATAATAAAGAAAATAAAATAAGAAATAAAATGAAAAAATGATAAAACATATGAAATAGGATATTAAGTACAACATCGGAGGGTTGATTGTAGGATTATCTGGCACCTTGGTAAATTTATCTCCAGTCAAAGCAAATTGGGTATGTCATCCTTTTTTAGTATAGATGTTAAGTCGTTGATGGTCAGTTCTCTCAGTTCCCAACATAAATAAATAATAATAAAAATACCTGAATATTGTTTAATAATGCTATTGACTCACATGCTGTAAAAATGCTAATTATTGTTTGTATCACTTTATGATTATAAGGAACTTATGTTTCAAATTTATATCACATTACATTTTACATCTTTATAGAAAAATTTGGAGATTAGAATTTGATATTAGATGAGAGAAGAGATGAGATATTTATATCAAAATAAAGTGATAATCATTCATTATATGTTTGTATGCTTTTGAAATGTGGAATTGAATGTTATAAGATTTGATGTTTGATTATCACAATAAAAAAACATAGATAAATATGAACTATATTCTCATCAAGAAAGTGTTTGATTTATTGTAACTTATAAGTGATAGTATACTTAATTCTATGCTTGACCTGTTGATAGATCTAATAATAACTATTTATTTATTTATTTCTTTTTCATGAGTTATGATTACTTTTTAGAAAAATAAAATATTTTGTAGTTGGCAAGACTTGTAAACCAATAGAAAACTAGCAAGTATGGGCATTAAGTGGAGGCTTAAAATGTTGATCTGAAAGAGCAAGGTGTTATGACTTTAGCATAATCTCTTTATTCTATTAATTAGTGTTTATATTTAGAATAGAGTTGCTGATTAAAGAGAAGAGGGTTGATCTCTTTTACATTTGCGTATAGACAAATTTGCTGTTTCAGAGACTGCAATGACTTGTCACAGATTGAGTTTACACTTAGAAGTTGGCAGCATTTGAAGATAGGCTGTGCTCTAACTAAAAGAAAAAAAATATACTTGAATCTGGTAACTGTATTCAGAAAGAGAGTAGCATAAGGATCATGAGTCAAGTAATGAGTAAAAGAGATAGGTGGGAGGGAGTCTACACGTCAACGTGTATTGCAAGTTGATAAAGATTGCTTCTATCATGATTGATGCTCAACTTGAATCAAAATGTCTAACAAGCTAATAATAATTATAATTTGTAATAGTAAATGTCAATTCTTTGCACTTGTTCATATATTTTATTATGTAAAGAGTAATATATATATATATATATATGTGTGTGTGTGTGTGTGTGTGCATTTGACATGGAATTTTTAAAAATAACTAAGTAAATATAAAAAAAAATTAAACTAATAACATAAAAGATATTTAATATGATGATTGCTAGATATTAAGTTTTTTATTTATAATTTTATTATGTATCATAAAAAAAATGATAGAGATGGTAAGATCCTTATTTTAATTGGTGAATCAATGACACACATCTCAATAGGATAAATTCTATCAAAGTCATTAAAAAAATGTCTTTGAAATGAAATCATTACGTTGCAAAAGAAAATCAATCTTGATTTCAAGAAAAATATTTGAGTTTTTTTGATTTCTTTGTTTGAAATTAAATCCAACAAGCTCATTGATTTGAGTGATATTCAACTTATTATCATTAATAATGATAATATCATCAATGTACAAAAGAAATAAAATAAAGCACCCATATAAACTTATATGATAAATGCAAGTGTAATATGAAACATTCTTGTGTAACTCAAAAAATGATAGAATACAATATTTTAAATTGGATTATGAGTTAATGTTTTAGATGATATTGTTTTTCAAAATTTGAAAACTAAGTTTGATTTCTTTTTTGACTAAACATGAAAACTAAAGGTGTCAAATGGGGTTTGTTTGATTGGTAGGGGTCAATTTTTTGGCCCAAGCTCAGCCTCAATGTTGGGCTGTCCTGCCTTAAAAAAAGGGTAGCCCAACACAACTTGATGGCTCGATGAGCATCTCGAACTGAGCAGGTTCATATCGGGTCGACAACCCAACATGACTTAGGCACTAGGAATGGGTTGTGCATGTGTCAACACATGGAAAACATAGGCTAATCTGAATTTGTGCCAAAATAGCCTAAGTTTGATCTAGGCCAGCTTGCATATATGAAATTTTCAAAAATTTAATTTTTTTAAATTTTAAATGATTAGGGCTATGTTATTTATTGTATATGAATATTCATATGTATAGTTTATCTATGTGTATTTACTAGAGGTGTCAAAATTGCAGTGCCGGGCTGACCCATCTTGATTTTTCAGGCCCGGCCCGGCATGGCCCGTCTAGCACGGCCGGGTTTTGTCAGTGTCGGGTTAGGCCCGTATGGGCTGGTTTTAAAAAAAGTTTAAATTTTTTTTCATTATTTTTTTAATTTTTATAATATTTATGTAATTATAAAATATAAATTAGATAATATTTAAAAATATTTAAATTATAAATTATAAATATTCGAATAGCTATAAAGTTTATTTTTTTTATATTATTTATTTTAATTATGTATTAATTAGAATAATTTATTAGAATTATATTTTAGAATTTTTAATAAAATTCTTAAATAAAATAATAAAATAAACACAATTTATTTAACAAAAATAACAAAGTCACACTCATAAAGCTAATTACCAAACGGCCAAACCAAAACAATTACAATGTGAATAAAAATGAGTACAAAACATCGAAATCAAAAATTAGAATCAAACACAAGTGAATAACTCATAAGCAAAAGTATAACTGTAACATAAGTATCGCTGTCTGTGTGTTGCAATTTCGTAATCATCAATCGTCAAGCATCAAGTGGTAACCTCATCAATCATCCATCAGCATATCATTATCATCATTATCATCCTCAATATTAATATTACTATCATATGAATTATCATCAACAACCAATTTCTCTGTTTTCGTCATAGTCCCAGTCCAAAGATGATTCTGGATGCTAAACTTAGAATTCTTTTATTCATTCATGTATGCTAAAGTCTCAATAATATCTGGATATAATCTTGATTTCATATCTAAAATCATATTAACTGTAACAGAAAAAGTAGATTCCGATGCTATGCTCGACACTGGATGAGTTAGTAAATCACGTGCCATATTAGATAGTACGGGAAAAGTGGACTCGTATGATTTTTATCATTATAATATTTCAAGATTCTTAGTATTAAAATATGATAAGATTGAACAGTAATCGGTATTTAAGTACTGAGATAGCTTGTTCTTATTCGACGGTCCACCCAATCATTTCTCACTAGCTAACTGAATTGAAAAATCAGCTCCAAATATGGTATCAATGTCCGTACTCACCGCCTTACTACTACTACCTCCATACTTAATATCGTAGAATGTGAAAAACTCAATCAACTTTTTGTGAATGAATCCTTCAGGTGGGTCTTCCAGGTTCATGCATGATGAATTGTAATTCAAAATATTATTTATCTCTTTCACTTTAATCTTAGGGTTCATGCATGCAGCCGCAGCCAAGGAAGCACGGATACGGCTCACTATAGACATGTTCACGTGTCGGACACTCGGACATGGTATGGACACAGCATGGATATGTGTCCGATACGCTAAGTGGCGTATCGTTGATCAATTCATATCCGATACGCCACGTGGCATATCGGATGGATGCGTCAGCTGTCGTATCCATGCCGACAATACCCGACGATGTTGCTCATTGTGGCCAATGGTCAATTCTGTGAGGCGCAAATGAGCGCGATTTTGTAGGGTGGGGGGATGGGCGCATTTCTGTGGAGGGGGCAGGGGGCAGGTGCGATTTGTGGGGATGTAGAGGCCGGGTGCGATTTGTGGAGAGGAGGGCGCGATTTGTGGAGAGGAGGGCGCGATTTGTGGGAGGCAGGGGGCGAGTGCGATTTTGTGGAGAGGCAGGGCGATATTTTGGGGGGGGGGGAGCCTGATTTTTATAAAATAAAATATTTGTATTTTATAAAATAAAAAAATTATATTTTTATATAATATAAGATTATTATTAAATATTATTTTATAAAATAAGATAATTATAAATATTATTTTATAAAATAAAATAAAATAAAATATTTTAATTTTATAAAATAAAAAAAATATTATTTTATTTTATAAAATACCTAATATTTATAAAGAAAAATTTTTATTTTTTTTTATTTTTTTTATCACGACGTATTCTAGCTGTATCCGTATCCTAGTTTTTTTGAATTTGTAGTGCTCATATCTTGTCGTATCGTATTTTAGTGTCTGTGTCCGTGCTTCTTAGCATGCAGCGAAATAATAAAGAGATGGAATAGTGGACTAGTATTTTAAGTACATGGTTTTCATCTCTGTAATCATATGGCTAAGTGTTGGGTCAGCTCGATATTTCCTAAATATATTGCTAATATTGCATATACACATTAGTGTAATGCAAATTGTGAGAGTATAAACTGACAAATACATATTTTCTCATATTATAAAAAATTTTTATGAATTTCATAAATGAAAATTGTGAAACCCAGTCAGTGTCGTTAATAATAAGTTCGTCACTCTTACTATTGACGTATTCAGATGTTACATGTTTGTATCTAATACATGACTCCAACATTTTCTACGTATAATTCCAATGGTATCGCACATTCAATTTAAATTTTTTCTTCTTAAGATTTGCAGACAAATAGAGACTACCGAATTTTTGTTGTCTACGAGGCATGCGAATGTATTTTTGTGAGTTATGCATATTTTTCAAAGCGGGGGAATATACATTTATCCATGCTTGTACAATCAAGTTAATCATGTGATACATATATCTGATATAAAAAATCTTTCTTAATAGTTTGTCTCTAATATTCCTAACAAATATGTTAATTGCTACTCCATTATTAGATATATTATTGAATGTAATACTACAAATTTTATTTTGAATTTAATATTTTTTAAAGATCATCATACACTCAAAAATAGCTGAGTCATCATGAGGATGAAGAATTTTAGAGAATCCTAAATTTTTTTTATTCATAGTTCATTTAGAATCTACATAGTGGGCGGTGTGCATGCATAAAATACATCATTGTGACTAGTTTAGATATCATATATCACGGACATTATTTCATTATATGTTATAAATTTATTAATTATTATTTATTTTTTTAACTTTAATATTTTAGTATGTCGTTCTAAGATGTAGACTTAGGAATCCTACGATAAGCAGACTGAAAATATATCTGCATTATGCTCATTATCCTTGAATTTTTTAAAAGTATGATCGAAAAATTCATCAATGTGATAAGTTTGGCCATGCCTTTCTTACCCAATTCGCTGTATATGAAGATGGTAAACTTTGAGAATGAACTGGAGTCTTAAAAAATGTAGTACTAAGTTGGATCTGCCTAGGATTTAATGCACCAAATTTTTGGTGCATAATTTGATATACCTTATAATGTGTCTAGTCCTAAATTTATTCTTACAAGTTAAAATTTTTTTACAATATTTACACTGTATCATTTTTTCTTCCTTATCCATAATATTTTTTTGTTTTATTATATTAAAACGAGTCTAAACTATATAAATTATTCTAGTTTTTTATTTTTTAGATGTTTAGGTTGAGACGATCGGAGAAATCAATATTTCAGCAGCATTGGTCTTTTGTGTAAGATTTTTATTTTCTAAATTCATTAGTATTTGTATTTGTTATTTTTTTAGTTTTTTTAGACAAGATGATAGTTTAAAGAGTAGAGCGAGAAAAAAAGCAAAAAACTAATTATTTTTAAATTAAAAGTTTCAGACTTCAGTTAACTAATTAAAAAAAAATTAAAATACCCGTAAAGTAGTGTAAACAATTAGTTTGTGCATAGTACACCAAAAATCTAACTTCTAAAGATGAATGTAAACACCAACTAAAGATGAACTCGAGTTGGGAGTGCAGAAAAATTGAGATGAAATCCTAAGAGAGAATTTTAGGAGAGAGATTTAAGAGAGAGTGAGAATGTGAGATTTTATGTTTTTTAAAATTATATAAATTAGAGGGGGGGGATTTTATTGAAAAAAATTTGGAATTTTTTTTAAAAGTATTTTTTTATTTTTTGAATTTTTTAATTATTTTTTGAGGCAGAATCATGTGGGCAATTAGATTCTGCTTGATAGCCATTGGATGTGAAATCTAACGGCTAAAATTTAAATAATTTTTATTTTTTATTTTTTTTTAATTTTTGAATTATTGGGTTTGGTTCGGACTTGGGCTAGCTCGGTTTCTGGATTAGTTAGGCTGAGCCTCAGACCAACGGGGTGGTACCTCGGCTTGTGCCAAGGTACTGGGCCACGATACCGTGTCGGGCCAGGCATGGTGTGAGGCTCGGTTGGCCTCGGCATGGCACGGCCACGGGCACATGAAATTTTCGTGCCCTACTGGGCCAGGCAAGGCATAATCATGCTGTGACTCATGCTTGGCTGGGCCAGCACGACTCATTTCACACCTCTGATATTTATTATATATATACTATATATATATATAGTACATATACATATGAACTATGTTGCACGGATACGCCTAGAAACTGCCGTGTCACCGTGTCCGACCCGTGTCGCCGTGTCCACGTGTCCGACACGTGGACACGGTTCGGACACGGATCGGATACGTGTCTGATACGTCACGTGGCGTATCGGATACGCGTCAGAGACATATCCAATGCGTTGTTCAGAAACAGTCGTCGTTAACAACAGATGCATCGTTTACCAACTGACGCGTTTTTACGATTCTAACGCGTTGGAAATACACTATATATTAACGATTACTCCTACACCTCCAACAAATTGCGGAGCACACCGCCGACAGTGAGTTGCCGACAAGCCGATTGCGAGAAATAGTTGTTAATTGTCATTGAGTCAAACGGAGAGGGGAGAAGCACACCGTCGAGGTGCTGACAATACCTAAGGTAACCTAATTCTATAAAGGGAAGAGGGGGTTTTGGAATCTGTATCGGGAGGGGGGAGAGTTCGAAATTCGAAACTGTAAAAGGAGGGGGGAGAGTTCGAAAATCGAAACTGTAAAGGGAGGGTGGTGGGGGCGGAGTGTTAGAAGGTTTAAATTTTTTTTATATTATTTTAAAATACAGAATTTTAAATTATTTTAAAATACAGAATTTTAAATTATTTTAAAATACTTAATATTTATAATTAATAATTTTTATTTTTAATTTTATTTTTTTTATCATGACGTATCCTAGTCGTATCCGTATATTAGTTTTTTAAAATTTGCCGTGTCCTCGTATCCTGCCGTGTCGTATCTCCGTGTCCGTATCCGTGTCCGTGCAACATAGCATATGAACACACACACACATATAATATAAAAAATATAACAATAATATGAAATAAAGTTACATTCTTTGAAAATATAAAAATATTAAAATATAAAATTATATTTATAATTATCAATAAATATGGAATAAAAAAATATTTTTAAAATTCATGTTCTTGGATCATGATCAATATCCGTCTAGTTTTGTTTAGATAGATTATATTTTTAGTTTTTTTTTGTGAAATTTTTTTACTAGCATAATTTTTATAATATATGATTGCGTATTTGTCTTTTTATTTATGATAATATTTAATATAATAAAAAAATAGACTCAGATGCTATAATAGATACCGAAAGGATTTGTAGATCACATACTATTGAAATGACACAAAACAAATGAATTAATAAGATTTTCATTAATTTAATATATCAAATTTTTATATCAGTTGGAAACAAGAATGCATAATAATTAACATCTAAAAAGTTAAATAACTCACATATTTAATGGATTACTTTGTCATTTATTTTTAATTAATTGAATAAAAAATTGTAATCTTTAAATATGATATTAATCTTTATGATTGGATACTCAAATATATTATCAAATTTATTTTTATAATATTTAAAAAAAAATATATTATTATTTTTAAATTTTATCTGATGGTTCTTATTATCATATTAATAATGTTGTCGATAAAATATTAGTATTAATTATTTTGATTAAAGATATTATTTATAATGCATATATACATAAATATAATTCAAAATGTGAGAATGTATGCAAATGAACATAAGTTTGTCGCATTGGGAAAAATTATTAAAAATTTTAAAAATGATAATCTTATCTTTTAAGCATTTTATTTATTATTATTTTATTAGTTATATTAGTAATGAATACATTAATTCAATATTAGGTATATTGAATTCTAATGTTGTTTTATATCAAGTTAAATTTTTTTTTATGTCTATTAACATACATAAACTATAAAATTTTTATTGTTTGTTGCATGTTTGAAAAATTTTAATTTAATTTTGAATGTATCTTAATGAGTGCAAAATTAATTATAAATTTGCTTGTATATAATATTTATGATATGATGTCATAGTTATTTGAGGAGCAAGACGTACTGAGATGCAAAAGTTTATTAGTCTTGAGACACAATTAAGGTGCATACTTTTTTATTGAGTTGTGCTATGCATTAAAAATACATAAAAATTATATTTTTTATTAAATAACTATCTATAATTTTTATTTATTAATGAATATAATTAAATAAATGATCTCAAATATAAAAATTAAATATAATAAATATTTTTTACTAACATAATTATTTAAAATTATAAAATAAAATAATAAAAATTTAAAAATCAAACATGTAAATTTTAAAATTTAAACTTCAAATTTATCACATCTAATATAATAATGAAACATTATAAATATTTTTATTCATAAAAAATATAAATTTTAAAAAAACAAATAAAATAAATTTTCACAGGCATAGTTATTTGAGGTGCAAGGCACATTGTAGTGTATAAATATTTTCAAGTCTTGATACAAATCATAATTAAGGTGAGTTTTTATTAAGATGTACTTAAATAAATTAATAAATATATATAAATTATATATTTCATAAAATATTATTTATAGTTTTTTATATTAATGAAATGCAATCAAATAAAATATATCAAATAAAAAAAATAAAATTTTATTAATATTTCTTGATAAAAGCATTCAAAATGTTATAATAAAATAATAAAAATTTAATAATTCAATATATATGTATATATATATGTGTGTGTGTGTATGTATATATGTATTTATATCAGTATATAGATTGATATGAGAATTTGATATGACATTATCCAAAAGTTCAATTTTATAAGAATATTGAGTACATATCTCTTCTATTATATGATAATATCTTTATACCAAAAAATTATTAGATTCTTATAAAATGATTTGTATGTAATTATAGCTAAAGATACTTATTGAGTGTTGTAATTCTCAGTTTATTCTCTTTTATATTTTAGAATATCATTCATATATATATTAAATAAAATTATTTTATTGTCATAAATAAAATAATTGTATGTAAAAATATTATAAACTAGATTTTTAGTAAATGCTTTATGTCATATAGTGTTGTTCATAATTTGAAACTATTTGATTACTTTTTTTTAGGCCTGGGTGGTTGTTCCATATACATATTCTTTTGAAGGTCATTATGAATAAAAATAATTTTTATGTTTATCTAGTATTTCATCATTCTCTGAGACGTTGCCAACAATATAAGAATATGAACATAATTTATTTTGGTCACTAGAGAGAAAATATCCTAATAATCTATATAAATTGTTTGTGTGATTCTATCCGTTACAAGTCTCGCATAAAAGAATTTTTTTTTTGCATTTGGACATAATTTTATAATGAATATCATCTGCAATCAACAGCTGATATGACATAAGGCATCAAGTGCTAAGAAAAAATAGAAATGAACATTTGGTTGATGAGTAATTTGTAGTTATATTCACTTCTTCTCAAAATTATTTTTGAATATTCCTTTCAAACTAGAGGTATCAAGTGGGTTGGGCAACTCTTATATGACATGAGATACAACCCGAATTAGCAGTGCCTGGCACTGCTCGACATGAGGTATAACTAGAATTAACCATGCCTAGTCTAGCAAGCACAACATGACATGATCCATAATTGTGTATGGACTCTGGATTGAGTTTGTGCCCGCCTGAGGCATTACTTGTGTTGTGCTGGGTTGTGGCCAGTTTTGTCTTATGTTGGGTCAGGCATGGCCTTCTTGCTTGGTTTGTTGGCATAGTTAAGAGACTTGCGAACCATGATCAAGCACTAGAGGTATCAAAGGGGCTGGCCCGGCACGGCCCGGCCCATTTTCAACCAGCACGATCGTTCTACCGTACTGTGCCCGGCATGACACGGTTTAAATATAGGCGGGCCCGGCACGGCCCGTAGGCACGGCAGGCCGTGCCGTGCCGGGCTCCCTCGGGCCTTGCCTGGCCATACAGGCCAGAGCATAGGCTGACCCGAGCGGCCCGAGTCCTGAGAGTGAGAGAGAGGCAGGGCCGGGCAGCCGGGAGGCCGCACGGACAGGTAGAAATCAGAATATTGTTTTTTTTTTAATTTATATATTGTAAATTTTATTGCTTAAGGTTAAGTGTAGAGTATTAATTATTAAATATAATTTTTTTTAAAATGTTAAAAATTAAAATTAAAAAAAACAAATTTTAGAAAATTATTTTTTTTATCAAATTCAAATTAGTTTAGCTTTTTTTATATTTATAATTTATTAATTATATATTAAAGTTATTAATTTTTAAAATAAAATTTAAATCGAAAAAAAAATAAATTAATACATTATGTTAGTAAAAATTAAAATTAAAAAAAAAATTAAACTACACAAATGAAAAATTACCAATCATGATTTTGAAACCGATGGTCCGAACAAAACAAGTATAAGTTTCAACATAACGTACAGTACAAACAAAGCGTATAAAATACAATGAATAAAAAAACATCGAAAAAAAAACAACAGATCAGCATCAATCGTCAAGCGGCATATCATGAGAATTATCAGCCGCAACATCAAGATCAGTATCATATGGATCATCATCATCGGCAATTAGCTTCTCCACCATCGTAGTGGATGTGGATGCGACTGCAGTGTCTGTCCCAGTCCCAGCTTCAGCACGATCATGGATGCTAAACCTCGATTCCTCCCAATCCTTCAAACATGCCAAGGTCTCAACCATATCTGGACATAATCTCGATCTTCTATCCGAAATCACGTTCACTGCAACAGAAAAAGCAGACTCCGATGCTACGCTCGACACCGGAGGAGTCAGTAGATTCCGTGCCATCCTGGATAGCACGGGATAGATGGACTCATATGATTTCTATCACTGTAATAAATCAAGATTCTTATTATCAGAATGTGATAGGATTGAGTAGTAATCAGTATTTAAGTACCGAGATAGCTCACTCCTATGTGATGGTCCACCCCTACGTTTTCCCCTCGCTAGCTGAATGGAATAATCGTCATCTCCGAACAAGGTATCAATGTCCGTAATCACAGTCTCACCACCACCACCATCATACCTAGTATCGTAATATGTGAACAAGTCAGTTAACTTTTCGTAAATGAACCCTTCAGGTGGCTCTTCCAGGTTCATGCACGAGGAAATGAAAGTCAGGGTATTTTCTACCCCTTCCATCTTAGCCCTAGGGTCCATGCATGCAGCGAGGCAATAAAGAGATGGAACTGTAGACCAGTACTTCAAGTACTTGGTCTCCATCTCTGCAACCATATGGCTAAGCGTCGGGTCAGTTCGATACTTCCTAAACATGCTACTAATATTGCATATGCACCGGAGTGAAATAAAAATTCCTGCAGCCCAGTCAGTGTCGTCAATAATAAGTTCGTCGCTCTTACTATTGACGTAGTCAGATATCACGTGTTCGTATCCAACACATGATTCCAACATCAGGTACGTGTAATTTCAACAATGTCTCACATCCGATTGGAATTTCTTCTTCTTAAAATTTGCAGACAAATAGAGAGTACCAAACTCTTATTGTCTGCGAGGAGTGCGAATATACTTGAGTGCATTGCGTATATTTTCCAATGCGGGGGAACACACTTTCATACCCGCTTGAACTATCAGGTTAATCACGTGACACATGCATCTGACATGAAAGATCTCTCCTAATGGTGCGTCTCTAATATTCCTAACAAACATATTGATCGCTAATCCATTATTAGAAGCATTATCGAAAGTGACATTAAAAATTTTATTTTGAATTTTATATTCCTTAAATATTTTCATCATACACTCAAAAATGGCCGGGCCATCATGATGATGAAGAATTTCAGTGAATCCTAAAATTTTTTTATTGATTGTCCAGTTAGAATTTACATAGTGACTCGTGAGACATGCATAAGAAGAATCATCATGACATGTCCATATATCAGACGTCACGAACACCACTCCACTATATGCCATAAATTCCTTAATTATTTTTTGTTTTTCTAACTTATATATCTTTAGTATGTCACTCCTAGTTGTGGACCTAGGAATCCTACGATAGGAAGGCTGAAAATAAGCCTGCATGATCCGCACTACACTCGGATCTTCCGAAAATCTGATCGGAAGACCCATCAATGTGATGAGCATGGCCATGCCGTCACTACCCAACTCGCTGGAGTATACGAAGTGAGTAAACTTTGAGACTAAACTCGATCCAGTCTCAAAAAATATAGTGCCAAGTTGGGTTTGCCTAGGATCTAAGGTCCATGTTTTTTGGTGCATAATTCGGCATGCCTTTTAAGTTGCCCAGTACCACGTGAACTCTTGCATGTTAATAATCTCATACAATATTTGCACTGTGCCATTTCAAGTTCCTTATCCCTAATATTTATTTGTGTTATGATTTTAAAATGAGTCCAAACTACAGAAGTCCTCCTAGTTTTTTGTTTTTTAGAACTTTAGGTCGAGACGACTGGAGAAACCAAAGTTTCAGCAGCCGCAGACGTCTGTGTAACACTAACATTTTCATTTTTCAAATTTAAATACGTGTCAGGTGTATTTGTCATTTTTATGTTTTTTTTTCTATGTTTTTCTAGAGAGAGAAGCTTTAGAGAGAGAGAGAGTAAATAAAAACGTAAAATAAATTACCCGATAAAAGCAATGAGGTAAGTCACGTGCAAGGTGCACCGTAGGAAGCTTTGATGTTCAAAACTCAAGTAGTGTTTCAGGAAAATCCAAGCCGAAATCAAAATCACGAGGCCCGAGAGAGAGATGCACGGTTTATCGTTTATGTGAGAGAGAGAAAGTTTTGAGAGGTTTTATATTTTTGAAAAACATAAATGTTATAGGGAGGGGGGTAGAATTTATAGATTAAAAATATTAAATTTTTATAAAAAAAGATATTCTTTTTTTATATTTTTTTGATTTTTTAATAAATAATTAGGGGGCAGAATCACGAGGACCGTTGGATTCTGCCCCCTAGCCGTTGGAGGCGAATCCAACGGCAGAAATCCAATATCATTTGAAATTTTTTTTTTCTCGTTGGGATTGGGTCGGGAATCGGGACCGCGGGTCGGGTCCATTCAGACACGACCCGCGGGCTTTATTTCGGGAGGGCCCGGGTCATGCCCACGCGTGCCTGCCGTCCGCCTGAAACCTAACCGGCACGGGAAGATACCGTTCCGGCGTGCCGTGCCAGGCACGGCACGGGCCAGGGCACGGTTTAAAATCGTGCCGGGCCGGCCCCGGCACGGCCGAACCGTGTCGTGCCTCGTGCCGTGCCGGGCCGGCCCGGCCCGTTTGACACCTCTATCAAGCACATGTCACGGGTCATAAACTCACTGGTAGAGGTGTCAAACGGGCCGGCCCAGCACGGCACGGCCCGTTTTTCACGTGCCCTGCCGTGCAACCGTGCCGTGCCGGGCACGGCACGGTTTTTTTAAGTCGGGCACGGCACCGCCCGTTGGCACGGCGAGGCCGTGCCGTGCCGTGCCCGGCCCGCTCGGCCAAGTAGTAAGCACGGGCACGGGCGCACGGCCCGTGCTTGGCACTGCCGCAGTACTCAGTAGCCATGGCCCATGACCCATGTCCACTTGGACCGCTTGGTCTTGATGCCTCTGCCTCTGCGCCGGCGGCTCTGCCTTGGCAGATTACAAAAATTTTTTTTTTTTTTTTTTTTTAAAGTTTCTGTTTATCATTATTTAAGTTTATGTTATTATGTAAAAAAAAAATTAAAATTTTTTGTAACTAATATTACATTTAAAATTAAATGTAATTATGAAAAAAAAAATTAGGAAATTTATTTTTTTTTTTCACTTAAGTTTAGTAAATTTTAATATTATAATGTATTATTATTAATTAAATATTAAGATTTAAAGTTAATAAATTTTAAAATAATATTTAAATCTTAAAATAATAAAAAAATACATTAATTTAGTAAAAATTTTAATTAAAAAAAATTTAAACTACGCAAATAAAAATTACCATTCATGCTTTTGAAACCAAAACTCCGAAAAAAAAAGTATAAGTTTCAACTTCTACACAATGTATAATACAAAGACCAAAGTATAAACAAAGCGTATAAATAAAAATAATTACAAAATATCGAAAAAAAGAGCAGATGAGCATCAATCGTCAAGCGGCATAAAATGAGAATCATCAGCCGCAACATCAAGATCAGTATCATATGGGTCATCGTCATCATCATCGGCAATCAGCTCCTCCGCCATCGTAGTGGATGTGGATGCGACTGCAGTGTCTGTCACAGTCCCAGCTTCAGCACGATCACTGATGCTAAATCTCGAATCCTCCCAATCCTTCAAACATGCCAAGGCCTCAACCATATCTGGACGTAATCTCGATCTCCTATCCGTAATCACGTTCACTGCAACAGAAAAAGCAGACTCCGATGCTACGCTCGACACCGGAGGAGTCAGTAGATCCCGTGCCATCCTAGATAGCACGGGATAGGCGGACTCATATGATTTCCACCACTGTAATAAATCAAGATTCTTATTGTCAGATGGTGATAGGATTGAGCAGTAATCGGTATCTAAGTACCGAGACAGCTCGCTCCTATGTGAAGGTCCACCCCTACGTTTCCCCCTCGCTAGGTTAATGGAATATGGGTCATCTCCGAACAAGGTATCAGAGTCCGTACTCACAGTCTCAACACCACGACCACCACCACCATACCTAGTATCGTAGTATGTGAACATGTCTGTCAACTTCTCGTAAATGAACCCTTGAGGTGGCTCTTCCAGGTTCATGCACGAGGAAATGAAAGTCAGGGTGTTTTCAACCCCTTCCACCTTAGCCCTAGGGTCCATGCATGCTGCGAGACAATAAAGAGATGGAATGGTGGACCAGTACTTCAGGTACTTGGTCTCCATCTCTGCAACCATAAGGCTGAGCATCGGGTCCGCTCGATACATCCTAAACATGCTACTAATGTTGCATATGCAACGGAGTGCAATGCAAGTGGTGGGCGTATAAACTGACGAACACATGTTCGTCGTGTCATAAAATATCTTCAGGAATTTCATAAATGAAATTCCTGAAGCCCAGTCAGTGTCGTCAATAATAAGTTCGCCACTCTTACTATTGACGTAGTCGGATATCACGTGTTCGTATCCAACACATGATTCCAACATCAGGTACGTGTAATTCCAACGATGTCTCACATCAGATTGGAATTTCTTCTTCTTAAGATTCGCAGACAAACAGAGATTACCAAACTCTTGTAGTCTGCGAGGAGTGCGAATATACTTGAGTGCATTGCGTATATTTTCCAACGCGGGGGAACACACCTTCATACCCGCTTGAACTATAAGGTTAATAACATGACACATGCATCTGACATGAAATATCTCTCCTAAAGGTGCGTCTCTAATATTCCTAACAAACATATTGATCGCTACTCCATTATTCGCAGCATTATCGAAAGTGACACTAAAAATTTTATTTTGAATTTTATATTCCCTAAATATTTTCATCATACAGTCAAAAATGGCCGGGCCATCATGAGGATGAAGAATCTCAGTGAATCCTAATATTTTTTTATTTATTGTCCAGTTTGAATCGACATAATGACTCGTGATACATGCATAAGAAGAATCATCGTGACATGTCCATATATCGGACGTCACGGACACCACTCCACTAAATGCCAAAAATTCATTAATTATTTTTTGTTTTTCTAACTTATATATCTTTAGTATGTCACTCCTAGATGTGGACCTAGGAATCCTACGATAGGATGGCTGAAAATAAGTCTGCATGATGCGGACTACCCTCGCATCTTCCGAAAATCTGATCGGAAGACCCATCAATGTGATGAGCCTGGCCATGCCGTCCCTACCCAACTCGCTGGAGTATACGAAGGGAGTAAACTTTGAGACTGAACTCGATCCAGTCTCAAAAAATGTAGTGCCAAGTTGGGTTTGCCTAGGATCTAACGGTCCATGTTTTTTGGAGCATATTTCAGAATGCCTCTTTAGGTGTCCAGTCCCACATGTACTCTTGCATGTTAAAAGTCGCATACAATATTTGCACTGTGCCATTTCATGTTCCTCACCCCTAACATCTAATTGTGTTATGATTTTAAAATGTGTCCAAACTACAGAAGTCCTCCTAGTTTTTTGTTTTTTAGAACTTTGGGCTGACATGACATGAGAAACCAAAGTTTCAGGAGCCACGGACAGTTGTGTAACACTAACATTTTCATTTTCCAAATTTAAATATGTGTTAGGTGAATTCGTCATTTTTTTTTTCGTACGTTTTTCTAGAGAAGATTAGAGAGAGAAATAAAACAAAAAGTAAATTATATTACCCGGTAAAAGCAAAGAGGTCTCTCACGTGAAAGATGCACCGAAGCCCGCAGGAAGCTTTGAAGTTCAAAACTCAAGTTGAGTTTCACGAAAATTCAAGCCGAAATCAATAAAACGAGGGCCGAACGAGAAAAGCACGATTTATGTGAGAGAGAGAAAAAATTGAGAGGATTAATGTTTTTGAAAAACATAAATTCTATAGGGAGGGGGGTAGATTATATAGCCTAAAAAAAGTTTTTTTTTTTTAAAAAAAATAAATTTTTTATTATTTTTTTGAATTTTTTTATTATATTTAATGGGCAGAATCACGAGGACCGTCGGATTCTGCCCCCTAGCCGTTGGCGTCGAATCCAACGGCTGAAAATCGATCTAAGTTTGAAAATTTTTTTTTTTCCCGTTATATTTTTCGTTTTTCTCGGTTTTCGGCGGAAAAGACCGTGGGTCGGGTCTGTTTGGACCCGACCCGCGGTCTTTTTTCCGGGGGGGCCCTGGTGGTTCGACATTCGACTTCGAGTGATCCGTGAGTCCGTGACCGAGTCACGGTCTGAAGAGTCACGAGTCACGCGGTCACGCCACGGCACGCGTGGCACTGGCGGCGTGCCACGCGTGCCTGCGGGACCGGCACGGGATGGACCCGTGCCGGCGTGCCATGCCTAGGCACGAGCCGTGCGGGCCAGGCTCGGCACGGCTCGTGCCATGCACGGCACGTTTAGTGCCTTGCTTCGCCCGGGCACGGTTTTTTAACGTGCCGAGCCGGCCCAGGCACGGCCGAACCGTGCCGTGCCTCGTGCCGGGCCGGGCCGGGCCGGCCCGTTTGACACCTCTACTCACTGGCCATGGTCTGAAGCCCGTTCTTTAAACAAATGGTAGTCCCCACCTTTAGTCTGTTGCTCGTTATGTTTTCACATAAATTATGTCGACACAGAAAGCGATATGCATGACTCATCATTTTCTATATAGCTTAAAATAATATTTTTTAATTCAAAAATTTTGCAATCTTTAGATTTGTTTTCCAATCATTACATGTAAAAATTCTACAACTTTTAGATTTTTACTCATTTAATTTCTTTTTTAAAAAATTATATTTTAAATTTTAATTTTTTTATAAATATAGAATAAAAAAATTTTACATTTCATTTTTTTCTCTTTTATAATTTTTTTTCTCTCATCTCTCTCTTATTTTTTTAGTTTAGTATTAATTTGGAATTTTAATTTTTCTTTATTAATTAGTTGTGTTGGCACTTGACATGACCTAGTGGGTTTAGCAAAATAGAAGAGGTGGTGGAAATTGAATTGAGCGAATGTTGCTACTCAAATAAATATATATATTTGTGATTTGATATATACTTTTTTATTAATTTGTTATATTTTGTTATTAATTATTTTAAAATTTAGAATATAAATAATAAATAATAAATAATAAATTTAATGATAATAAGTTTGACGTAAAAATAAATAATGACAATCTGATCAAAAGATTTGAGATCGAAACTAAGTTCTCTCAAATGACATTAAACTAGATTAATTTGTCTATAAAACTTAAAATTAGATGAACATTAGTAATACAGACTCATTTTAAGGTAATAAAAAATAAAAAGTTTAAGTGTATTGAAGAAAAATTGATATTATTTATATATATATATATGAGTATATGTGATGTATGTCGATCAATACATCAAAAAATATGGTATATTATATCATAGACAAATTCAACTAAATTGTAAAATTTTCAAAGTTAGATAATATTTAGTTTTATTGACCTTCATATTAGATAATGAGTTTGAGAGGGAAGATATGACTAAATTAATTAAGATTATTAGTATTTCTTTCAGCATTTTGGAGGATCCTAGGCAAGACAGTATTATCCAGACTTAGTTTTAGCTTGTATATTATAGGATTCGTAGGACAATAAGTAACGATAACATAATAACATATTATAAATTTAAAAAATAATTAATGAATTTTGTAAATATAAAGAATGATATTCATGATGTCTGATATCTGGACTAGTCATGACAATGTATCATTCGCATGTCTCACTTCTCATTATCTAGATTAAAATTAAAAACTTAATAAAGAAATTTTATGATTTTTTAAAATTTATTATTCGCATGATAATTCTGTCATATATAAGTGTGTGATGAAAATTTTAGGGAATATGATATTTAGATGCTTGAGAGGTTGTCAGTACTACTTGTTTGATATTTAAATTTAAATTATTAAGTATTTTAGTCATCTCAATTAGATATTTATTTTTTTGTTTGATTATACTATTCTTGCTAGGTAACTTAAATTATATTTCTACAAAATGCATGATCTAAAATGATATATGTTGAGAAAAAAATAGAAGAGAATATTTGATTGATAAAGTAAGTAGTTAAACTAATTTCATTCCAAAATTATTTTGGAATACTCCTTCCAAATATAATGATGTTTGATATTTGAAATAGTCATGATAATGCATCATTTGCATGTCTCACTGCTCATTATCTAGATTTAAATTATAAATTTAATAAAGAAATTTAGAATTTTTAGAAAATTTTCATTCTAATGATAATTTTGTCTTATATAAGTGTGATAAAAATTTTTAGGAAATATAATATTTAGATGCTTGAGAGATTGTTAGTACCACTTGTTTGACATCTTTATTTTAAATATAAGTGTTTGAGTATCTTAGATATTTATTCTTTTGTTTGATCATACTATTCTCGTGAGATAGACTAACAGATCTCTCTAAAAAATGCATGATCTAAAATGAAACATGCTGAGAAATAATAGAAGAGAAAATTCGTAATTTGTTGTTAAAATCATTTCATCCCAAAATAATGTTGGAATACTCCTTCCAAATAGAATGATGTTTGATATTTAAAATAGTCATGATAATACATCATTCACGCGTTTCACAACTCATTTTTTAGATTTAAATTGGAAACTTAATAAAAAATTTTAAAATTTTTAAAATTTGTTTATTCGCATTATAATTCTATCATTTATAAGTGCATGAACATAATTTTTAGGGAATATAATATTCAGATATTTGAGAGATTGTTAATACCACTTGTTTGATATTTTTATTTTAAATATAAGTGTTTGAGTCATCTTAATCATATATTTATTCATTTATTAGATAATGCTATTCTTGTGAGATAGCTTAAATAATCTTTCTAAAAAATGCATAATCTAAAATGAAAAATGTTTGAGAAAAAATCGAAGAAAATATTTGATTGATAAATTAATTTGTTGTTAAAATCATTTCATCATAAAATTATTTTGGAATATTCTTTCCAAATAGAAATATTCAAGTTCTTTCAATAAAAGGTTTTTTCTTTCTTTTGGTCACATTATTCTTTAGAGGTTTGCCAACATAATCAATTTAATTTATAATCTCGTCTCAACTAGATGTTTATCTAAATATTCAATCTATCTGATATCTATTTTAATAAATTATCAATTTTTAATTTTTTTTAATTTTTTATCAGATTAATTTTTTTATTATTTTTGAAATATATGAAAAAAAGAAAATATCCGTGATCTTTGACGGAAAACAAATATTTACATATGCTATAAGTAATCATTAATAAATGTGATTAAGTAAATGAATTCTTGTTTAGGTATATTTTTACTAGGTCCTAATATATTTAAGTATTTTAGATCAAATAAATTTTTATTCCCATCAAATTGATGGTTATGATATGAAGTTCTGGTATCAACGTGTTTCTATGTAGTACTATTAGTTATCTCTCCAAAAATAATTCTTAATAATTATTTTTGGATACTGAAATGAATCTCTTCCCTATCTATCTTTGTGATGATGATTTATCTCCATACTCAATCCCCACTTGAAATTAGGGTTTTTGAGTTAGAAATCTTAATTTGGGAATTTTATTGCAACCTAAATTGGGTAAAAAATCCAAAATTTACCTTGCAACCCTAATTTTCGGGGCACATTGATTCTGCACAATACTGCACTCAAAGCCTCAAAATTTCCCCAAAACTCAAAACTCAACTGTTGTTGCGCCACCATCACACCATTGTCACCCACTATTGCACCACTGGTTAACTACTGCTGCACCACAAATGTGTGCCATCGTTGAGCCTTCTGACAAAAGTTGTGCTTGCTGCCTGAAGTCGTGCCTGCTGCCTGAAGTTGTGCCTGCCTAAATTGGACAGCCTTGTCGCACATGGTGGGTGTGCATTGTCTGTTCTTATGGCTCACAATAACTGCGTGCCATTCTCTCTCTTCTAAAGTGTGTTGCATTGTGTCTTTACAATGCACATGTTTCTCCCCCAAGGGTTTGTTGTCCTTCCCACACCTATACCTAGAGGTGTCAAACGGGCTGGCCCGGCACGGCACGGCCCGTTTTTCACGAGCACGATCCTGCTACAGTGCCGTGCCGGGGACGGCACGGTTTAAAAAAACCGGGCCCGGCACGGCCCGCAGGCACGACGGGCCGTGCCGTGCCTCGCCTGGCCCGCTCGGACAAACCTGTCCGAGCGGTTCGGGAAACGGGGGACCGCGGGTCGGGTCGAATTAGACCCGACCCGCGGTCTTTTTTTGCGGGAGGGGAGGCATGCGGTCGGTTTCACGGGGCTCCCGGCACGGGATAAACCCGTGCCGGTTTGCCGTGCCACGGGCCGAACCTTGCCGGGCCAGGCACGGCACGGGCCCGGGCACGGATTTTTTCCGTGCCGGGCCGGCCCAGGCACGGCTGAATCGTGCCGTGCCTCGTGCAGGGCCGGGCCGGCCCGGCCCGGTTGACACCTCTACCTATACCCATGTGTTTATTTTCTTTAAAGTATTGCACTGATATTATGTAGAAACTAAAGAATAAAATGTAATAATAAAACGCGCACACACACACACACATGATGTCCTTATATAATGAAAAATTTTATTAGGACAACTCATATGTTAGATATTTATCAATATAAAAATAAAAAAAAATGCAATAATAATGAAACTAAAAAATATAATATATAATAAAGTTGAAAAAGCTACAACTATAATAAGATATGTCAATCATAGAGGTGACAAGTAGTTCGAGTGCCTTGGGCATGACACGAGGCACGCCCCGATTGAGCCATAACCATGCCTTGACTCGGGTTGTACCGTGCTGGGCTAGCGGGTGCTAGGTCTTGTGCTGAGCCTAGTACGACCTGAGTGCCTGGCCAATAGGCACGGTCCAGCAGCATGGGTCATGTAACACGGGACCTTTGACCTGCTCTCGGGCACTGTCCAATCGGACCGTGTCCGCCCCACCCTGTCCTGTCATAAATTGGTGACCGGTCAGCAGTCGATCAGGCTTGCAATGGACTCCATGCAGCCTCTAGGCACGACCCATGCAAGCCTGACCTGGACTGGCTTGATCGGAATTTGCCTAGAGCCGAGCCAGCCGTGTCGTGCCATGCTAACATTAATCAAGATGTGTTGTGCCGGCAAGGTACGATCCATTTGATATCTCTAGTCAATCATAAGAAAATATCATTGCCTCTCAATGTCATTCATTTGAAATTGTTAAGGTAATGAGGATTCTTGTTGATTTTTTAATTATAATCAACAAGTTAAATAATTATATGAATTATTTTGATAAAATATAGTATAATTTATAATATATTTGTGTAAATCAAATGAATTAATTATTGTTTAAAATCTTATAATTTAAATTCTTGTCTATTGATTTTTAACATATAAGACTTTCGTAAATTTTCAAATTAGAATTTTTAAATTTATTTCTTAAGATCATTTGTCTATGCTCAAATCATAAGAATACTCTATATATATTTTTTTCTCAAGATCATTGTGACAAAAAGTATAATTTATGCTTTTATATATTAGATGTCGAATAGGTCATGACATATTGGCACGCCCCGTTAAAGTGTGTCATGTCCATGCTATTGTGTTAGGCATGCCACATGACCCAAGCTGCCAACCCGGCATGTCATGGTTGCTCTGCAAAGTGTAGGGCTATGCCACATCGTGCCAGGCTTCCCAGTTATTACTGGCCATGTAAGTAGTATAGGCTTACCTGTCTATTTTTTTAAAAGCTGTTTTGTTGCGTGGTCACCTGACGGGA
Organism: Sapria himalayana; assembly: GCA_029783825.1. Classification (NCBI taxonomy): domain Eukaryota; kingdom Viridiplantae; phylum Streptophyta; class Magnoliopsida; order Malpighiales; family Rafflesiaceae; genus Sapria; species Sapria himalayana. Next base: position 169,057 of record JAREIK010000357.1, on the reverse strand, counting down.
CTAGACCCATGATCTGAGAGTGGACCATGCCATTGAGTCGGTGGACTGTGCCATTGGGCCATGCATGTTGGTCATGTTTGGACCGGCAAGAGGCATGACTCGCACCAGCCTAGCACAGCACGAGCGGTGCCATGGGTCAGCATGGTTCATGATCAGACATAGTTTTGGATCATGCCGTGCCAGGTTTGACATGACTGAACCATGCCGTGCCGTGTGTCATGTCCTGGCTGCTTGTCCTGGCCGACACCTCTATCGTAAATACGATATATTAGTTTCAAAATTCAACTAGAATGATAGTTGTTTGCTTTTTATTATGATTTGATGTCATTTTTGATGAGATAAAATTAAAAAAAAAAAGATCTAAATATTTTAGTACTATTAAGAAGCAAATGAAATAGAAATATATGAGAAAGATGAAATATGTAACATGATTTTGAATACACCTTATATGTTTCTTCTGAAGTGTAATTAGAAAATTAAATCAGAATAATTGATTGTATGATATTCTGATTCCTTTAAAGGCAATCCTTGGTTGTAAATATGCTCTACAAGTTGTCTTCTTTGTGAATAAACATAAACACTTGAGTGAGTAAATCTCATAACTTTCAACTAATTTGGAGTTGATGCTAAAATGGAAATATATACTATAATATCATCAAGATCAAGAGAATTTTTTTTTTGTAGAATATCTTACTCTAATAATCTCAATTCGAATCAATCTATTTTGTATTTGTTAATACATAAGATGATTAGAGAGATTTTTTTAATATGATCTAACATATTCAAATGTAATAATGAGTAAAATATTTGTTGGTTGAAAGCTTAAAAGGAACTTTAATGTAGCAAGGAAAAATAATGAATTTATGTCATTTCTAAATTCTCACATGGTGTGTAAACTCTTAAAAGAATGAGTTATTCTAAAAAAATAATATTTATATTAATGATCACTCTATTTGTCTCAGTGGAATAAAACATGCTATTTTTGAGTATCAAGGTAATTAATAAAATTATATTTTATTATTAGCATCATCTTATCATCTCTAGAAGAGAGATACTAATCAAAATGAATTCTCTCAAAAAATTTGGGAGGTAGGTTGAATAATATTATTTTATGATGCAAAACTTGAAAAGGAAGATAATAGAAAAAGATTAATGGAGATATTTGGTTAATTAAGTAATTGATGGCTAAAATCATATTTTTTCAAAAATGTCATAATCACTTATACTTTTAATATTTTTATAGATTTGGTTTTCAAATGTTTTGTGCAAAAATTGAAAAATATAAAAATATGTGATCTACTTCGAAAAAGAAAAGATCATGTAAAACATGAGTAAGTATCAATAAAATTAAAGATATCAAAATAGGTGGTTGGGACGGCTCAACTCATCATAAAATTTTTTTTTTTAAAATTTTAAAAACATTATGGTAGGATTTAGGGGTTGGGCCATAACACTTGAGTTGGGCTGGGCTGGTATTGCATGCTGTTTTTTTGAATAAAAATTTAAAAAATAATAAAAAAACATTTAAGGTTTGTGCTAATGACCAGGCCAGAACTCACCTTTTTGGGCTGGCCCTATCTGTCAGCCTTGAAGGTAGTTCTGACCTGGTTAGACACTTTGGCTGTCACCTTTTATGAAAACTAAAAAACATTTTTTTTCAGCAATAGTCATTCCCAAATAACAACAAATATAAACAATTATATTGCGTCGTCTCAACTTGTTTTGCATAACCTGACTTGACTAGCTTGGTTTGGGATAAAAAACAAAACATAAGCAGTAAGTCTGTTTCTTAGGTGCTTACAAGATTTTATGTTAAGTCAAATTGATTTGGGCAACATGCTTGCTCATATATGAAAAAATAATACATGGTAACTGACTTCAAATCTATCAAAAACTTTAATAAAAGAGATTCAAATCATGACCAGTTCAACAGATAATATTACTTGTTGATTTCTAGTCGTGCTGTTACTAACTATCGTTCAAGGTGATTAACAATGGTGGTGATGGTCGTATAGATAGGCATAATGGGCTACCTTTCTCCCCATTCAGACATAATGTAAATAAAAGTCTCACTTTATATTAATTAATAATTAAAATGATACTAAATGATATATATAAAATAAAGAAAAAGGAAATAATGGAAAAAAAAAAACTAAAAATGATTGGAACACTCATTATAGATTGAAACATTTTAAGTGTGTTCTACTATGAATTAAATTAATGAAATTAAAAAAAAAAATCATCTCAACAAGTACAAAATCACACTAAAAGAAGTGTTATGTAGTGTAGCTTCCTAAAATGTTGCTTAAAGAAGGAAGATGGATTTAGAAGATTGTCTGTTATGACTTTGGATTCTGGAAGTAAACATCATGAAAAAAACATTTCTAAACTATCTCTAGTCATTTCATTCTTTTTGATAATGATGGGTCGAAGCATTATTTTTGGTTGAAGTTGAAAAATGGTTGTTGTGAAGGCATGCATTTCTTTTAGAATGCTTAAATATACATATGAGCTTTTTCTTATGTACAGGTTCTTTATGTTTGCTTTTATAAACTTATATACTGTTTGAAACCCAGCTTGAGACGGCACCTGCTGATTATCGTTTTCCAACTACAAACCAAACAAGACATTGCTATACTCGATACATAGAGTTTCATAGGTAATTTTCAATAATATTTATACTGCTTCATCATTGACTTGTGTTTGGAGCAAATTCTAGGGTTTGGTCCTAGGTTGTTTTGAGAAGGGGGGGGGGGGGGAGAGAGGGAAGAAGAAGAAAGTAAAATATAAATTTTATTATTGAATCCTTAAAATTATTAAAATACAATAATTATGATTTGAGATAATTTACATATTAGGTGCTAACAAAAAAAAGAAAAGGGAAGAAAAATAACATAAATAACAAAACTAAATCAAACATCAATACCTCCATTTAATTTAGTGCGTATATATCATAACTATACAACTTTGAAGAAAAAAAATTTGTTGTCATTGACAGTTTGTAAAAACATATCTAATCTACTTGTTAGTAAGTTTGTGAACTGTGACTATTGAACTGTTCTAAATTTTTTTTTATTAAGTCATAATCAATCGTTATGTGTTCTATTTATTCCTAAAATTTGACATGTACTGAGATGCCTGGATGTCCCAATAAACTATCATCAACATTTCAACTAGCAAACATAATTTCGTAAAAAAGTGGCTGATTTTGTCCATAATTGTTGTCACCCAATTAGAATCATGAGAATAATATTCATATGAGTATGTCTGGGAGAATCTAATAACTGATTAGCTATATTAATAAAATTTTGATTGTAAATGCCATCGAAATATAATCGATATATATTATTAATATCACATATTTACTTATTAATTCATGTTAATAAAAATATAAATAATTTGATACACCTTGTAAGACAAGATATGATATGTGTAAAAGAGAACATATTAAATCATTCTTAAAGTGATTGTTCCCATGATTTAGAGGTTGTTATGTCAACATTTCTTTATGGATATCATCATGGAAGAACATATTCATCATCATCATTTGACATGCGAATCATATGTGGGATGCAATAATATAAAATAATAATTTAATAATGATCATATTGATTACATAGGATAACATATTTTTATAATCAATACTATAAGTTTGTGTTAATTTTAATTATTAATATATACTATTAACATCACATATTGATTCACTGATTTATGTTGATAAAAACATAAATAATTTGACACGTTTTGTAAGGCTAAATATGATATGTACAAATGAGAACCAACTAAATAATGCTCAAGGAGATTGTTTAAGGCTATAATGAGTCTTTAAAAATGTATACATCATACACATGTTTTCATGAATAGTAAAATTTATAGGTTATATGAATTCTTATTCCTAGAGATTTTTATAACGAAATATATTTCTCATATCCAATTAACATATAATTTACACGTGAGATTCAATAATATGAATAATAATCTAATAATAATTATATTGACTACATAGGAAAAATTATCCTATTAATCAACCCTATAAGTTTATATAAAGTTTTTCGTTAATGACCTGATTTAGAGTTTATTAATATTTTTTTCAAGTCAAGTCTTTAACAAGTACACTCAATTGCATCTTATTGCTAGTTTATCAAAATGTTTTTGAATGAGATCTCATACATGATTTGTTGTGATTGCACTCATTTTATCCTATATAGTATGCAGCCATCCTAGATGATGAGGTACCTCATAAAGAATACTAGAGATATTCTAATTATTAATATATGACAAGAAATTAGAATATGTAATTAAAATGAGAATAAGAGAGTTTTCATGATTATAGATGATGAATAGAATATGTTTTTTGTTACTTTCATAGAACAATCATAAGGTCAAAGTTATTCTTTCGAACGTGATCATATGACATGATATGGTACCCATTTGGAGAAGGATGTGAACACTTATGTCTAATATATTTCTTTATGTTGAATACTATAAGTTTCATAATCCTTATCTTTCATTCTTAGAAATACTCACTTCTCATATCTATTAGGACATGAAAACTAGACTTATGTTCCCAACTTAAAGTCCCATGAGAGGTCTCACTATTCTATTTAAAATTAGTTGTACTAGTAGTATCAAGTCCATATGTAGGTAAAGGTTAGTGTTTATCTCTTTGTGAGGAGTAACATGTAGACGTGAGAGTGAATCTATCACTATGTTCTCTAAATATGCATTTTCTTGGATTGAGACCTAGATGGACTTATTTTCAAAGAATTATATTGGTACTTGTAATTATCATATTGATTCTTAGTGAGTAATATTAATATTTATTTTTAATTAATAGAGTATTTAATGAAGTCGTACTTCATGATATGCCATTTATCTTCTCTATGTATGATAGAGATCCTTAAAATAAGTGTATCCAAAAATTTTAGGTGGAAGGTAAAAAAATAATTTCTAAGTATAAAAGCTACTATGATATATTACCAAAGAGAATATAATATTTGATTGTTTAAGAATTTAATGACTAACATTCTTTATGTGCAAGAATATTATTATATTTATAGGAGTATCCTAGTTATTTCAACTAGTTATTATGTTTTTCTTAGTTATTTTATTTTGTGTAAGAATGTTATTATATGATTTTTAATGAATTATTTTGTGTTTCTTAAATAAAATATAAAAATTAATAAGGAATATATTTTAGGGCATCATTACTTTTCAATATTATAATGCTAAAACCAAATTGAGTTATTATTTATAATAAAATTTTATAAAAAAATTATAAAATTTGAGATCTTTTCTTATATAATGGCAATTATGTATATAAAGTATGATAAAAAATAAAAATAATAAAATATCTTAGATTATTATGTATGATCATGTTATATGGTCATCAAATATATGAGTAAATTTAGTAAAATATAATCTTTACGATGTTTGATTCTAGAATCTCTAATCTATTCAATTGTATGACTTATCTGAGAGTATATTATTATTGAATAAATAATAGTTTATCACTTAGAAAGACTCTCATTAGTGGAGAAAAACAAACATTGTTCACCTCACACAATTCATAGTGAGTTCATCTATCTTATACTTATCTGCCACTCCAACATAGAGATATCAAAAGAAGAGAAAATAATATTATAATCCAATTATTTAGTAAAATAACTAACAAAAAATAAATAATGATGAAATTCTATTATATAAAGAAAACATGCCAAGATGAAAGACCCATTATTATTGTCATGTACAATGACATATAAATGATGTTATCGATTATGCAAATATCAAAAATTATACTCCACAAAAGAAATAAAAATAATGTGATTATCTATGATATGAGTATTCTCTTTAATCTTATTCAATAGTTCATGTTGAGGTGCTGAGAAGAAATAGAGATAGACAGAAATTCTTCGGCAGGAACTAGTAATACCCAATGAGAGAAATTTGTAGTACTCATATTTAGTAAGCCTAATAAGATCAGTAGACATGCTTATACAAGATCTGGTCAGAGTCGGTCAAATAATTTGTTGTAAAATATTTGAATTTTGAAAAATTCTTCATAATTCATGGTGCAGTGTCTAACATTTCTCTTGAGTTTATCCCATCATCTCGTAGAAAGAATAAATCATTGTTAGCTTCTTCTCTATGAGTACCTTGACTAGCTTTCTCACTGCTATAGTATTTTGAGAGGTCATTCTAGATTTACTTGATTTGGGTGTAGCTGCAAATTTCCTAGTCAATTTCTACTAAATTTTTGAGAGGAGTGGAATCCTCTTCTCATTGAGAATATGGATCTATAAAATAATATATAATTCTTCCAATGCATGAATATAAAGATAATTGTAGGTCTGATTGATCAAACTTTTTATTGTAGTATTTGGTTAGCATGAATATATTGCTCTAATAATCTCATAATTTTGTCAAGTTGCATAATTAATTGTTTAATTCTGATAAGTTAGTCTACTTATAAACAATTGAGTAAAACTATCATACAAATCATCATTCATGTAACCTTGGGTCACAAATCAAAGCTCACGGACATTGCTTGCATGGAATATATATATATTTTTTCAATTTTTACTGAGTTATATATCTATGGACATTAATTATAGTCATTTTTTTTTATAAAATTCACGCAAGAAAACAAAATTTCTAAAAATACTAAACAAACTTAAAATACTCCTAACCACAATGTCTACATGCAAGATCTCCAAACAAAAAAAAAGCCCACACTTTAATTGACAAAAGAACCACATTGTACCGAACCTATGTAAGTGCCACTATGCAACTTTTCTGGCAATTGTCATGTTGACTGTCATTCATTTTTGTACCTTTGGAATCTTGATGTCACACATTTAATGACCACACTTTATCCAACAATTATGAAAGAAACAAAAATCAGAGCATAACTTTGCCTCCACAATAAGGTGGTATTACAGTTGTTGGCATCAGATGTTGGCGTGCACTGTCACTGATATTGGAGGAAGGATCATTATGGCCATGTAGCCCGATACTCTTCTTTATCCACAGGAAGGTGGCTTGGGTACCATGTTCAAAGCAAATTCTAGGGTTTTACCATATGCTGTTTCGGGAAAGAGGAGAGATATAGGAGAAAAATATAAATTGTATTATTGAAATGTTAAAATCAAAAATGCAATAATTATTATATATATGGTTTGAGACATCTCATATATTAGGTGCTCTAGTCCAAACAATGAAAAAAAAAAGAAATAGAATTTTACCAAACCTAATCTGAACTATTTTTCATTCGTGTTTTCAATTTTTTTTCATGTATTATTATGTGTGTGTGTGTGTGTATTGTGCTCAGGTGCATTGCTTGTGAAGGCAAAAATTATTCAGATTGTTCAAAGTTTGCAAAATATTATCGATCTCTTTGCCCAAGTGAATGGGTATGGTACTCTTTTTTTTGTTTCCCTAGAAGTTGTCAAATTGTGCTGCTTTATTGTTAGTCTCTCTCATGATATCAACTGGAACAATTTAATAACTATACACACAATTCAAATATGATACGTGGAATTTGTATGCATGACAATGCGTGTTCATTTTTTAAATAACATTAGATTGGATTACATGTTTGTGTAATCTGATATCATGAGGGTTAAAATACTTAGTTTTGTTTAATTATTGAATGTGCAACAATTGTAATGGTTAATGAAATCATTTTAAGTGCCCTCTTTTCTATGTGACCGTGATATTGTAAAACACAGCAAAACATTAAAAAATTAAAAATAACTATTCTTTCTTTATCTTCTACATGATTATCTCATGCATAAATTTTGAAAGAAATAAAAATATTTAAATGTGAGCATGGTGGAAATTGATTATTCATGAAGAGTTTATGAATGAGTCATCATGGACAGATAAATTATCATTATCGACAAAGACTTGTCACATTGACATGTGTTTGTTTAAGATAACAAATCGTCATCATCATAGATTATTGGGTTAAGATGGAAGAAATAAATAATATTTTAAATATATATATCTATTTGCATGAACCATGAACATCAATATGAATAATTCATTCACGAAAAATTGACTGAATTATTTATATACTATGATACTAGGTTTGATAGTAATAATAGTGATTAAAATGGTAGTTAGGTTTAGACAACAAAGAGAAGTAATGGTGACCAATATTTTAAGTAATTAGTTTTTATCTCAATATATATGATATTAAATGTAGAGTTATTTTTAAACTTACTAAATACGTTATTAATGTTGTATATGCACATGAGTATAATGCTAGTAGTGAGAGTACATAAATAAGTATATATTCTTCGTGTCATAAAAAATTTTTAGAAATTTTATAAAAGAAATTTATGTATATCAGTCAGTATAATCAATAATAAGTTTATCACTCTTGTAATGGACGTAGTCGGATATCACTCTATTAGCTAAGGGTAATTTCTATGATGTTTTATATTCGTTTGAATTTTTTTCTTTAAACTTAGAGGTGTCAAACGGGCCGGCCCAGCACGGCACGGCCCGTTTTTCACGTGCCCAGCCGTTTTTTAAATTCGGGCACGGCACGGCGCGTGGGCACGGCAAGGCCGTGCCGTGCCGTGCCGTGCCGTGCCGGCCCGCTCGGGCACGGGCGCACGGCAAGGCAGGGCAGGCGGGGCGGGGCGGGTCGGGTCTGTTTGGACCCGACCCGCGGTCTTTTTACCGGGGGCGGGGCCCGGTTGGGTCACGAGTCACGACTCAGGCACGCGGGCCGGCGTGCCGTGCCAAGGCACGAGCCGTGCCGGGCCAGGCACGGCTAGGCTCGTGCCAGGCACGGCACGGCTCGTGCCGGGCACGGCCCGGCACGTGGTTTGTTCGGCCGGGCCCGACACGGGCCCGGGCACGTTTTTTTATCGTGCCGGGCCGGCCCAGGCACGGCCGAACCGTGCCGTGCCTCGTGCCGGGCCGGCCCGGGCCGGCCCGTTTGACACCTCTAATAAATACTATTAAATTTTTGTTGTATGTTAGGTATTTTAAGATATTTTAATAAGTTTTTTATTTTTTATAATATGTGAAAAAATTTTTTTATCTCACTTATAGTATAAGACTAATAATGTGACATATGTATCTAATATGAAAAATCTCACCCAATGGTCTGTTGTTAGATGTATTAATATATATGATACTTAGAGTTGTCAAATGGGTTGGGCCGGCCCATTTTTTAGAGCACTGTTGTGCTTTCATGCTGGGTTAGGCACGGCACGGTTACTGTACCGTGCCGTGCCTGGCCCGACAAGGTTTATCAAAGCTAGGCCCTATAGGGCCCGCTGGCACGACGGGTCGTGCCGTGCCTGGTTAGGCTCGGTCGGGCCAAACCAGGGAGTACGGGCCTGATTTATTTATTTTTTTAAAATTTTTAAAGTTTAATTTTTTAGTTTAAATAAAATGTATATTATATTATATATAGAATTATAGATAAAGTATAATATATTAAAATTATAAAATGAAAATTGTTAAAAATTTATTAAATTACAAAGTTTAATTTTTTTTTATAATTTAAAATAAAATTAGTTTATAATTTATTAGAATTAAATTATAGAGTTTAAAATTTTTAAATGAAAAATTTAAACAAAAAATTAAATTAAACAAAACATTTCGTTAAAAAAAATTAAAAAGTAAAAAAAATCAAATCAAACTAAATGAGAAATGACTAATCGGCCAATAGATACCGAAGGTCCAAACCAAACAAATTCAAGTTTCAACGTAACGTAAAAATAAAACGTACAATCAATAAAAAACAAAATATCGAAATCAAAAAGTAGTGGATCATCATCAATCGTTAATCGGCATATCATGAGCATCATCAGTCGCAACATCAAGATCACTATCATATGGATCATTATCATCAGTAATTAACTCTTCCCCTTTCACAGTGAATGTGGATGCAGTTCCTGTCCCATTTCCAGCACAATCATGGATACTAAATATCGAATCCTCCCAATCCTTCTAACAGGTCAATACCTCAATAATATCTGGATGTAATCTCGATCTCCTATCTGAAATTATGTTTACTGTAACACAAAAAGCAGACTCCGATGCTACGTTCGACACCGGAGGAGTCAGTAGATCCCGTGCCATCCTAGATGGCAAGGGAAAGGTGGACTCATATGATTTCTATCACTGTAATATATCAAAATTCTTAGTATTAAAATGTAATAGGATTGAGCAGTAATCGGTATCTAAGTACCGAGAAAGTTCTCTCCTATGTAATGGTCCACCCCGATATTTTTTCCTCGCTAGCTGAATAGAAAAATTATCTTCGAATATGGTATTCATGTTCGTAATCACAGTCTCACCACCACCACCACCATACCTAGCATCGTAGTATGTGAGCAGGTCAGTTAATTTCTCGTGAATGAACCTATCAAGTGGGTCTTCCAGGTTCATGCACGATGATATGTAAGTCAGAGTATTTTTTACCCCTTCCACCTTAACCATAGGGTCCATGCATGCAGCGATGTAATAAATAGATGGAATGGTGGATCAGTATTTTAAATACTTGGTTTTCAATTCTGTAATCATATGGCTAAATGTCGGGTCAACTCGATATTTCCTAAACATGCTACTAATCTTGTATATGCACCTGAGTGTAATGTAAGTCGTGGGCGTATAAATTGACGAACACATGTTCGTCGTGTCATAAAAAATTTTCAGGAATTTTATTTATGAAATTTCTGAAGTCCAGCCAGTGTCGTCAATAATAAGTTCGCCACTCTTACTATTGACGTAGTCGGAGATCACGTATTCGTATCCAACACATGATTCCAATATCAGGTACATATAATTTCAATGATGTTTCACATCTGATTGGAATTTTTTCTTCTTAAGATTTGCAGACTTTGAGAGACTACTAAACTCTTGTTGTCTGTGAGGAGTATAAATATATTTTAGTACATTACGTATATTATTCAATGTGGGGAAATACACCTTGATACCCGTTTGAACAATCAGGTTAATCACGTGACAAATGCATCTGACATGAAAAATCTCTCCTAATGATCTGTCTCTAATATTCTTAATAAAAATGTTAATTGCTACTCTATTATTAGATACGTTATCGAATATGATACTAACAATTTTATTTTGAAAATTATATTTCTTAAGATTTTCATCATACACTTAAAAATGACCAGGTCATCATGAGAATGGAGAATATCAGAGAATCCAAAAATTTTTTTATTTATAGTCCAGTTAGAATCAACATAATAGTTGGTGATACATGCATAAGTTGATTCATCGTGACTTGTCCAGATATAGGACGTCACAGATATCACTTCACTATATGCTATAAATTCATTAATTATTTTTTATTTTTCTAACTTATACAATTTTAGTATGTCATTCCTAGATGTGGACATAGGAATCCTGCGATAAGCAAGCTAAAAATATGTCTGCATGATGCGCATTATCTTTAAATCTTCCGAAAATTTGATCGGAAGACCCATCAATATGATAAGTATGGCCATACTGTCCCTACCCAACTTGCCGGAGTATATGAAGGGAGTAAACTTTGAAACTAAACTAGATCCAGTCTCAAAAATGCAGTGCCAAGTTGGATTCGCCTAAGATCTAATGGATCATGTTTTTTGGTGTATAATTCGGCATGTCTCTTAAGGTGTCTAGTCCCAAATGAATTCTCACAAGTTAAAATTATCATACAATATTTACACTGTATTATTTCTTCTTCCTCACTCCTAATATTTTTTTGTTTTATTATATTAAAATGGGTTCAAACTATAGAATTTATACTATTTTTTATTTTTTAGAAGTTTGGGTTGAGACGAGTAGAGAAGCAAAAGTTTCAGAAGTCTCAGATATCGGTGTGATTTTTATTTTCTAAATTTAAACATATTTCATTTGTTTTTTTTTTATTTTTTAAGATTTTTATTAAACAGGACACTTATGTAGAGACTAAATGATAGATTTTAGATTTAACTATTTTAGGATTAGAGAGAGACTAGTCTAGAGAGAGACTAAGAGAGAGAAAAAAACTTAAAATAAATTGCTTGGTAAAGTAGTGAGGTCGATCACGTGCACGGTGCACCACAGTCTAGCTTAAAATTCGAAATTTTAGTTGAGATTTCCGAAAAGTCAAGCCAAATGATAAAATCCCGAGTCCCGAGAGAGAGGAGCAAGAGTTTTGAGAGAGTGAAAATGTGAGATTTGAGAGAATAAATATTTATAAAAAATATATATATTATAGAGAGGTGGGGAGGATTGTATAGATTAAAGAAAATAATTTTTTAAAAATAGTATTTTTTTGATTTTTTTTTTTTGATTTTTTTTAATATTTTAGGAGGCAGAATCATGAGAGTCGTCGGATTCTGTCCCCTAGCCGTTGGAGGCGAGATCCAATGGTTAGAATTTAAATTTTTTTTTGGCCCGTTGGGGGGGGGGGGAATCGGGTCGGGAGGGACCGCGGGTCGGGTATGATTGGACCCGATCCTTGGTTTTTGTGTGCGGGAAGCTAGGCCCGACTCATTGAGTCACAAGAGGGTGACCCGTGACTCATGAGGGTGCGGGAAGCTGGGATCCCGGGTGCGGAACTGGGTGTGACCCCGACTCGTGCCGATGGGCCTTGCAAGGCCACCGAACCGTGTCGGGTCAGGCATGGCACGGGCACTGGAAATTCCCTTGCCGGGCCGGGCCGATCGGCCCGGTAGACACTTCTAATGATATTAAATATTTTATTTTGAATATGCTAATCTCTAAGAATTTTTTTCATACACTTATATATGACAAGATCATAATATGGATGAATAATCTCAGAAAATTCAAAATTTTTTTTATAAAATTATAATGTAGAATCTATTTAGTGGGTGGTGATACATGCAAATAATACATCATCGTGATTAGTCTAGATATCAAATATCATGGATACCACTCTTAGAGCAGCTCCAACGGGAGTTGCCAAAAAGGGAGTTCTAAATATCATTTTGCAAATTAAACAGTATTTTAGCCCCCCTAAAACAATAATTTTGCTTCAACGGTAGGTGCTAAAATGAGGTGCTATTTTAATAATTAAATATTTTTTTTATTCAAAAGTTATTTTTTCAACCCCTTGAGAGAGTTATAGGAGATGCACAGTAGCTATAACTGTTATTTTGCATCCTCTCTTTTCTCTATCCAAAGTTGCCAAATATGGTACCTCTATACCATGGATGACATTTTGCAACCCCATATGCCACCCACGTTGGAGCTACAAAAAATATGATTTGGGTGCTATTTTGGCAGTTACGGGGATGACACCCTTGATAGCAACTCCCATTGGAGTTGCTCTTATATTACATAAATTTATTAATTATTTTTATTTTTTAAACTTATAATATTTAATTACTTCGTTCTACCATGTGGACACATGAATCATACTGTAAGAAGATTGTGAGTATGTTTGCATGATATTGATAATCCTAACATTTTCTAAAAATTTAATTAAAAAACTCATGATGATGATCAGTCTGATCATGCATTTTATCCCTATATCATTATCGTATATGAAAGGGATCAAAGAAGATAAACTAGATCTAACTTTAAAAATATATCATTTATGCTCAGTTGGGTTTTATCTAGGATTTAATATATCATATTTTTTGATGTATTAATCAACATGTCTCTTTATATATCAAGTCTCACACGCACTCATATATATATTATTTATTTATATTTATAATATTTATATTGTAATGATTCTTCATCGATATTTATAGTATTTTTTATATTTTATTATGTTAAAGTGAATCTAAATTATAAATATTTTTATTCTAGTTTTTTAATTTTTAAATATTTGAGTTTAAGTCGAAATTATGGGAGAAAACATAATTTCGGCCTCATATCCTTTAATTAGATTATTATTATTATTATCTATATCTAAATTTATATTAATATCATTATCATTATACTCATTATTAATTATTTTTTAGTTTATTTTATGAATTATTCATATATATATATGTATAAACAAAAAAAATACTCAAATAATGGATCGGAGATAGATATAGTTGTAGTTCACACTCCATGGCAATAGGTAATAAAACACCATGAGAAACTCGTATTTTATATTTTTGTAAGCTTTATAAAAAAAGAATTCTAATGTGTTAATTATATAGCTTAATGTTTTAGAATTTAAACTTCAAAGAGATGAAGAGCAGATATCTAATAAAGAGCAGAGAGCAGAGGAATGAAAGAAAAGCAGGATAGTAGAGAGTAAAGAGTAGAGGCGATGATAGAGGTGAGAGAGCTGAGAATGAGAAAAGAAACAATAATGAAAAATTGTAAACACATAATATATATTTATAGTTTTTTTTAAAAAAATTATATTTTTAATTTTTTTTTATTTTTTTTGAATATCAAATTGAGCATAAACTTGACTGCTATCTGATTTCTGCTTTAATCATTGGAAAAAATTCAAATGGTCACGATTAAAAGATAATTGCATATTTAATTTTTTTTTTCTGTCTAAGTTAATTTGGCATGCTGGGTTGCTCTTGACAGCCAAAAAGGTTGTTGGGCTAGTGGGACGTGGGTCGTTCCTAGTGGTCGGTGCTTGCAGGGCTAGTCATGCAATGTCTGTGGCCATGTACACATGGAGGCCCGAATGATTCGCCAAGCACACATGGCAGGTTTCATTAAAAAAACCTGCCATGTGTATGTGATGGATTTAGAAAAAAAATTAATTATGTTTTTTTTAAAAGATGGGGCCGAGGGGGTTGGGTATGAACCAAGTGGACTATGCATGCTTCTTGGTTCTTGGTCCCGGGTTAGGTTTATTGTGCTTGTGGACTGTCTCAACAGGCTAATTGCGTTGGTTCTTGCCTTGACATGAGGCACATCTAGATGTATCAAATGGGCTGTGCCGTTCAAGCATGACTCATTTTTTCAAGGTATTGTAAAGTTTCCATGTTGTGCCAAACACGACACAGTGGCTTGGTCTATTAGCCCAACATTGTTGAGTGCATGGCCATGCCAAACTTTGAAGGTGTATGGCTGCATGCAAAAGAAATCTGTTGCATGAAAATGTATCGGATGGCTGGTTTACGTGGCCGGCCAATTATAATCAGCAATGTGGTCGTTTATTTTAAAAAATTTGGACCATCCCATGATGAGGTGGCCAATTTTTTTTAAAAAATAGAAATTAGATTGCTTGGGTGATTGCCCATCGTGGCCCCCGTCAAGTGGTCATTGTGGTAGTTTATCCTTCCACCGGGCTGGGCCATGCTCGGGCTACTCGACTCATTTACCACATCTAGGCACGACATCCTTTGGCCTAGCACGACATGACCTGTGCCTTTGGCTGGCCCGACCTATATCCAAGCATTGTTATGGACCATGTCGTAATGGGCTCGGTACAACTTAATTGGGCTGTTCGGCCCACTTGATACATGTATTCAAAAATTATTATTTTTTAATATTTTGTGCTAAAAAAGAAAAAAGAGAAAATTATGACAAGTTATTATATTTTTTAAATACTTTTTCCAATCGTAGTAATACTATTTTTATTTTTTATTAAATATATATAAATGTTTGATTATACAAATACTAACTCACTAGATCTTTTAAAAATTCTGAAGTTAAATATATTCGAGGGAGAATAGTACGTAAATATCTGATTATTTAAGAAGTATTTGTGTTATATGCATATATTGTGTGTTATACTTTGATGCGACAACAAATATATTCGTTCAAAGAAGACAAGTCTCAGGTTTGGGAATAATACGGAAGTATTTGATCATCTGAGAAGTTTTTGTGTTATATATATATATTGGATGTTAAACTTTGATATGATAACAATTGTATTCATTTAAAGAAGGTAAGTTTTGGATTTGAGACTTATCACATGTAATCTCTTTGATTTTTGATAGTAAGGCTATTAATCTATTAGTTTTTTTCAACTTTTTGTTAAAGTGGTATTTATGTGTATTGGGTACGACCTTCATTAAACATATTGTGTGAGAGTGCAAGTTAAATGAGAAGTGAACTAAGTGAAGCATGCCTTTTGGATTTAGTCATGTTTGTTTACCAAGTATAAATAATGAAAACTCAATTTTATATATATATATAATGATGAAATTCTTTAAGTGATGTACATATGTATGTATGCAACCAAAATTTCTTGAAGGATTTAAAATATTGAGAAGACTTTAAAGTAATTAAAACGACATTGAAAACAAATGATAGCATGTATGAGTACAAAAGGAATCAAAAATAGATAATAATTATAAAGAGGAAAAATTCATAAGAATATATTATTGATTACAAAGATTAAGTTTTTAAAGATGAAAATATTAATAAAATGAGTATCATTGATATGTCTAGTAGAAGGCATAATAGAGGAGTTAGCAATAACATGCTATTTGTAAAGATTCCTAGATAAAAAAGGTTCACTATTGTATTTTTGTTATTGATAAATTAATTATGTTTAACATGAATCTTATAGTGTTGTTTAGGAAATGCGAGACTATTCGGATGGTTGAATTAAAAGGAATTAGTAATATATTTAGGAGAAAATTAATATAAAGTATAAATAAAGATTCAATAACTAAAATGGTAAAAGTAAATAATTTTTAAATAAGTTGTTTACAAAAATAAGATTTATAAAGCCAATTCCAAATAATTAAGATAAAACTTGGTTGATAATGATGAGGATAATTGATAAAAAAATAATAATTTAAAACATAGTAAAATATATATAAAAAATGAACTCAATAATTATAATTATTATACAATCTAATCCTTATAAAAAAAATAACTAGGATTGAGATAACTCACAAGTTGAGTGCTCAAATAAAAAAGATCTAGAACAAAAAAAAAATAAAATTATAAAAGATCTAAACTACAATAAGGTAAATTTTAATTAGTGATTTAAAAAAAAAAAGAAAAAAATGAGTATTAATATTGATCCTCAGGTGAATATGTGACTATGATAATAATATACCTTTTAATATAGTTGATTATCTATCAACAACATGGTAATCCAATTATATGGAGGATTGTTACTTTTATGCTGGTGTCATGAGTTTGATTTTTAGGAATATTGGATTTTCAAGAAGAGAGCATAAAGCATAGATATTTATTTAATTTTTTGCATATGAAGTAGGTGATTGATAAAAAAAGGTGACTTTTATTTTTTCATTATCAATGACATGCAATTTATAATGAGAGCTAGCATTATTATGGTATTTATCCATGCTACTAATCTCAAATAGTTAAGATAATACTTATTTGACGATGATGACTGATATAGAAATAATGGTTTAAAATAGAATTATGTTTGTATAAAAATAGCAACTCTATAATCTCTATAATAATTATTATACAAGTAAATTCTTATTAAATGAGCAAATAGTATTGATGCATTTTATATGTTGGGAACTATAAAGATGAGAATTATAATAAATTAAATTTTAAATAGTGATGTAAAAAAAGTAAAAATGGGAGTGCTAATGTTGATTATTAGATGGGCATACGAGAGTACTATTTCTTTTTACATATATGCTTATCTAATTTTTTGTCTATGAATTATGTGAGATTGAGAGCTAATATCATCATTGTGCAAATCTCATATTATGTAGATAAATGATATTATTTTATTTTTTATTAGATTGAGATTAGATAAGCTTAGAGAGTTGGAGCTTGTTACTATTCATTTTATTCACCTTATTCACCTCATATACCTACCTATGCGTCCCCTTGAAGGAATTCTCAATAGAGATGGATGTCATTGAGAGAATTAGATATATATAATAACTTTTTGACATTATATTTTTTTACTCATTTAATAATTTTTAAGTGTTCTGTAGTTAGATTTTAGGTGATTTTGAGTTTCCTACTAAACCAAAGTTACATCACCTGATAATTTAGCATATCTGACATAGTTTGAGACCTATTGGAGAAGCATTTCATTTGCATAGGAGATATGTTGGGAGCTATTTTTAGAGAAAAAGTCGAGACCACCGTATGTTTGTGAAGGGGAAAGGCTGACGACAAGGGGCCTCCAAGGGTTCTTATATAGTTTTACATCCGTGATCCTTGTAGAAATATGCAAAATTCTTTGCTAGTAATGCAAGATATGATTAAAATGAATGATTGATTGGAGGAATGAATGATGAAGATTCTTATATTTGTGCGCACAAAAAAAATGTAATTGATGATGATTTGATATGTGGTGATGTTGCTAGTGCTATAACCAGCTCAAACTCAAGCACCGTACCAACACCAAGGCTGAGCAAAGTAGCTTCAACATCTAGAACAAAACATTTCCTTTCATTAATAGATGAAGCTTCAAAAATGATTGATTTAGTAGTGAAGGTGAGGACTACTAATGTGGCGATTGAAAAATTGATGATGATTTTGTATATTTTGAGGATCAGTCTTGAGTCATGATTGGATGGAAATTTGGAGGATGAGTCTTGAGTCATATGGACACACACACACACAATATACAGTGATCCCTAGTCTCTTAGAGGAATTTGTATCTTGGTGTGCCTTGTTTCTTATAAAATTATGGAGAAAAGTATGCAAAACTTTCTTCTACAAAAATATTGATATATGAATTAATACATATAATTTAGTAATCATTCTATTTTAATAACATTTTCATTTTGTTCTATGAATATTATGGAAAATAATGATTATTTTTTAAAAATAATTGAAAATAATTTTATTTGGTTTGGTTTTGTTAATTTCATATGTTTTATTTATTTTTGGTTGTCTTATAATTTTCTTTTTGTGAGTTATTTTTTTAGAAAATTTAATTTTGATTTTATTTTTCTATTTATATTCCTTCTATTTTATGTGATACGATTAATTATGACTTCTATTTTATTATATGATTTCTTGCTAGATATTAAAGTGTGTTCGATCATTTGTTTGAATATTTTTGATTTGATCAATAATTATTATTTGAGTATTATTTTGTGGAATATGAGATATATTAAATAAGAAAATATATCAGAATATTATATCTTGGATGTTAGGCTTGTGTCAATATGAATCCATTTGATCAAATATACTCCAACATATAATGACATAACAGAGATGAGTAGAGGTGTCCTCGGGTTGGGAGGCCCGAGCTCCTCTTGTGACATGGCTTGTGTCTTGTCGATCAGACAATTTGGCCCTTAATAAGATGAACAACATGACATAGGCTGTTTGGCACGACCAACATGATAAGCATGGCTCATACACTTAACATGCTTGTCTGTGCTGGATTTTTTTTTTTAAAAAAAACAGGTCCGCAAAGTTCAAGTGTCTGTTTAAACAATATTTTATTTAATTTGTTTGCAAGGGGTCTTTAAATCTGGATCTACTTCAGGTTTAGTATTTGTTATGAGTTTGCAAGACAAAATATGACTAGGTTCATTACTAGTATGTGTCTTTCGCTTATATTTTAGATTATATATTATTTCAATTATTATAGGAATACTTTGACTTGCCATTCATATGATTTATAAGAATAATATAATAAAAAATTATAAAATAAAAAAATTAATTAATTATTAACGAACTTAAAACATAAATTGGAGTGCTCTCAGTGAAATCTAATATTTGAACCAGTCATGATTATAAATTATCTTTATGTGTCATCTATTTTATTGATTCTAAAAAAAAATTAAATAAAAAAATATTTAAAATTTATGAGATCTTTCATCTTCATGATAATCCTGATATATATGAGTATTCATCGAGGATCATTATGAAATACGAGATACAAAACAAAATATTTATTATAATATTTGATAATTTTAATTAATGATGTGATAATATATATTTTTATGACAATCAATAAATATGGTCTATTAGTAGAGATTTTTTTTACATTAGGTATATGTATAACATAATAAACCTAATAGTGTGGGCTGACACATACATAATGCATTAAAATATTTTAGTAAACCTTGTAGACTACAAGATTTATATATGCTATGTAACTTATATAATATAAGTCATTTGGCCTAAAAAATTAGAAATTTCAATAGGATATTAAATATTATTGGAATTCTACATATGTAATGTTTTATTTATATGTTGGCTATTAATATGTAATATTCGATTATGTAAATAATAAAATAATAATTAATAAATTAAATTGTGATATATGCTTTTTAATTAAAAAGATTTTGAAAATCTTATATGATTCCACTAACATATATTTGTTGATATACTTTTTCATGACATGCATTACATTTATGTGCATGTATGATGAGTAATATTTTTAATCAATATATTTAATAGTTTGGGCCATGTCATGCCATGTCCGGTACGACATCGTGACCTGACTAGGTCTAAAAAAAAATTGGGCCATGATGTCCTTTCATGGTCTGATGAGATTTGAAAAGATTTTGTCATTTTATTATATATTTTATAAAATAATAAAAAATTAATTTGATAAGCTTATGAAAAAAAATGACATTGTAATAGATTGTATATCAGATAATTAAAATATTTATTATATGAATACATGAATTATATATCAGCTTTTTTTTTGTTGGCGTGCCTTATAGATGAGATAGAGAAGAATAAGGAATAAATATTTAATTAAAATAATTCAAACAATATTATTTAATGAGCATATTTTCAAGTTTTTTTTTGGGAGATACGATATTAATCACAAACTACATTATTAACTAGCCTTTCTTTGAAAAATTTTAGGAGTATTTATTTTATTAACAATCTCTCTATATTATATAATAAAATGATAACTAATGCCTTGAAGTGTATATTTCTTGGATATTTTAATACTCTATGAATATTAATGATTTTCACTAGGGTTGGGTAGGGTGTTTAGTAAATAGTAATTTTATTTATCTTTGAATAAGTCTCAATTTTTACGTGCATTGAAAGAGTGAGTCTCGAAGTTGTATCTGAACATATTATTTTCTCTTTTTTAATATGGGCGTTAGAATAAAGAGTTACCTATTAGCTATATCTAAACTTGTTTATCCACATTATGATGATACTCATATGAAGTCATCATATGTATTAATAATTATAGATCATATAAATTCTGTAGAGAGCAAGATTTTCTAGGAGTTGTAATCTTCCTCTAGTCCATATGAGTCTATACTATGAGACTGAGATGTATATGGTCTATTTATACTTGAGATGAATCTATCAAAAAGCTAATTGATCTTGTAGTTAGTTCCTATGATCTTGCCTTTGATCATATTTCAGAAGAAATAAATGATAAATAATATTATTATTTATCATGATAGTTTTAGGATATTTAAGTCTCATTTTAAAGTATTATTTCATTTAAGATAATGCTAAATTATGATGAAATAGATAAATATCATTCATTTTAATGGGACGTGAGAACTATTATTGTGATCTAGTGCTGAAACACAACATGATTTGATACCATGTCAGTGCAATGCCAAAGTAACCATGACCTTGCACAAAAAAATGCTCATGAATTCAACTAAATATAAAAAAATGACTCTTCTAGGTGATCTTGCCCTCAAGGAGGAAAAAAGCCCATGTGCATGAACACAACTCGGCTAGATGCCTTCGACATGATTAGCATGAATTTGCATGATTCATGAACTGCACCTACACGTTCATGCTGGATATTAAAAAAAAAATGCTAATGAATTCTACATTGCCTCATTTAAAAAATGTTATATTGCCTTTATAATGGCCTTTGACACTGATAGTTGATAGTGATAGTGATGCACATCGTTGTTCTGTTTGATAAATTATAAAATAACATTCAAAAGTTTTTTTTTTTTTTTAAAAAATCTGTGATTCTCAATTGTTGGTATTCTGTCTAATGATTGTTGGCAGAAATACAATGACTACCTCTCCTTTAAACTGAAATTTGTTCTTTTTAATTTGTAAATCTCTTACATTCTCTAAATTGCAATACTATTAATTGTATGTTTTTTTAATTCTTATTTTATTATTGTATACACTATAATTGTGTAAATTAATATTT
Organism: Sapria himalayana; assembly: GCA_029783825.1. NCBI lineage: Eukaryota > Viridiplantae > Streptophyta > Magnoliopsida > Malpighiales > Rafflesiaceae > Sapria > Sapria himalayana. The sequence goes on along the minus strand of JAREIK010000357.1, from coordinate 147,096 downwards.
GCTGGCGAACCTTATGGGTGTCAACTTATGGTTTCTACGTTTTAGATTCAGGTCTCAATTGCAAGGCAAACATGATTATTTTTTTAGTTATATTTTACTAGATAATTTTAGAAATAGATAATTTTCTTTCAAATTCAAAAATTCATTAAAATTATAAAAATGAAAAATAATGATTATTATGAAAATAATAAATACATCAAGTTATATAATGACAAATTGATCGAAAGGTATATACTTAATTTAGTATATACATATCTTAAGATAATTAAAATAAAAATTTTAGAGATATCCAAGAAGATTCAGCATGATGCATTGGATACCTTAGGAGATAAGCTGAACAATGCATCAAAAAAAACATTATGCATTACATTCCAAGCAAATCCAACTAAGTGATTATGTCGTTAAATTTGAATCAATCTTAGGTTTAATAATTTATTTATTTATTTATTTATTTATTTTCATGAGTATATGAAAGAAGACATGATTAGGTTCATTCAGCATGCATATTTTGCTTAGATTTTTAAAACATCTTAGATTAGTTCATTTCATGCAAAAATATTTATAGCCTAGCTATTATAGTATTTCTATGATGGCATGCATGAATGAATAATATATAATTATAAAATATAAGAAATAATTAATAATTAATAAACTTAAAATATAAAATAAAATAATCTCGATGATTTCGTTATTTGGACTACTCATCATGATAAAGCATTCGCATGTGTCACTTCTTATTTCTAATTAAAAACTATATAACATAATATTTGACAACGATTCAAATAATAGTATGTTGATAAATTTTCTTATTAAGATATATTAGAGTCGATCTCTTTGTTGATATTTTTTATATTCGGTGTATGTGTCATATAATAAACGTATTAATGCAAGCCTACTTAATTTTTTTTTTCATTAGATCAAATATATAATATATTAGAATATATTAGGAAATCTAACAAATTATAAGATTTTATACTTTATGTAAGTCAGTAGACCTAAAAAGATATATAATACTAAGATATTATACTTTGGGTTCAATATTATTTATTTATTTATTTATTTTCATGAGTTTGCAAATGAATATATGACTAGGTTCATCTAGTATGAGTGTTTTGCTTAGATCTTCAAAAGATCTTTGACTATTTTTTTTCATGCAAAAATATTTACAACTTGACTATTGTGGGATTTCAATGATGACATGTAGGAATGAATAATATATAATTCTAAAATAAAAAAAATAATTAGTGATTAAGAAACTCAAAATAAAAAGAGAGATCTAGGTGATGTCTAATATTTGTACAACTCGTCATAACAAATAATTTGCATGCGACATTGCTTATTTTATTGATTATAATTTAAAACTAAATAAAAGAATAAAGATTTTACTAAGGTTCTCTATCCTTATGTTTGTCTTGTGATATATGATTGTTTATTGAGTATCTTTAGGAAATACTATATATAAAATGAAATATTTAACTTAATACTTGATAATGATTCAAATACTGGTATGTCGATAAATTTTTTTTTGTAAAAATTATTAGAATTGATCTCTTAGCTGAGATTTTTTATATTAGGTGCACGTGTCATAAAATAAACTTATTAATGTAAGTCTTCTTAAAAATTATTTATTCTTCAATAGAACAAATAAATAATGTATTAGAATATATTAGGTCACCTAATATATCCTAATACATTATTTATTCTAATTGAAAATTTTATGTTTTCTGTAAGTTAGTAGACCCAAAAAAAATTTTTACTGTTGTCATATGTCATTGAAATTCAATATACTTGATGTGGAATTTGTGTATTGATTATTAACATGTGATATCTAACTGCGTTAATAGTAAAATTTATAAAATAATAATTAATGAATTATATTATAATATATGAATTTTTTTTTAAATTCATAAAATAATTTAATGATACGATGAATATATATTTATTTATATACATTTTCATGACATGTATTGTATTGAAATACAAATTCAAAATGAGTAATATCTTTAACCAATATAGAGAATACTTATATTTTGGTGTTATTTTTATTGAGATGAAAAAATAATATTTAAAATTATAACCATTTATTTTATTTTATTATTATTTAATTACTTATATGAATTTTAATTTTAATTTATTTATATCATCTTGTGTAATGATATCAAAAATTCTGATATATTGATTTTAAATGACAATTTATTTACTTTTATGATGTATAACAAAATCGGAATAATGCATTAAGAATATATGTATTAGATCTCAAGCAAACTCACCTAACTAGTTATGTCGTTAAATTTGAATCAAGTTTAGGTTTTATAATTCTTTTTATTTATTTTATTAGTTTGTAAAGGAATACATGATTATATTCATTTAATATGAGTGTTTAGCTTAGATTTTTAAAAGATCATAAATTAGTTTATTTAATGTAAAAATATTTGCTTGACTATTGTAGTATTTCTATGATAATATGTAGGGATGAATAAAAAATAATTATAAAATAAAAAATTAATTAGTAATTAAGTAACTTAAAACATAAAATAGAGTGATCTTTGTGATGTCCAACATTTGGATTTCTCATAATGACAAAACATTCTTTTTTGTAACTATTTATTTTATTGATTTTAACTGAAAATTAAATAAAATATAAAAAATTTAGTAATATTCATTATCCAATTGTTTGTCTTATTATATATGAGTGTATGTTGAGTGTATTTAGGAAATACAATATATAATATAAATATATAACATAAATTGGGGAATTACAAAGCTTGAATGAGACTTTTTGAAAGAAGAAGGATATTTGAAAATGATTCACATAATGATGTGTCGATAAATATTTTTGTAAGAACTATTAGAGTTGATTTCTTAGTTTAGATTTTTATATTAGGTGTTTGTAAATGTAATAATGCAAGTCTACTTAAATTATTTTTTCTTTATTAGAATAAATATGTAACACATTATAATAAATTATGATACCTAATAAACTTTAAGACTTTATACTTTATGTAAGTCACCAGGTCTAAAAAAATTAGTGATATCAGATTAATGTAATAGTTATCAATATGTGATATTTGTTTATATTAATAATAAAATTATTGAAATAATAATTAATGAATTAGACTATGACATAATTTTCCTTTTTAAAATTCATAAAGCTATTCTATGATACAATCAACATATAATTATTTATACACACTTTCACATTTTAATGTCAATATATTTAATCAATATAAAGAATACATATATTTTGGTGTCATTGTTATTGAGTTGAAAAGTAAATATTTAAAATACTAAATTTTTATTTTATTTCTTTATTATTTAGTTATTTATATGAGTTAGTCAATGAAGTAGAAAATATTTTAAAATTTACATTCACTTGCATAAATCAACTAAAAGAAATAAAAGCTAAAATTTATAAATAATTAGATAAGTAATTTAAATATTATGAAAATAAATTTAATAGTTTTATTGAGCTTTTAAGTTTGAAGATTGATGCCATATTTTTAATTGATAATTTTTTTTATTGAGTTAATTAGGATCAAACGACATGGAAGCCTATCAATTATGAATGAGTTGTCGAGATACTTATATATCAATTATTATCTTATCTTCTTTAATAATAATATCAAAAATTGACATATTAAATTGATGAAAATTATATAAATTAATTTTGTGTTATTTAAAATGATAAATAATTTATAGGCCATTTTGATATATAGTATAATGTTATTTTTTTTAATGATAGTGAATATAATTTTAGATATGAACATGTTGAAATTATATATTATTGATATTTTTTCCTACTTATAAGATTGAGAGAATACACAAATAAATTTGCAAGTGAGTGTGAATTTACAAGTTAAATTTTAAAAATATTGTGATTTTTTAAAATTATATGTATGTATGTGTGTGTGTGTGTATCGGAGCCCAAGTGCCTGATTGACAACTCACATGTCCAGATCTGGTCAAGGGCCTTACCTCTACACATGGGCAGGTGAGGCTAGAACGATAGTTCTAGCTTGTCTAGAGGTGTCAAATGGGCTGACACGACATGATTCAGTTGTGCCTAGCTTGGCACTACACGGGAATGATTTGTGCTTGTGCTCGTGCTGGGCCAAGCATAGCCTGATACCAAGGCTCGTGGGCATTGTATCTCGGCACTAGCCGAGATATCTCCCGACTCACCCAACCTGACACCCCCTACATGAGCCTGACTACACGAGGCTTGACGGATCTAAAAGTTTTGTTGGGCATTAACTTGACTCATAGTTTTTTTTGACCTGAGTCCTAGGCTCAATTTCATTTCATTCCAGAATCCGAAGGTTCTGGAATGGGAACTGTTTGGATCAGTTCAATGGTCGATCCTACCCAACGGTAAAAAAAAATTCAATTTAAACAGTTGGATTTCTCTTTTAATGGCTATGAGATAGAATTTGATCCTAAGTATTCTGTTCATTTTTTAATTATTAAAATTTTTTAAAAATCAAAAAAACAATTCTTAAAAAAATTCTTTTATTAATCTTTAAAATCTTTTCCCTCTTATTCTAAGATTTTATTTTTTAAAAAACATAAATCTATTAGCTATTGTTTTTTTTCTCTCTCTAATTTTCTCTTTCTCATGAATTTGGAATTTTCATTTCGACCTTTGAGACTTGGCTTTGGCCTTTGGTGTGGTCTATGGACTGTCGTGTGATTGCGGTGAAAATATAAAAAAACTAAAGTTTATACATTTTGATTTATGAGTATTGTTAATTAGTTTTTTAAGTTTTAAATTTAAAATATTTTTTTCTCTAGTCTAGTCTTTCACTCTTTATTCTTTAGTCTAAAAAATTAAAAAAAATGATAAATAGTAAATTAATAAATGAAAATGAAATGAATTATAATTTAGAAAATAAAAATAATATGGAAAAGTTTGTGGTTGTGGAAATTTTGGTTTCTCTGGTTATTTCGACCTAAAAATTTTAAAAATAAAAAATCAGAACTTCAGTAGTTTGGACTTATTTTAGTATAATAAGACAAATTTTAGGGGTTTTGAAGAAGATCCAGTGCAGTACAAATATTATAAGAAAATTAAGCTGTAAGAGTTTAAATAGGACTATGTATCTTAAGAGGTATGCTGAATTATGCACTAAAAAATATAGTGTATTAGATCCTAAGTAAGCCTAACTCAGTGGTGAACTTTTTGAGGTTGAATTTAGTTCATTCTCAAAGTTTACCTCCTTTATATACGCAATGAGTTGGGGAGGGAAAACATGACCAAACTGATCATCACAAGAAGTCTTTTGATTAGATTTTTAGATGATCCAAGGATAGTATGTATCATGTAGATTTATTTGCATCCTGCATATCTTAGAATTTCTAGGTCCACATCTATTGACGACATATTAAAATATCATAAGTTGAAAAAATAAATAATAATTAATAAATTTAGTGAATATAGTAGAGTGATGTCCGTGATATCTAATATCTGGATTAATCACGATGATGCAACCTATGTATGCATTATCGTCAATTATGTAGATACAAACTAGACACTAAATAAAAAAAATTTTAGATTTTTTGAGATTTTTTATCTTTATGATGACCTGATCATTTTTAATTATATGATAAAAATCGAGAGAATAAAAAATTCAAAATAAAATTTTTAGTATCATATTAGATATTGTATCTAAAATAGAGTAGCAATTAACATGTTTATTAGGAATATTAGAGATGAACCATTAAGATAGATTTTTCATGTTAGATGTATGTGTCACGTGATTAATCTGATTGTACAAGCGAGGATGAATGTGTGCCCCTTGACTTAAAAAAATATACGTAACTCATTAATATATATTTGCATATTTCGCAGACAATATGAGTTTGGTAGTATATGTTTGTCTATGAATCGTAACAAGAAGAAATTCCAATCGGATGTGAGACAATATTGGAATTATATTTACTCAATTTTGGAGTCATGTATTGGATATAAACACATAATATTTAACTACAATAATAGTAAGAGTAACGAACTTATTATTAGTAACATTGATTGAGCTACATAAATTTTATTTATGAAATTTTTAAAAATTTTTTATGACACGACGAAATATGTTCGTCTGTTTATACTCTCATGACCTACATTACACTTATGTGCATATATAATATTAGTAACATATTTATGAAGTATCGAGATGACTTGATACTTAGCGATATGATTATATGGATGAAAATCAAGTACTTAAAGTGTTGACCTATTATTTTATCTTTTTATTATCTGATTGTTTGCATGGATCCTAATGTTAAGGTGGAAGGGGTATAAAATATTTTGACTTATATTTTCTATTGCATGAATTTAGAAGACCCACCTGAATGATTTATTTACTAGAAGTTGACAGAGCTCATCACATATTACGATATTAGATATGATGGTAGTAGTAATGAGGCTCCGAGTATGGACACGAATACTATATTCGAAGATAACTTTTTCATTCAGTTAGTGAGTGAGAAACGATGGGATGGACCGTCAAATAGGAGTGATCTTACTCAGTACTTAAATATTAAATACTACTCAATTCTATCATATTTTGAATTAAGAATCGTGATATATTATAGTGGTGAAAATCATACGAGTACATTTTTCTCATATTATCTAAGATGACACATGATCTTTAGACTCTTTTGGTATCAAGCATAGCATTGAAATTTTTTTTTGCTGTGAATATGATTTCGGATAGGAGATTGAAATTGTATCCAGATATTATAGAAACTTTAACATGTATGAATGATTGAGAGAATTTGAGCTTGATCATCTAGGATCGTGTGTGACTGTAGTAAAAATGAAGGAATTGATTGTTACTGATGATCCATGTGATATTGATTTTAATGATGATATGATAATAGATGAAGTTGATGGTTGACGATTCTCGGATTGCGACACTTATGTCTGATATTTAATTTCGATTTACTCATTTATATTGTATTTTTGCTTGTTTAATTTTTATTTGTGATATTACTTTGTGTCATCAGCTTATGCCTTTATGGATTGATGCATTTGATGCTTGAAATTTGAATATTAATTTTTTGTTAATTTTATTTTGCAATGATTTTTAATTTTTATTCATATTAAATTTTAATATTTTATTAATTCATACATTTACATTGATACATATTTTTTTTAAAAATTTAGTTTGTTTATTATAATAAATAAACTTAATATTTTTTAAAATTTAATGAATTAAAAATTTAAAACTTAATTATTTATTTATAGTTAACAATTAACATTAATTAATTTTTAAAAATAATAAAAAAAACTTTTAAAGTATTAACATATAAACATAAACTTATCTGAAAAAAAATATAAATTTATTAAAAATTAAATAGCATCTCGTATGGGCCCGAATTGGCTTGTACAGGCATGAACTGATATGGTTTCTTCACCTGGCGTGACAATTGCAAGTGTTGGGCCTGGCCTGAAGAAATCATGCTGGGTTAGACACGACACGGTGGCATGGTTGGGCCATATAAAAATGAGCTTGGTTAGTTATGTCCGGGCCGTTTGACACCTCTAGCTAGGCCCATGCTTGTTGCTAGTGGAGGTATGACATTATGCTAGCAGCTAGCTTGACATCGACGCTTGATGGCTAACTAGAGGTGTCAAATGATCTGGGTCGGTCCGATTGGGCACTGCACGACACGCTATAGTGTCGTGCTCGGGACTGTGCTTGGCACACCCTCGGAACCGATTGGGCCTTGAGGCTAACGAATTTTGGCCCGCATGCTTTGCAAGGCATGAAATGGGTGGCTGGTACGTGGGCACGACAAAGGTGATCACGTACTGAGCGTGGTCATGACGGGGGATGACAAAGGTGATCATGTACTGAGCGTGATCACGTACGGAGGCAGGCTAGCGGGAATTGAGGGGGGAGGTAGGCTGGCGCTAAAATAAAATAAAATATTTTTTTTTTATAAAATAAAAAATATATTTTTATATACTATAAGATAATTTTAAAATATTTTATTATAAAATAAAATAATTATAAATATTATCTTATAAAATAAAATAAAATATAATATTTTTATTTTATAAAATAAAAAAAATATATTTATTTTATAAACTAAAATATTTTAATTTAATTTATTTTATTTTATAAAATAGCTAATATTTATAAAGAAAATAATTTTTATTTTTAATTTTATTTTTTTTATCATGTCGTATCCTAGTCGTATTCGTATCCTAGTTTTTTAGAATTTGCCGTGTTCCCGTATTCTGTCGTGTCGTATTCCCGTGTTTGTGTTCGTATTTCTTAGATCATAATAAACCATCATCGATATTTGAATTGGTAATCAAAGTTCTTTTATTACGTGATTGATCCATTGAAGCTTATTAATGATTAATTGCATAATTTTGTATTTTGGCTCTCAACTAGATTTGGAAATAATTGTCTCCATTAGAGGTGTCAAATGGGCATTGCTATGTCGGCACGACTCATTATAGTGCAAGATAGCCATACCATTATATTGTGCCATGCATGACACGAGAGGCTTACCATGCTGGGTAGGCCCTAGAGGTGTCAAACGGGCCGGGCCGGCCCGGGCCGCCCATTTTTTTGGAGTACGAGCGTACTTTCGTGCCGGGCCGGGCACGACACGGTTTAAAAAAGCTGAGCCCGGCACGGCCGAAGGCACGCCAGGCCGTGCCTGGCTCGCTTGGGCCTGGCCTGGACCTAGGGCCAGGCCAGGTTGTTCGGGGCAGAATTTTTTTTTTAAAATATTAAAATATATTTAAAATTTTAGATATTGTATAGTATTATATATTTATAATTTTAAAAATGTTAAAATTAAAAATTTATTTAAAAAACAAAGTTAATTTTTTTTTGTAATATCAAATTAGTTTAAATTTTATTATAATTATTAATTATATAATAAAGTTATTAAATTTTAAAAGAAAAATTAAAACAAAAAAAAATAAATCAATACATTATGTTAGTAAAAATGAAAATTAAAAAAAAACATAAACAACACAAATGAAAAATTACCAATCATCCATTTGAAACCGAATGTCCGAACAAAACAAATTACAGTTTCAACACAATGTACAAACAAAGCGTACAATTAATAAAAAAAATATCGAAAACAAAAAACATTAGATCATCATCAATCGTCAATCGGCATATCATGATAATCATCAGTCGCAACATCAAGATCAGTATCATATGAATCATCATCATTGGCAATCAATTCCTCCGCCATCGTAGTGGATGTGGATGCGACTGTAGTTCCTGTCCCAGTCCCAGCTCCAGCACGATCATGGATGCTAAACCTCGAATCCTCCCAATCTTTCAAACAAGTCAAGGCCTCATTCATATCTGAACGTAATCTCGATCTCCTATCCGAAATCACGTTCACTGTAACAGAAAAAGCAAACTCCGATACTATGCTCGACATCGGAGGAGTCAGTAGATCCCGTGCCATCTTAGATGGCACGGGAAAGGTGGTCTCATATAATTGTCACCACTGTAATAAATCAAGATTCTTAGTATCAGAATGTGATAGAAGTGAGCAGTAATCGGTATCTAAGTACCAAGACAGCTCGTTTCTATGTGATGGTCCACCCTTACGTTTTATCCTTACTAGCTGAATGAAAAAATCATCATCTCCGAATAAGGTATCAATGTCCGAAATCACAGTCTCACCACCACCACCATACCTAGTATCGTAGTATGTGAACATATCAGTCAACTTCTCGTGAATGAATCCTTCAGGTGGGTCTTCCAGGTTCATGCACGAGGAAATATAAGTCAGAGTGTTTTCTACCCCTTCCACTTTAATCCTAGGGTCCATGCATATAGCGAGACAATAAAAAGATGAAACGGTGGACCAGTATTTCAAGTACTTGGTTTCCATCTCTGCAACCATATGGCTAAATGTCGGGTCATCATCGATACTTCCTAAACATACTACTAATGTTGCATATGCACCGAAGTGCAATGCAAGTGGTAGACATATAAACCGACGAACACATGTTCGTTGTGTCATATAATATCTTCAGGAATTTCATAAATGAAATTGCTGAAGCCCAGTCAGTGTCGTCAATAATAAGTTCGTCACTCTTACTATTGATGTAATCAGATATCACGTATTCGTATCCAATACATGATTCTAACATCAGGTACGTGTAATTTCAACGATATCTCACATCTGATTGGAATTTCTTCTTCTTAAGATTCGCAAACATACAGAGACTACCAAATTCTTATTGTCTGTGAGGAGTGCGAATATATTTTAGTGTATTACGTATATTATCCAATGCGGAAGAACACACCTTCATGCCCGCTTGAACAATCAGGTTAATCACGTGACACATGCATCTGACATGAAAGATCTCTCCTAATGGTACGTCTCTAATATTCCTAACAAATATATTGATCGTTACTCTATTATTAGATGCATTATCGAATGTGACACTAAAAATTTTATTTTCTATTTTATATTCCATAATGATTTTTATCATACACTCAAAAATGGTCGGGCAATCATGAGGATGAAGAATCTCAGAGAATCCTAAAATTTTTTTATTGATTGTCCAGTTAGAATCTACATAGTGGCTGGTGAGACATGCATAAGAAGATTCATCGTGACTTGTCCATATATCAGACGTCACGGACACCACTCCACTATATGTCATAAATTCTTTAATTATTTTTTGTTTTTCTAACATATATATCTTTAGTATGTCATTCCTAGATGTGGACCTAGGAATCCTACGATAGGCAGACTGAAAATATGCCTCCATGATGCGCACTACCCTTGGATCTTCTGAAATCTGATCAGAAGACCCATCAATGTGATAAGTCTGGTCATGCCGTCCCTACCCAACTCGCTGGAGTATATGAATGGAGTAAACTTTGAGACTGAACTCGATCTAGTCTCAAAAAATACAGTGCCAAGTTGGGTTTGCCTAGGATCTAATGGTCCATGTTTTTTGGTGCATAATTCGGCATACCTTTTAAGGTGTCCAGTCCCAAACGAACTCTTATATGTTAAAAGTCTCATACAATATTTGCACTGTGCCATTTCTTTTTCCTCACCCCTAATATTTTTTTGTGTTATTATATTAAAATGAGTTCAAACTATAGAAGTTCTCATAGTTTTTTGTTTTTTAAATATTTGGGTTGAGACGACTGGAGAAACCAAAGTTTCAGCAGTCTCAGACTTCTGTGTAATTTTTTTATTTTCTAAATTTAAATATGTTTCAGTTGTGTTTGTCATTTTTTATGATTTTTATTTTTTTTTAATTTTGGTCTAGAGAGAGAAACTATAGAGAGAGAGTTAAAAAATCGTAAAATAAATTACCCATAAAAGCAGTGAGGTCGGTCACGCGCATGGTGCACCGCAGTTAAGCTATAATGTTTAAAATTCAAGTTGAGATTCACGAAAATCCAAGCCGAATGCCAAAATCCCAATGCCCGAGAAAGAGAGGCAAGATTTTTGAGAGAGAAATAGAATGATTTGACAGAATTTATGTTTTTGAAAAACATAAATCTTAAAGGGAGGGGTGTAGAATTTATAGATTAAAGATTAAATTTTTTATAAAAAAAGATATTTTTTTTATTTTTTTGAATTTTTATTAATTTTTTAGGGGGCAGAATCATGAGGACCGTTGGATTTTGCTCCCTAGCCATTGGAGGCGAATCCAACAGCTGAAAATATATTTTTTTAATATTTTTTATTTTTTTCCCTATTGGGGGAATAGGGGATCTAGGTCGGTTTGGGGCTTCGGGCATCGTGGAAGTGGGACAGAGGGTCGGGTCCAATCAGACCCGACCCGCGGTCTTTTTTGCGGGAGGGGTGCGTGTCTTTCGCTGGGTAGCCTGTGCCCTGTAGGCAGCAGGCTCGAGTGACACCGGCACGGGACGAACCCGTGCCGGTGTGCCGTGCCACGAGCCGAACCGTTCCAGGTCAGGCATGGCACGGCACAGCATAGCTCATGCCTAACCAGGGCACGGCACGGGCCCGAGCATGGTTTTTTCTCGTGCCGGCCCGGCCCGGCCCTGCCCGGTTGACACCTCTAGTTAGCCCTCAATTTGCGGGGTAGTGTTGGTCTTGGCGCAAGCCGTGTTGTTCGAGCCGGTTCATTCTAGCATGAATGATTTTAAAAAAGAACTACTCAATTGCAACTAATCACGTAAGCAATATTTAGCTTAGGTGGCTAGTTTTTAAAAAAAAAAACTTTTATGTTGAGTGGTCACTCGAAAGGACTAAACTCGTTAATTAAGACCAAATTGTAGCAGGTTCTCAGTTATTGGGCCAGTGGGAAATGCCACCGGCCAAATAGAGGTGTCAAATGGGCCGGCACGGCACGACCCGGCCTGTTTTTAAAAGGCACGATCGTGCTATCGTGCCGGGCACGACACGATTTAAATATAGGCGGGCCCGGCACGGCCAGTAGGCACGGCAGGCCGTGCCGTGCCCGTGCCCGGCCCGCTCTGGCCCGGCCTGGCAATACAGGCCGGGGCAGAGGCTGACCCGAGCGGCCGAGCCCAAGTCCTGAGACTGAGAGTGAGAGAGAGGCAGGGCAGGGGCAGGCGGGAGGCCGTACGGACAGGCGGAATATTGTTTTTTTTTTTAAATTTATATAATGTAAATTGTATTGCTTAAGTGTAGAGTATTAATTAATAAATATAAATTTTTTTAAAAATGTTAAAAATAAAAATTAAATAAAAAAAAATTTTTTAGAAAAGTATTTTTTTTATCAAATTAAAAATAGTTTAGCTTTTATTATATTTATTAATTATATATTAAAGTTATTAATTTTTAAAATAAAATTTAAATCGTAAAAAAAATAAATCAATACATTATGTTAGTATAAATAAAAATTAAAAAAAAAATTAAACAACACAAATGAAAAATTACCAATCATGCATTTGAAACCGATGGTCCGAACAAAACAAGTATAAGTTTCATCACAACGTACAAACAAAGCGTACAAATACAATGAATAAAAAAATATCGAAAAAAAAAATAGCAGATCATCATCAATCGTCAATCGGCATATAATGAGAATCATCAGCCGCAACATCAAGATCAGTATCATATGGATCATCATCATCGGTAATCAACTCATCCGCCATCGTAGTGGATGTGGATGCGACTGCAGTGCCTGTCCCAGTTCCAGCTCCAGCACGATCATGGATGCTAAACCTCGAATCCTTCCAATCCTTCAAACAAGCCAAGGCCTCAATCATATCTGGACGTAATCTCGATCTCCTATCCGAAATCACGTTCACTGCAACAGAAAAAGCAGACTCCGTTGCTACGCTCAACACCGGAAGAGTCAATAGATCCCGTGTCATCCTAGATAGCACTGGATAGGTGGACTCATATGATTTCCACCACTTTAATAAATCAAGATTCTTAGTATCAGAATGTGATAGGATTGAGCAGTAATCGGTATCTAAGTACCGAGACAGCTTGCTCCTATGTGATGGTCCACCCCTACGTTTTCCCCTTGCTAGCTGAATGGAATAATCATTTCCGAATAAGGTATCAATGTCTGTAATCACAGTCTCACTACCACCACCACCATTCCTAGTATCGTAGTATGTGATATGTCAGTCAACTTCTCGTGAATAAACCTTTCAGGTGGCTCTTCCAAGTTCATGCACGAGGAAATGAAAGTCAGGGTAATTTCTACCCATTCCACCTTAATCCTAGGATCCATGCATGCAGCGAGGCAATAAAGAGATGGAACGGTGGACCAGTACTTCAAGTACTTGGTCTCCATCTCTGCAACCATATGGCTAAGCGTCGGGTCAGCTCGATACTTCCTAAACATGCTACTAATGTTGCATATGCACCGGAGTGCAATGCAAATGGTGAACATATAAACCGACGAACACATGTTCGTCGTGTCATAAAATATCTTCAGGAATTTCATAAATGAAATTCCTGAAGCCCAGTCAGTGTCGTCAATAATAAGTTCATCACTCTTACTATTGACGTATTCGGATATCACGTGTTCGTATCCAACACATGATTCCAACATCATGTACGTGTAATTCCAACGATGTCTCACATCCGATTGGAATTTCTTCTTCTTAAGATTCGCAGACAAACAGAGAGTACCAAACTCTTGTTGTCTGCGATGAGTGCGAATATACTTTAGTGTATTCCGTATGTTATCCAACGCGGGGGAACACACATTCATACCCGCTTGAACAATCAGGTTAATCACGTGACACATGCATCTGACATAAAAGATTTCTCCTAATGGTGCGTCTCTAATATTCCTAACAAACATATTGATCGCTATTCCATTATTATAAGCGTTATCGAATGTGACACTAAAAATTTTATTTTGAATTTTATATTCCCTAAATATTTTTATCATACACTCAAAAATGGCTGGGCCATCATGAGGATGAAGAATCTCAGTGAATCCTAAAATTTTTTTATTGATTCTTCAGTTAGAATCTACATAGTGACTCGTGAGATATGCATAAGAAGAATCATCATGATTTGTTCATATATCGGACGTCACGGACACCGCTCCACTATATGCCATAAATTCCTTTAAAATTTTTTATTTTTCTAACTTATATATCTTTAGTATGTTACTCCTAGATGTGGACCTAGGAATCCTACGATAGGAAGGTTGAAAATAAGTTTGCATGATGCGCACTACCCTCGGATCTTCCGAAAATCTGATCGGAAGACCCATCAATGTGATGAGCCTGGCCATGCCGTCCCTACCCAACTCGCTGGAGTATACGAAGGGAGTAGACTTTGAGACTGAAATCGATCCAGTCTCAAAAAAGGTAGTGCCAAGTTGGGTTTGCCTAGGATCTAAGGGTCCATGTTTTTTGATGCATAATTCGGCATGCCTCTTAAGGTGCCCAGTCCTACATGAATTCTTCCATGTTAAAAGTCTCATACAATATTTGCACTGTGCCATTTTTAGTTCTTCACCCCTAATATTTTTTTGTGTTATGATTTTAAAATGAGTCCAAATTATAGAAGTACTCATAGTTTTTTGTTTTTTAGAACTTTGGGTTGAGACGACTGGAGAAACCAAAGTTTCAGCAGTCGCAGACGTCTGTGTAACACTAATATTTTTATTTTTCAAATTTAAATACGTGTCAGGTGTATTTGTCATTTTTTATGTTTTTTATTTTTTCCTATATTTTTCTAGAGAGAGAAGCTTTAGAGAGATAAAGTAAATAAAAACGTAAAATAAATTATCCGGTAAAAACAATGAGGTCAGTCACATGCAATGTGTACCGCAGGAATCTATGATGTTCAAAACTCAAGTCGAGTTTCACGAAAATCCAAGCCGAATGTAAAATCCCAAGGCCCGAGATAGAGATGCACTGTTTATGTGAGAGATAGAAAGTTTTGAGAGGTTATATGTTTTTGAAAAACATAATTGTTATAGGTAGGGGATAGAATTTATAGATTAAAGATATTAATTTTTTATAAAAAAATATTTTTTTTATATTTTTTTGATTTTTTAATATATAATTAGGGGGAAGAATCACGAGGACCGTTGGATTCTACCCCCTAGCCGTTGGAGTCGAATCCAACGGCTGAAATTCAATCAGCTTTTGAAATTTTTTTTTTCCCGTTGGGATTGGGTCAAAATGTCGGGACCGCGGGTCGGGTCCATTCAGACCCGACCCGTGGGCTTTATTTCGGGAGGGTCTGGGTCATGCCCACGGGTGCGGCGTGACCGCGTGAAACCTAACAGGCACGGGAGAAACCGTGTCGGCGTGCCGTGCCGGGCCCGGTTAAAAAACGTGCCGGGCCGGCCCAGGCACTGCCGAACCGTGCCTCGTGCCGGGCGGGCCGGCCGGCCCGGCCCGTTTGACACCTCTACGGCCAAACACGTGCTTCGTGCCTAGCTTGGCTTGAGGCGTTGCTCGCAGTAGCCCAACATACCATGAACCATGTCACGGGCCGATACGGTCCTGGACCAGATATGGTGCTGGACCGCTTTGTGTTCGTCTAGGCACGACTAAATTGTCTGAATGGTGATGTGTCGTGGACCATGCCTGGGCCACCTTGCCCGATTGGCATCTTTAATCACAATATTATTTTTAGGAGATAAACTTGTTTTTAACAAAAATATAAAATTCTGTAGCCAATATCATCTTAGTAATTTCTGGAAACTCGTCTAAGATCTAAACACATCTCTTCTCGATTATTTATGATAAATTCAAGAACTGCACTAATTGAATTTAGAGATCGAATAACTATACTAATAATAAGATTAGCATATGATTTCATTATTATTTGATAGTTTAGATTTTTTATTGTTTTCCTAAAATTTGATGGGATCAACCATCCTATATCATGGGTTATGCTGGGCTGCCTGGCCCGATTGACATCTCTAGTCATAATACTAATTTTTTTTTAAGAAGATAAAATTGTCTTTAAGAAAAACAAGAAATTTTATAGCAGATTTTATCTTTTGTAATTTTTGGAAACTCAACTAGAATCTAAATTCTAAATACATCCTTTCTAGATTACTTATGTGATCTTTAAATAAAATCTCATATCTTGGAACCTGTTTTACATATATGAGAAATTTAAGATTGTATTAATAGACTTTTGGAAACGAATAACTATACCAACAAATAAGATTAATATATGGTTTCGTCATTCTTTGATAGTTTTATTTTTCTATGATTTTCCTAATTTTGATGGGATCCGCCAAGGAGTTGCTACTCATGGACTGGTCCATAATTTGATCAATTAGCAAATTAAATGGTGTGCATCATATCATATCAAAATGAGAGTAAATACGTAAAATATTTTTATAATTAAAAATATTATATTTTCAAAATATCTCCTCGCGATACTGTTAAGTTTGCCTAATACATCATTTGGAATCTTTGAAGATAACTACCCCAGAGAAAGAATTCGTTAGTTGAAAATTATGTGTGACGACATATTGATGTTGCGACGCGTTCTTCATTTGGTTGTATCATTATTATTCTTAACTTATGAAAGTCACGACCTTACTATTTGGATCGTGATATATATTATTGCCATGATGTGAAATATATTATCATGATTGACACATAATATATATTGTCATTATGTTATTTACTTGTATTCATGTCTCGTCTTTAAGTGATTAGTAAATGAGCAATAACAATAAGTAAGGAACGCCTGGTAACAATATGACACACGCAATAGGAGTCGAACCTATATAGCAAGTGCAATTTCTTTGTGCTCTCTTTTTCCCCCACTCCTTTTCTAAGTGAATTCATTTGTGTATAGTATTTGTGATTTTGTGCTTGATATGTCTCTTGCAGCTAATGCATAATTATAATGTTAATCGCATCGTGAAGTTATCCTAATAATTTGCATTTTTATGTTATATGATATAGTTGAAGTGCATCTAACGAATTGACGACAAGATATTGGGATAATGCATCTGCCTTTCACATTGGAATCATATATCTCCCATAGATAATGCTTCGTAGATATATATATGTATTTTTTTGAGAAAATGATGAATAAATATATTCCTCATAACTAACTTAGATACAATTTATCTATGAGACACAACAGCATAGAATAATAACTTAATAGTGATCATCTTTAGTAATTGAGAAAATATATGTCAATAATCAATATCATAAATTTGTGTCAATATTTCTTGAGCATCAATTTGGCATTGAGTGGTTTATTTTATTTTCAGGTCTAATTTTTATTGTATATATCTATCTGCATGATACCACTTGCTTATCTAAATGTCATGATTCTAGATGACTACTACTACTACTACTTCTACTACTACTACTACTACTACTTCTACTACTACTACTACTACTACTACTACTACTACCTCAAAAAAGGTTCTAGGGATCATATAGTTGCTGAGAGAGGATATAAAATTAAAATACATGGTATTGAAAGGATAAATAGAAAGTATTCATGATAATAAATATCGGGTCGAACATATTTTTGATCTCTTTTATTAAATAATTTAAAGATCCAATTTATTGTTTTGAAATAGACCAACTGACATGGCAAGAGACTCATTTGGGGAAGGTTGTGGGAGTATCCATCTATTTGATATCTTTAGGTTAAGATAATCGAGTCTCTTAATTATTATTTTCTATTCTTGAGAAGACTCATGTGTAGCTTTCATTGAGGCACTTATACTATGTTCATTCATAGCACAATTTCAGTAGAAATCTCACTACTACCAGGAGGAGAAGTTTGACTATTCTCTTCAAAACCAACATTGTTATTAATATTAGGTGCATAGGTAGGAGCATGAATATTATTAACTCTTCCGTGAGGATTGTCAACTATACATGCTTTTGATCATATCATTATAGTGGTAGAAGGTATGTTTTTTTGGATTGAGTTCTTGAAGAAGAATTATCTTCGTAGAATTTCTTATCTGTGCTTGTATGTCCTTCAATAAAAGTGTTAAATGGGTGGTGCTAGGCTGACATGACTTAAATTTTGGTGGCCCAGTCGGGCTACCATGCCATGTCAAAAACGACACGAATAGGGTATTTAGGTTGTGTAGTGCCGACACCACATTATGGGAGGTTTGCCTAACATGGCACAGTGGCTTGACTTTCTTAGTCGGGCATGTAGGATCATGCCAAGTCGGGTTGGAATTGGCATGGCACTGCTACTAGCAAGTGGCTCGTGGTCAGTGCAAATTGTACATTGCATTGATAGTGTCCACTATCTTGTTGCTATGGCCACCACACAACTTTGTGCCATTAGGCTATGAGCATTACAGAGTGTGATGCTAGTGCGACACTAATTTTCATTTTTAACTTCAATGTATATTTTTAATTTTAGGAAATAAAAATATTTAAAAAAATTATATTATATATTAAAAATTTATTTGAATAAAATTTAGGACTCAATAAAAGATATATTCATTTTGTTTTTCTAATTTAGGTTTAATGATAATATCACAAATAATAAAAAATCAAAAAAATGTTAAAAGCACAACACAACTTGTCATAAAAAAATATATCTATTTGCTGAACTCATTGTTGCCACTCATGTAATACTAAGTATCAACATATTTAAATATAATTGACTTTCTTTAGTAATTAGTGGTCCATGTAATATCACAAGGAAAAAATTATAATAAAAGTAGATATAATTTTTAGATTCAATTAAAACGTGCAAGTCTCTTAGAAAAAAGAAGGAAGGAAAAATAATGAAATTATATGTAGCTTATTAAAAAATGGGCCATAATTTAAAAAGTAATATCTGCACTTATTAAAAAATTCTTAGCCTCTTAGAAAAGTAAGGTGCATACACTTATTACAAATTTTTTAGTAACATACCTCTTTTTCAAGCTTAATGTTTTGGGCTTTTAAGTACTAATTTGGGGTGAGTTTGGTGTGGTTTTCTTTTTATTTCTTAGTTTATATTTTTGAACAAAGTGGCCAACTCTTGGGTTGTTTCCAATTATTTTTATCTGTTACATAAGGGTGGTGTTTTTGTTGTGTTATTTATTTTGAGTGGTTATATTTTCTATTTTTTGGCTCGAAATTTTATAGGAATCATATTGCATTAGAATAAATGTGTTATAACTTTATTATTTATTATATTAATTATGAGATCAAACATTATACATCTTGTGGTAGTGGACACTCGTAGAATGAGGTTGCAATGATAAAAAATATATACTTGATTGAGATATTATATATATATATATATATATATGGGGAGTTACTATCTTAACTACACATTAACTTATACATCAAATATATTATTTTATTTTTTCTTATCAATTAGTTTAATTCTAATTTTTTATGATATATTTAATGACATATAATGACTCATGAAACAAAATGTCTCGTGTCAAATATCATTTTGTATTTATTTTTTATCATTTTAAAAATTGTGATAATTATCTTATGAGCTGTGTCTTTGGCACCACAGATGAACTCAATAGATAATTTGTTTTCAAGATCAACCCAACAAAATATATAGTAAATAGAGACTTTCACATGACTCTGATAAATATGCTGGCTAATTGATATGCATTAGGGATGCACGCTATAATACTAAATTTCATTTTGCATCTCCTCTCTAAAAAATAATCAATATTTATGCTTTTTTTTTTTTTTTTTTTTTTTTTTTTTTTTTTTTTGTGGAATGTGGGGTTAAAGACTATGTTTTCCTATTTTACACTCACATTAAAGAGTGATGAGTGAAGTGATTTTAAATTTTGATCTTATCAAGTAGGTGTGCTGATTTATAAGTATTATATCTTTGTATTGATTCTAGAGGTCATCTTCAATGTTTTATACATTTAGGAGATACTATTGGTTTTAAGAAAAATATGTTAAATTATAGTGCATCTCTTCTTCTTCACATAAGATGTGCCCAATTGGAGTTCAAATATTTAATTAGCCGAAGATGCCGTGTCTCTGCATTCGATGATCATGTGATCATCGAATGAAATATTAAATAATGTATTTTCTATATAATCAAATATATTGTCTAGAATCTAGAAAATAATTATATATAATAAATATGATAATAATCAGATAATTAATTTTTTATATAATTCTTTTGTATATAGTCGAATTGATTTGAGAGCCATATCATATTAGAAATTTGTACTCGACATAATAAACACAGCTACTATAGTGCAACTCAAAATGCATACTTTTGAGAGAGTTGGGTCATTTCAAGCCTCTGTTATCATATTAAATAACCCATTGTTTCTATTATATCATATTAAATAACCTAGATCTTGATAGATTGTTTGAGCTTGAAAATCAGGTGTTTATTCAAACGAGATAATTATGATTGAAAATCTCTTAAACTAAGCTCTTATGGAATATTTTAGATCGTATATGATTTTAAGTCGCTTGCCGCTTGGATTTGAATATGTTGTTTGGGCTCAAGAATCAAGTATCTATCGTATACATACTTATCCTCGAGGCCACTCTCACAGAAAACTATTCTCTCTTATTGATATATTATCAATACGCGAGAAGTTGTGAATGGCATGATTATCTCAAGTCGTATTATTTCACCTTCAGATGATTTATCTTACGATTATTATTAGTCTTAATAATGAATATCCACATGCAATAAATAATATATTTTTGTGAATATTGAGATATTAGTTTTTAAATTATATTTGAGTGGAAGGAAATTTATCTCTTGCATAGTGGACACCAAACTGAGATCTTCTAGGTGGTTGGCCAGTGCATGTAGAATGATGTGTCTCTCCATTAGTTCCCAGACTGACTACCTTGCACAAATTGTTCTTCTCTGTGGCCCAACTCTAGCATGGTGTGCTATCACTTAATGTCTGACTATGAAATATTGAAAAGATATATGAAAGCGAGGATAGGAACATCATCAAAAGACATCACACGACATGAATTAGTCATGCATTGCATGGCATAGCATGGCATGACACGGCACGACATGATATTGTCCAGAGTCGCGTTGGGCTCGTGAATAATGAGCCTCAGGCCTGTGCCTGACACAATGTGTGGCACGGGATCATAGTCTGCCACATTTGAAAAATGGAGTATTTCTTTCGAGGGTTGCATTTCTGATAGGAATGCTAATTTCATGTCAAGAAATTAATAAAAAAAAAATTAAAATAAAAATAATAATTTTGAATACCTTAGCTATTGGATTTTTTTCTAACGATTTTGAGAAGAAATCAAATGGCTGTCAGATTTCTACTTTTCAAAAAATTAAAAGAAAAATAAAAAATGGTTAGCTTTTAAGTGATACAAATTTTCTAACATTTGCATTTTCATATTTTTAATTCTTTCACATAATATCTATAATCCATTCTCTCAATTTTTTGATGTCTCTCTCAAAATATTATAAAATGAGCTCGACATTAATTGTTCGAAAGAGTTTTTTATTTTTATTTTTTAATTTATTAATTTATTTATTATATTGGTGGGGCGGTCGACATCAAACATATTTTGTGGTTAGGGATTGGTTATGCATCATGGCTTTAAGGGAGGATGTTCTAACATGACATGGTGGTTCTTCCTCAATCAGTCATGTTGATATTACAAATAACATAACATATATTATAAATTAAAATAAATAAAATTCAGAATTCAATAAAAAAAAAATATATGTTTTGTTTTTGTGGGTTTAGTTTAATGATAATATGGGAAATAACAAAAAAAAAATCACAAAATGAACATCAATCAAAAACATAAGCAGCATGCAAATTCTCACATATTTTTTTGAAGATAACAGACTAACAGTAGTCTCATTATTCTTGATATTGCATAAGTCATCATCTATTCGCAGCTTATTCACTTTATCCTAAATATCCATCCCTGAATTCTTTCAGTCGTTTTAGTACGAAAGTGATATCTAGTTGCAGTTTGGAATTCTTATCTGAAATAATTTTCTCATAAAAAGTAGAATCTGTTACTATATTGAACACTAAATGAGTTAGTAGATCATATTTCATCTTAGATAACACGTGATAAGTAAATTCATTTAATTTTTATCAACTTGATATATCCAAATTTTTATTATCATCATCTGATAGTATAAAGTAATAATCCATATCTAAATAACGAAATAACTCACTCTTATTCGATGAATTATTCGGTCATTTTTCACCACTAAATGAATGAAAGAGTAAAAAATATATCTAAAAATTATAACTCTTTAAAATTATTACTCCCTCAATCTCAAGCTTAGGATTTATACATGCGACCAAGCAAGGGAGGAACAAGATAGAAAACTAATATTTTAAATACTTGATTTCTATCTCATCACCTATAACTCTAAAATTAGAGTCTCTTCTATATTTGCTAAACACACTATTAATATGCATGTATACGTGAGCGCATTACATTTGAAGAGTGTGTGCACAAGTGAATATATGTTCATCCTATCATAAGAAATCTTCAAGAATTTTAAACATGAAATTATTATCTTTCAGTTTGAATCGTTAATAATAAGTTTATTATTTTTATTATTGATACAACCCAATACTATGTGTTGGTAACAAACACATGACTCCAACATTAAGTATATATAATTCTAATAGTGTCTAATTTTTATTTAATATTTTTTAAAGCCCGCTTACCAACATAGAGTATAAAACTCATGTCTTTTGCCAAGTCTCTTAAAGTATTTTAGTAATTTTTATTTATATTTTCTAATTTTGGATAAATAATTTTTTTCTCGTCTTTACTATTAGATTTTATTGTTCGATATATATATATATCTAATATGAAAAATATTAGCCAAGATTTTGTTTTTAATGGGTTAGACAAAATACTAATTACGATATTATTATTTTGAGCCATATCAAATGTGACATCAACAAGAACTATTCTATTGATGATTGCAAACATACAACAAAAAACAAGCATAGTGATGTTGAACTGATGTGCTTTTGTTTTACTTTTTTTTAATTAGATTTATATTTTCAAAGTTAGATATTTATATTTATTTTTCAATGCTTTTGAATTTAGTTTATATTTTTTATTAATAAGTGTAGTTTACTGTTTATATTTAATTTTAAAAACAATTTTTTTTATTTTTATTTTTTATTTATTTTTTGATATTTTAGTCGGTGAACAGAAGTTAGCAGTGGCATTGCAGCTCAGCAGCTCCACTGCCATTGGGCAATTGCCAAGTGCCAAGTGGCAGCAGGCTGTTGGCACTTGCTCACTGGACCAGAACTGGATCGGACCAGTCAGGACCACGTTGTCACTGGCCTGCCAAATGCCAGCAGCTGCCACCTGCTTGGGCCGGGCCCAACACTAAATTGTTTCGGGCTCTGCTGTGCCAGCACGGCTCCGACAAGGCACGCATTGCAGCATTGGCATGGCCAAATGCCTCTGCAGGGCCATGCTGGGCCTGCCTTTTGGGTTCCTCGTGCCAGCATGTTTTGTCCTGGCGCAACAAATGTGGGCCTGATCGGCCCACCAAAATTTTGATCCCTTGATTCACACGACTTCTCTAATCCGTTCTGAACTCTTGTAGCTCTCCTTGAAACATGAGTTTAATTGGAATCCCAACTTTCTGCAAGAAAATATGACAAACAACCGAATGAGCCAATCAAATATTGCACACAGCCCACACGCAGTGCACTTTATGAACGCCTTTGCCCTGCCAGCCACACACACAGGCACACGCACGCCATGGGCGTCGGCATCGATGTTGGCCACGCGTGGTGGTGGGCATGCAATGTATGTCTGCCGTCGCACATTCCGTACCCTCTTCACGCACACACGCACGTGTGTACCGTGCTGTTATGGTGGACGTTACACTCAGATGCACCCCTGCCTCTCCTACCATTTAACTCTAGTACCATGATATAAACTTTGCCCCAATAGCTCAGCAAAAACCTAGTCGTGATCGCGTGATCCATGGCCCGTGATCTAGGCGCGTGATCACGGGTCATCTTGGCCCGTGATCCATGGCCGGTCGTGCCTCGCGTCGTGGCCGGGTCGCGTGATCGCGTGATCCATGGCCCGTCGTGCCTGTTTTTTCACGAGTATACTCGATCTTGTTTATATTTCATCACCGTCCTCGTACGCGTAGTTTGATTTTCATAATATAGACGGCGACGTGTTGTTTTGAAAATGAGTTCAGATAGAGAAATGGAACGAGCAACGGGAGAACGGTACGTTTCCGGGTCCTCTATAGGCGTTGCCGTCTGCTTGCTGTAACTTGCTGGAATTGTTGCGAGATCCCCTCCGTCAGCGCCCACTAGTTCAGTCTCGCAGGAAGCTTGCCTTGTGTCGTCGTCGTACTGCTTGCTGGAATGTCGTTCGATTTCAAATGTGTTTGAAATTTATTCATGTTTAAAAATAAGCTCATAGATTTTTTTTTTTTTTTTTTTTTTTTGTTAGAGAGGATAACAAAAAATGTGTTTTATGAATTCTGTGGTTATGTTTTAAAAAGAAAAAAAATACTAAAAAAATTTTTATTTTATTAATTATGCCTCATTTTTTTAATGTAAATGGCATTTTGAAGCATGAATATTTTTAAAAATGTTTTATCTTTATAAAATAATGTATCCTACTTGATAGTTTATTAATAATATGATAAATAATGATATAATAATTTTTATTACTAAATAATAATTTTTTATTTTTGAATTTTTACTAGTTTTCTTTAGTTTATATGGCCTTAAGATGATGCATTTGTCTCGCTCATGATAAATTTTGTGATGAATATTTTAGTTAAAATAAAAATATTAATAATATATTTTTTAACAAGAATATGAATAAATATATATCATAATGTAATAATCATTAAAAAATGATGTTTAGGGTTTAGGAGTTTTGAAGTTTAAGAGTTCTGAGATTTAGTTTTAAGAATTACTAATAAATTATTTTTATTTTGTGAATTTTCTTCTAGTTTTCAAGGTTTTAGCATTCGGAAGAATGATTTTAAATTTTATTTTTGCCAATCTCAATTTTATGTTTACAGTTAATATTTCAGTTATAATAATCGTGAGAATAATACATCTTATTAGTTAAATGTGAGATAGTTTTTTAATTGATATTATAATCAAGACCAAAAAATAAATTAATAAATTATTTTAAATTAGATTAAATGTAATTAGATTGCTTAAAATAATTCAAATTCTAAGTGAAATATATTCCTAAATATTAATTTTTGACTTTTGAATTTTTGCTTCTTTTTTGCATAATATTATATAGACTCTAGATAATAAACAAAATTTTTAATATTATATTTGAATCACTCATAACTAAATCTAATTTTTTAAACTATAATTTGTATCTAAAAATTAGGAGTTTGAGTTTAAATTTAGAATCTGTATCTTAAGGGTTTAGGGCATTAGGAGTTTAGGCATTTATAGTTTTAGATATTTAGGAGTTTAGTGGTTTAGGGGTTTTAGGGTTAATGGTTTTATCATTTTGTGATTTGGGTGTTAAGTTTCTAAAATATACTAAGAAAAAAGTTTTTATTTAATGAATTTTATGAATTTTATGTTATGTTGTAAGATTAGAGTATTTGGAAATATAATAATTTTTAATTTTTTTTTATTTTATATTCAATATTTTTACTCAATATTTTAGTTATTTTAGTTAAAATAATATTAAAAAATAATGCATCATGTTTATTCACATGAAAGCTAGTTTTTTTATTAATATTATAATCATGACAAAAAATTTGATTTTATAAACTATTAGAAATGAGATAAATAATTATTAAAATATAATTAAAATACTTAAAATGAATCAAAATCTAAGAAAAATATATTACTAAATAATAATTTTTAACTTTATATATTTCTACTTCATTTCCTAAAATTATAAAGGATCTAGATAAATACTTTTTTTTTAGTATACTTGTCACACTCGTAATAAATTTTATAATTAATATTTAAATTAAAATAAGGATATAAATGATACATTTTATTAGTACAAATATTGACTAATATTTTTGTTGATAATATAATCTTGACAAAAAATGAGGTTTAATATTTAGGAGTTTATGAATTTAAGGATTTAGTGTTTAGTGTTTTGGGCTTTGGGTTTGGGTTTAGTGTTAGTGTTTAGTGTTTAGTGTTTTGGGCTGAGTTTAGTGTTTTATGCATTTAGAATTTTAGGGGCTTTGGGTTTAGAGGTTTGTGGGTTTAGGGGTTTTTGGGGTTTAGAGGTTTGTGGGTTTAGGGGTTTTGGGGCTTTAAAGGTTAGGGGTTTAGAGGCTTTAAAGGTCAGGGGTTTAGGGCCTTTAAAGGTCAGGGGTTTAGGGGCTTTAAAGGTTAAGGGTTTAGGGGCTTTAAAGGTTAGGGGTTTAGGGGCTTTAATGGCTATGGGTTTAGGGGTTTAAGGGCTTTAATGGCTAAGGGTTTAGGGGTTTAGGGGCTTTAATGGCTAAGGGTTTAGGGGTTTAGGGGATTTAAAGGTTAGGGGTTTAGAAGTTTTAAAGGCCAGGGATTTAACAGTTTAAGGCTCTAGGGTTTAAGAGCTTAGGGGTTTAGATATTAATGGGTTTAGTGGTTTATGTGTTTAAGAATTAATGAGTTTAGAGAATTATATGTTTAGTTTAAAAAATATACTATTTTTTTTAATTTTATAAAGCTTTTCTCATTTTTAAAGTTGTTAGTTCAATATAAACTAGTTTTTTTATTGATATTATAATCATGATCATAAAGTATATTTAAACATCTTTTATAAATAACGTAAATAATTATTCAAATATAATTAAAATACTTAAAATGATTCAAAATCTAATTGAAACATATTACTATATAATACTTTTTGAATTTTAAATTTTTTCTTTTTTTCAAATTATATCTATCTGTCTCATAATAAATTATATAAATAATGATGCATAATGATATTTCAGCATAAGCTAGTTATTTGATTGATATGATAATAATGACCAAAAAATAAATTAATAAACTATTAGAAATGAGATAAATAATTATTAAAATATAATTAGAATACATAAAATATAATTATTTAAATCTAAGTGATACATATTACTAAATAATAATCCGTCTTTTGAATTTTTGTTTATTTTCTTTATGATAAAGATTTTTTTTCAAATTATATTACTCTCACAAATAATAAATTTTATAGTCAATATTTTAGATAAATAAGCTTATAAATAATATATTTCATTAGAAAAAAATATAGACAAATATATAAGTTGTTAATGTTATAATCATGATAAAAAATGAGTTTTATAGATTAAGTATTTATTAATTTAGGAGTCTGAGTTTAGAGGGTTCATAATTCAGTAGGTTAGGGGTTTAAGTATTTGGGGGTCGGGCTTTGCTAGTTTAGTCTGGAAAATATAATAAGAAAATAAAATTATTTTATAAAATTTATCTCATTTTATAATGTTAGCCTTTTGGAAACACAAAAAATTATAATCATGCAAATCCTATCATAATTACTACTTTCAGTGGGGCACTCGTCTCTACCATTGACTTTGGACTAGAGAATGCCTCAATACTTCACAATATTCTTTTGATATAATTTTGTTGTTTTCCTTGTTGGATGTTTTTCATGAGAGAAATGAAAGTAGTAATTTTGAGAATTAATCAACTAGCATCATAATGTTCCAAATGCCATTAATTTTGAGAAATCTCGCACTGAAGTCCATAATGGCACTCTCTTTCATGGGAATTCTTGGATCTGTAATGAATGTGGAAGACCCGTTGCTATCTTCTGCTCCTTGTCTTGTTGGCAGACTAGACAAGACTCCACCTAGGCTTCCATATGATTTTTTATGCGCGACCATTAGTACTGCCTATGCATTGGAGTGATGGCATGATGCATACATAGATGGCTAGCTCACTTGGAATCATGACACTCATGCATGATTTCTTTTCCCAACTTCTCAAATGAGAGGACATATAGATGCTTCTCATTGTGATGATTAAATCATCTTTTACCCAGCATCTTTGAGTCTTTCTCTTCATGATATACTTCATAAGAGATTGTCATAAGATCTTTGGAAAATCCTCCTCTGATACGATCTTTCAAACATCCATATGATAGACTGATTGTCGCAAGCTCTATCTTTTGGCTCAGTGCATCCGCTATCATATTTGTTTGAGTCGATCTCTTTTGTGTTTCGAAATAACTGATAGCTACACTATTAGTGTATATAAACAATCTTTATCCCAACAGATAGTGCATCAATACTCACAAACAATGAGTTTTCATCATCATTTCTTTTTTATCGATTGTGTGTTGCCTATAAGCAAGGATTAAAATATCGGTTTCTACGGATATATCGATACTTGGATTTTACAGATATATCGGATATATCGAAGATATATCGGTGTGTATTTGTAAATGAGCACTAATCAAGGATAGATATATAGTTCTTAATGAATATATCGACACTTAGAATTTATGGATATATCAGTGATATATCGGTGGATATATCTAAAATTTTTATCATTGCCTATAAGTACTCATCTGATTGCAAAATTCGAAGTATCATGTGTACTTCTCATGGTCTGGAATGATTTGGCAGGCCTAGGGCACACTCTTATGTGATAGATTGCTTTAAATGATCGACTCTATAACTTTAGTTGGTAGCTCTCATTCGACAATGACCCATGCTTTGTCTCTTTCTAATATTGTTCTACTCCATCTCCCACAATAACCCATGCTTTCCAAGAATATTATAAAATCAAAAGAGACCTCGAAATCTTTAAAATCTTCTTGAATTCCTTGGGAACCCTTTCAAGATCATTCCAATAGTCTATAAAAGCTCAACTTAAGATCTAATATTTTCTAGAATTTTATTGTTCTTTTAGACTAATGGCATTTTATCCATAACAAAAGTTTCAATGTGAATGATAGTAATTAATAGATTAAAGCTACATCACAAAAGAAAGAGAGATTCTAAAAAGTGACTAGACACTTATGTATATTTTATAATAAATCAAATATATTATTTGATTTATTTATATTGATAGACTATATATTAAAAAAAATCTATTTTTTTTATAATAAAGAATACACTAGCACCACAAAAAAGCATAAATTAAACAAAATAAATAAAATATAAGCATATTCTAAGAAATATTAATGATTATCAAAATCAATAAAATATCCATTATATAAACAAATATTTTGGATAAGACATTCTAAAAACTTTTATGATGATATAGGTATGGATATGTTCTAGAAACTTCTAAGATATTCTAGAAACTTCTACAATATTATTCAATATTATTCCTTTTATGGGAGTTCAAATTTGCGATATCAACAAGTTTTCATATGAAATCATACTTAAGCATGCCAAAGATTCATATTGTTTTTCAAATTCATATATTATTCATCTATTAAACTTAGAAAAATCTTATAAAATTATAATCAAAATAATTGTAAAGATCTATTTAGCCTCTCATACAGATTATATATCAAAAATCTATACTCAATACACAAGGCTCCCACCTAACATAAGATCTGGAAGAGATTAATATCTTAGCAAAATTAACCTTGAAAATCAGAAATTGTACATCAATTAACTACAATCACGCTAAGATACAACTACTTTTTTGAGATTATACACCAAATAGTATAAATTCAAACAAGTTCAACTACAAAAAAAAAAAAAAAAACTTACACATATTCATTAATGTAGAACACTTGTTTTATAAAATTTCCAAAAAGAATTACGAGGGAAAACATTGCATGGGAGAACATCAAGGAAAAGCAGTGGCTAGGCATAACAAGAAATTGTGATCATCAAGAAAAATTTCCAAAAAAAAAAAACATCAAGAAAGAACAAATTTCCATTAACAAAACACAAGAACTTGAACAAAAAATGAATCAATTTGTTTTTTTTTTTCATTTTAATAAAAATTCCAATTTCCATCACAAATCAACGAGCATCATTCATATCTTATCTTTCTAAGCATTCATACCCAATGAAAAAAAAAAAGTCAAAATTTAATTTAAATAAATCATAAAGAGGAGGAAGATTAAAGAAACCATGCGTGTCAAAAAAACAAAAACAAAAATAAAAAAAAAAAAAACAAAGGAATGCTAAGAACAGCAGAGGCAGCACCACTTCCCTAGTTGAATAAAGAACCATTGAAAAGAATCAACATATTCTTCTTTCTCCCACGATGCCACAGGTGTTGGCAGCTCCAGAGGTAGGTGCCGGTGAAACGCATCAACCGCACCAACCACGCCATCTTCATTTTCTATGGACTTTGCTAGTGCCATCGTCAGCAATTTCATCTGAGTTTGCAGCCTCATCAAAAAGGAGAAGGAAAAAAAAAGAAAAAAAAGAAAAAAAAAGAAAAAAAAGAAGAAGAACAAGCACAACAACTAATACACATCATAGATATGGTGCTGGGCATAGTGTGTCAGACCAGGTTGGGCAACTAGACCAGCACGGCTCACTCCAACCACACTCGCGGTCATGGTTCGTGGTTGCAAGAATAGGCTAAGTGAGCCCTAAATCAAGTTTGATTTCACTTTTGAAATGGATCGACATGAATCAACCCAATTAACAACATAACCCGATAATCTAAGAATTGAAAACCAAGCCGATGTTAATAAAGACTAAGAGTCTCTAATCCGGCACTTGCTACTCAAACCAAGGCACGATCTCTATTTACATTTGATAGAATTAAATAATGCATTGGATATTAATTAAAATATATTTAGAAATATTTGATATCACTACCAACATAATCATAATAAAAATAATTTTATACGTGAATTATTAAAATTTTTTAAAATTCATAATTTAAGAAAAAAATTATAATTGATTTAATACACATCAAGCATAGTATGGCAATACAAATAACATACGACCGACCCAATACCATCCTTTTTATTTCATAAATAAATATTAATGATAATAATAAATAATTAATACGAACACAATACGATAGAAATACAAATAGACAATGAGATAAAAAAGACAATCTTGTAATAATTAATAATATAATTATATAATATAATATTATTAGAGCTACCACAATGCACAGAGCACAATTTATACTACGTAATATGCCTAATTGGTAATTGTCACAATTTGTATAAGTGATTCTTTTTTCTTCTTATTTTATGTCTTATGGATGAGAGCACACAACATATGGGCTACATGCTGACACATGCTATGTCAACGTGCACGATATAACGTGGGTACAACGGTGGGCGGTTGGTGCAAACCATTGGTGCATCTAGAGGTATCAAACTGGGAAAGTGTTGGGCCGGGCCGGCCCATTTTAGCCGGCCCGCTGTGCTTCCGTGCCAAGCCAAGCACGATTCTCTAGAGGTCAGCCAGGCATGGGCCCGAGGCACGAATCTGGCGGGTTCGGTCCGGTCGGGCCGAAACCCTAATTTGAAAAAAATTAGGATTTCACCAGTTTAGGCGGATCGCTGCCGCGATGTCGCGCCTGCATGATTCTATTTCAACTTCTGCCGGGCGAGCCTCGCCCATCGGGCTTAGCTTCTGCCACTGAGGCGGTTTCTCGGCTCATACAGAGGTACCGTGCCCACGGGCAAGGATACCGTGCCAGACCAGGCACGGCACGAGGCCTGGTTAGCCATGGTACAATGCTGGGCTAGGCACGGCATGAGACCTGGTTGGCATCGGCACGGCACAGCACGATTGGTGTCGTGGATAGGCACGACACTGGTCATAAAAAATTTCCGTGACAGGCCAACCTAGGCACGGCCGAATCATGCCGTGCCTCGTGTCGGGCTGGCCCACCCCGGCCCGGCCCGTTTGACACCTCTAGGTACATCGTGCAGGGCATGACTAGTTCACCGAAGGCGCGCAGTCAGTGTAGTGACTGCGTGATCATTTGGTTTGTTTCCATAGCATGTCCCATGTTTACTCACATATGAGGGATGTTAAAACAAGTAGTAACAAAATTATTAATGGTCCTATTTACTCATTATTATCTTAAAGATTATTATAACAAGTAGTGACAAGCCATCAAAAACCTTAGTTATGATAATATTCAATTCAATTTTCTTTCTTTCATAATTTCTATTAATTATTTTTTTTTGAGTTTTATTTATAAACAACTTAGCCTGAACCCTATTTTTTATTTCATTAATATCTATGTGTAATTACAAGATCACGAATATTTCGACAAATACTTCACTAGGAACCCAACTGAATTGAGCAGGGTGGATTAAGGACCTCATGATGAATCTAGATATTTCATCATATTTATTAATTACTTTATATGGTTTACTTGATTATTACTTTTCACTGTAGATTATAAATTTTCTCTATTTTTTAATCATTTCATTAAAAAAAATACAAATCTAATTTAAAAAAATTATAGAAAACATTAAGAGTAACAGTAAATTAGAGCACGTGTTAGAGAGTTTCAACACTCACTATAATGATCGCAGGATCATACACCAAACTTCCCATGCTAGTACACTCAAATAGAAATGTATTTCAAAAGAACAATATTCATAAGTTAACTCATTGATCAATAATATTCTTTTGTCATTTGTCACCGTGTGTCATTTCAAATCATGCATTCTGGGGAGAACTTATTTAACTAATCTATCAGTCTATGAGAATATTTATTTTGTCCTGGTCCTCTCTACACGACGAATAAAATAAACATGAGATAATAATGTGTCTTTTTTGATTTTTCAAATATCCAAAAAATATATAAATATTACTCAACAGAATTTGTAAGGTATTATTGAATATTAATGTTACCTTTATGACTCATGAGTATTACTTATTCTTTGACGAGACTATGAAAAGTAATACATTAGAAAATGCATTTGAATTCACTACTTTTTCTTATTCATCTACCATACTGCTTTAGCTTCTAACCAAGAGAGAGAGAGAGAGAGAGAGAGAGAGATAGAGAGAGAGAGAGATAGAGAGATAGAGAGATAGAGAGAGAGAGAGATAGAGATAGAGAGAGATAGAGAGATAGAGAGAGTGTGTGTGTGTGTGTGTGTCACTTATTCGTTATATTTAAACTTGTTAGTCCACACTATTATGGCACTCGTACAAAATTATTATATGTACCAACATATATAAATTAAATGATTTCGGAGATCAAGATTTTTCAAAAGAAAAAAACTACATCACATCCATATAATTTGAAAGTTCATGAATCTATATTTGTTCAGGCTTAAGATAAGCTACAGACTATAGTATTTGACCACCAAAAACTTAGCGTCTATACTAAGAGAAAGAAACATATACAATCAATTTAGGATTTATGATTTAAGATTTAGTTTCATATGAATTCTTATTTAACTTGTTAGATTTTACAAATTAATAATACACTAATTAGAAATAAAATATATATTTATATATATGAAAGTCAACTAGGTCTCGAGCAGTACAAATCAAGTCAACTAGGACTTGATTTGTGAAATTTTCACTGACAGCCACCTCATTCAGTTTACGCATATATATACTATATATTCCTCTTTATTTTTTCGAAAGTTCTTTGATGACAAGTTGATTCTTCTTATTGTGTTTGAATGATATTATTATCGCTATCGGATACTTTCTTATCATATAGGTTGCCTACTCGAGGAGAGAAGTTGTATTATCACAGATAAAGTAGGTAGCTGATACTCTCCAATTAAAATTAAATATTAATTTCTTGTCTGATTTGACTCCCCCAATTAAGTCAATTATATGTAGGAGAATCATAAGAAAAATTAACTATTTAACAATCAAAAGATTATATACCACTTATATAGCCAGCATAAATAATTATTTTTTAGATTTTTCACGACAAGTTTATCTGGACACAGTTCGTCATATACTGAGATATGTGCAAGTTCTCCAGACCATAAGATTTCTTTCAGCAATCAAGAACACTTAGCAATAATTGAATATTCAAATTCGAGCTGATCACCAACTTGTACAAAAAAAGATACATAATAAGTACTTTTTTTTTTTTGGAGACGAAGCGAGAGGGCCAGTGGAAAGTAAAATACTCTGGATCAGACACATCTTCGAAGAGATTGAATGCCCACTTAATTTTTTCCTCATAATTGCCTACTATGAGAACCATATTGTGAGAAATATAACTTCAAATCTAATATTTCACGAGCAAACAAGACATTTAAAGATAAATTATAAGTTTCTCTATGAAAATATTTAAAGATAAAATAAAGGAAGTAGTACATTTTATCTTGGAAGTAACATTTACTTTCTTCTTCTTTATTTTATGCTCTATAGATGGGAATAGTAAACAGGCGAGCTGCCCCAATCCAAGCCCTAGCTATATATGCTCCTACTGCACGTCGACTATTTGATAGAGTTTTTATTTACATTTGAATATTTTACGACAGTAATTATCATGAAAGAGAAAATTAATAAAGATGAGATTTTGAAATTAGAAATTACCTCTGGCCGAAGCATGACCCGTATGGCCTTAGAAAGGTTCTCGACGGTGAACTCGTTGATTGGAATGGGTGCAGGGCCAAAGCCTTTCTGGTGCACCCTATTGCCCCAGAAGAACTGGTCCCCAAAGAATGGCACGACAGTAGTTGGGCACTGCAGAACAGCAGAACACAATGTTTGCAGTTCATCAACAATCATTCCCAAAAGAAATATACTGGTAGAAGAAGAGAATTACCCCTGCCCTCAATCCAGTGGCCGTGGTTCCAGCACCGCCGTGATGGACCTGCACATCACAGCGTAGATGAGTTCTGTAAGATCTTCTTTTTCAAGGATGGCGGAACTCAAGAATCTAAACTCTCTTGGACACGGCTGATCCAAAACCACCAGTTTCAAGGGTGAAGCCACCACTGACCAGTGCTGGTTCGAACCCAACTAGCCTAGCCAAGCCAAGGAACCAGTGGCTCACAGCATGCGGTTACGAGCCCATCAATGCGTGCCATGCTCATCAGTGGAGCAGGCACCCACTACAGACCACAGATGGACTGGTTAAATGATGAAGAAGATGGCTGGGCCTGCAGAAACGTGACTCACCACAGCAGCGCAATGGAGGAACAGCCAATCATGAGGGCATTCTTCCACGAGAAAGACACTGTCGGAGGGTTCTGTAACTGTGACACAGAGAAGCTATGCGGTCTATTATTCGAAAACCAGGAGTAAAAAGCACAGAGGAGAGATGCTCACGGTTCCCTAGATTTCCCCAACCGCGGTCAATTATTCCTCTCTGTCCTGTATCTTCCAACGCCTCCAATATGATGTCCGTGATTTTCTTGGGGTCGTCAAGAGGCTTCGGCAGGAAAGAAAAACAGCCGGTGCCGAATTCAGCAATCACACGCGCATCAAAAAGCAATGAAAATAAATAGTCTGTGGTTGTTGAAATAGAAAATGCTAAGATACACAACACTTCTTATATCTATCACATTTTTTAGCATAATATCAGAGCTTATATAATAGAAAATTTAAAATAGTACATGTACAAGGGCGTGTCCTTACATAATAGACAAAATGAATCGACACAGTTCACATGTCGGGTGTTCCCATCTGAAGAACCCCCTCTCATGTGAGATGCGAAAGAACCCAAAACACCAAATTTTGAATAAAAAAGAAAGTTAAGCTGAGACATCTTCAAAATCTTCATGAAGATGTTTGTTGGTTGATTTGACATGTCTCGAACGTGATCAATATCAGCCTGAACTCTGCATCTACACTAGATCTCAAAATAATAAGTTACCTTCTTATCTTTTTTATGGGAGAAGATTATCTCATAACTATAAGTAAATTATGAGATATGAATCTAAACAACTAGCTAGCTATACTAATAATGTGGGTAATATCAGACATAGTTACGGTCAGATAGTTTAGTTTTCCTATGATCATTTTATATCTAATTGAGTCAATTGATAAACTAATATATAAAGATAAACCCACACCTGGATCATATGACGAGTCAGCAAGTATATATCTTGACATATCGAGGTCAAATAATATATTCAAGATATATCTCATCTAAAAAAGAAAAAATTATGCCTCATGAATATCTTATCTTTATACCAAAAAAATATCTTAGATATTTCAAATCCTTTCTCTGAAACTCAATTATGTAAAAATAATTATAATTAAGATATACCCAATTGATCATCTCTTGTAATTAAAATATTATTGACATATATAACTAACATCAAATACTCACCCCCTGAGTTATGTTGGATGAAATAAAAATAGTATGACAGATATTTCATAAGATAAAATGTAATTAATACCAAAAAAATCTATTAAATCATATCCTAGGAGACTTTCTTCGGCCATAACATGTCTTTCACAATCTACACATCATACATATGCTCACAAAAATAATGAATCTCAATGTATCTACTACATGAATTCTTTTTCCTCTATATCATCATAAACAAATTGCATTCCTTAAATTTAACTAATATACAATCCATCCGTATGATGATGCTACAACGAAAAGTAATAATTTAATAATAATAATAATTTTGGTCACAAGTAAA
Source organism: Sapria himalayana (assembly GCA_029783825.1). NCBI lineage: Eukaryota > Viridiplantae > Streptophyta > Magnoliopsida > Malpighiales > Rafflesiaceae > Sapria > Sapria himalayana. Next base: position 110,215 of record JAREIK010000357.1, on the reverse strand, counting down.
AAAATATCTCAGTAGTCAATATCACAACTCTACGTAAAACTTATCACTACGAACTTAATATTAAGTCAATTAATCTTTCCCCAAGATCTCATCTTCATCAAATCTACTCATTTATATTTCACTACGAGCTTACATTTAGTTTTTGGACGAGATATCATGTATGATTATATGTGATTGCACTCAATTCTTTTAATATAGTCTACCACCATCTTGAATGACTAAGTACTTAGAAAAAAAATATCTGAGATCCTATATCTATCAAATGAGCATAAAAAAAGTAGAATATATAATATTAAAATGAGAAAAAGATAATGCGCAAAAAAAAGATCTTAGGTTAATTCCTTCTGTACTTCAATTGGAAGATCCTACTCATTACTCTTAGCTAAATTAACTGATATGACAAAAGACTCATTTGAAATGAATGGTAAATGTATCCGTCTAGTATATAACCACAATTATGTTAAAGTCACATAATAAGTCACATCATCCTTGTCGGTCAATCTACATGTCCATAGTTAAGTAATAACATCATATAAATGAAATATCATTAAATAATACACCAAAACAACCATGTCTCAAATCCTATTACAAATATCACAAGAGTCAAACACATTTGATACACTATGATCAATTTTATTATCACAAGTATATCAATAGTTGTGCATTGATTTGTATCAACTTATCAGTCTTAGACCCAATCTAATATGTGATCTACATATCATTAGAACACAAACTAAATCCTCACTGTTATAGTCAAAATATAAATGTGTGCCCTCAATTTTCACTAAATTATCCCTAGTGAATAGACATTTATTATAGTCATCTTCTATCCCATCACAATCGACACTAATATACAAATAAGAATTAAAATCAAATTAAAATGAAAACCAAAAAAATAGGTTGTACAACCAAGAACATGGCCTATAAAACTGAAAACTAAAAAGTAGGCTGTAAAACTAAAAATGTTAGATAAAAAATGAATTGTAAAAACAAACGACCAAATTTCCATGATAGACAAATTAAATCACTTAAAATTTTTTGCAAAAAAAAAAAACGACGATAAAATAACTTTAAGTTTTTGTAATATTACATCAATGAAGATTTTGTACCATCACTACCATGTTGGCCACCGCATTGATTGTCTTGGGCACAAAACCTTTACAAAGAAAAACTTATTTCTACCCAAATCACATTGTTGAATGTCCGACGACATGAACACAAGAATAACACGATACACCCACTGTACATGGGTAATTTAGTGGTATTATGCAGCGACGCTACCACCATCGTCGAATCCTTCCGACGATAACTATAACAGGAGCACCTAGAGGGTGTGGTGTGACTCGTGCATCACAGCTCCAACACCCCTTCGCGAGAGAAGTAACTCTAATACCATCTGAAACTTACAAACCTAGGGTTTTATGAATGGAGAGAGAAGAGAGTGGCCTACTATCATTGTCTAAAACCATGCACTTGGTTGTCGTGCTAGTTGCCGCCAACAGTCAAAAAGGTAAATTTTCCGACAAAATGCTGATAAATGCATAATTTTATGTATGACTTCTTCTCAATAAGCAATGAGAATCGAGCAAGTTTAGAAATAATTTGTAAATTTTTTAATTTTTTTTCGATATAAGCATCCAAAACCAAACTTATTTCAATCGAGCCCAAATGAATAAGAAAATAACTTAGACAGATATAGCCTTTAGAAGGTGTGCAACAAACCCTTTTGATAATGTGTTTAGCTTATGTGGTTTGGGCTGGGTAAACTTGACCGTTTGCACAATACTAGTAGACTTTTCTGGACATTTGAGGTAAAATAACAATTTTCATACTTATATTTTTTTTGTTTGGGATTCCATGTGATTCTAAATTGAAATTTGTCAACTTTCTAACACATGCACATGATTACACAAATACTAACACACTGGAACTCATTAGAACTCTAAAGTTAATAGTGTTTGAGCAAAAATAATATTAAAATGTGTGATGACATGAAAAGTCTTCATATTGCACACATATATTAAAGATCATGCATTGGAGCGATGACAAGTACAGTCTGTGATAGATCTCAAGTTCAAGACTCATCAAATAGAACATGTCCAATTTTTGGAGATAAGTTTATTGAGATATTAACATCTCTCATACTTCACTCTAAGTGAGGGTATCGTACACAAGGTATGATCTTAATACTTGAATTGTATTTTAGCATATATAAAATACATTTTAAAACAATAAAGGGCCAACCATGAGAACAAAAAAGACTCAAGCTTGTCATATGATACATAAATGAGCACATTTCGTGTCTGAAAAGAAATCATACAGCATTAGTGAGAGAGAGAGAAGCCAACACCATGCTGCATAATGTATCGGAATGAAAAAAAAAGCAAGGATAAAGCATAGGAAGAAATTGGCATACCATGCTCCCAAAGCCTATATATATAGGTTTGCTTCCCTTCTGAATCCATTCCGCAAAGGATTCTATAGGTTTATATTTTGATCCAAGATTTAAAAAACAATAACCAACAACATCGACTAAGGGCCCCCAATCTGAAAATTAATATATAAAATTAACACTCCGCTGAATATAATTCAAAGTACTGCATGCAATACTCACCACTTGGCTTTGGCACAAAGTAGGGACTCCACATATAACCTGTTGGTAAATGTGATATTGATCCATGATACATGCTGAAGTAGGCAATAGGGGGAAGCTTCAGCTTTCTTTTCCTAAAGTCATTTATGTAGCCCCTTATTCCCCACCATATGAGCAAGTCCACAACAATGTACGAGAGCTGAATCAAGCAAGAAAAGCATTTAGTTGATGTTAGTAACATTTTTCTGTCATGTAGCAGTAGGAGAAGAAAACATAACATACCCAATAACCAGCACTCTGGGTAACACGTGCTAATGGGTGAGGAAATTCATATGTTGGCCTGCCTATTGAAGATAGAAGTCAGAATATAGTTTTTTGGAGAAGACAAGCTTGAGAAAACAGGAAAAAAAAAAAAAACTTATCTTTAAACAAAATTTCAATAGAAATAGTTGATGCCAACAAGTTTTGAATCAAGACTTCTATAATGCAACTTAAATTACATCTATACATGTAGAGCCAATATAAAGGATTGGACAAGGTGCTTCAGAAGTTTAGAAGATATTGTTACTTCAATAAAATTATTTCTATTTTCAAGAGTGTAAAACAATACTTACGTCCAAGGCATTGTGAAATAAATATGGATGGGCACACCAAGAGCTTCCGCAACATGTATATGTCCTGTGATAAAAGAGAGAGAGATGAGACCCCCCTCTTAAAGAAATGAAGTGTTCTAATGAGCTCCTCAATGTATTACAATCACCTTCAATATTTACGAGCAAAAGAAAAGTTAGGTAAAGTGAGCACAACTTTTTTTCAAAATTTAGTAGTTAGTACAACACATTTTTATGCTCTATCAATATAAGTATTAATTATTAAAAATGTTGACGTGCAAGCAAAATAAATATGAAAAATATCAGAACTCAATGTAAGAATATATACAAGAGACGCCCTTATATAATGGGGTGGTAGGATTGGGATAGCCATGTTGTTAGGTGTTTTCATCTATAATGCAAAAAATAAAAAAAAAATAGAGAAAAAAATTGTAAACTACAATACCCTCATCAAGTTGATGTGTTACTTTAAATAAAATAAAATAATCAAGAAAATTGAACATTGAGGAAAATAAAAGTTAAGGCCTCTTTGAGGAAATCATTCAGATATCTGCCGATTACTTTACTGTTTAAATAAAAATCATAATAATAATCTTATAATGTATTTTCTTTCTGAGAAAAGAATAAACTACCTTTATGTATTTTGTATATTCTTCAAATATCATATTAGAGAGTAAATATCTCGTTGTCTAACTATCGCTATAAAGAGTAACACGAGGAGATAAATATTAACTGATCTCCTCGAGTAAGTACCAACTCCAAAGTATCCCACAAGTATGAACTCTACATATGCACTTGATATTGAAATAATTATTGTTTTCTATTTTTCCAAAAAACAATGTCGACTCCATAAAAAAGTATAAAAATCTATCATAAATTTTCTCTCATTGCAAACTAACGCAAAATAATAATCTAAATATCAATTAATTGCAAAAATTCATAATTATTATAATAGATATCAAGTCCTAGAGACTTATTTTCATATCTCAGTATGCGAAGAGCTAAGTCTAGTCGAGCATATCAAAGAAAATCTAAAAAATAACTAATTATACTGAATACATGAATTAAAATTAGTCTTATAATAGTTAGATATTTATTTTTTCTATGATTATCCTGTAAGTAGCATAATCAACTAGAAGATTCATATCAAACAAGAAATCAATATTTAAATTAATAAGAATATCCACTAAAATATAATCATAAAGATTAACCTTAGTAAATATATCAGCCGTACCTCATCTATGACAAAATAATTCTTCTTTTGCAAAAAGACACATTTATCAAAAAAATACCTAAATCTTTCAGTTTCATCCTTCATCTAAAAATATGAGTAAAGATACTCCTTAGGTTGGATAATTCTCAACTCATCATCTTATAGAATCAGAATATTATTCATGCACACAAAAAAAATTATTTTGACATCGAAACTCTTCTAGAAAAATAAAAAAAAAATCATAATACATTTATATAAACCGAAAGGAATAATGACTTGTGAAAACCTCACAAATAAATCTTTTGATGACAACTTTACACCATACATTAACATCAATAATCTTCAAAATACATTTGACTGTTCTTCTTGAAATATAAGTAGTTGCTCGATACACACTTCTTCTTGATGTGATCAAGAAGAAATATATTTTTAATTATAGCTCATATATCCTTGGTCTATGAGATGATACCAAAAAAATAAAGATTAGTATTAAGATTCACTTTATTACTAAAAAAAATGTATCATGATAATTCATACTAAATATCTAAATAAACACTTTTATTATAAATCTCATCATAAGATAATATATCTTCCAGGGTAGATCAGTACGCAAAGTGAATATCCACTTGCAACAAATAACAAACCTTCTCAAAAATCATGATTTTAATTCCAATGTCACATTTAAGTGTACGACATTTTTTTCCAACTTGATCTATTATCATTCTGACGAAATGTCACACAAGAAATAGCTGTACAACTTTTCTATTCCTTCTAGAGGTATCAAGTGAATCATGTAGCCCGAGCATGACATAAGGCAATGCCTAAAATAGCTGTAGCAGGCCCAAACACCATAGTCATGCCAACCCACGAGACTGCTCATGTGGTACCAAGCACGACATGTGGCACAGGCACATGTCTGATTTTAAAAAAATCAATTGTTCGGCTTAAATATTGGCATTCTCCAGAAATAGCCCATTTGTTTGGCCATTCAAGACCCACTAGGCTTGACAAAGATAAGGACGAGTCAATGCATGTCACGATCATGTCAATAAAAAAAAGATAAAGATTAAATGAATTGTCAGATAGCTTCTAATGACACTTAGGAAAAAATCTAATGGTTGTGAAATTTATGCCTTGTTATCCATCAAAAAAATATATTTCTTATTCAAAATATTTTTATAAATATCTAACTCATATTTTAATTTTCACATTTATTATAAAAATAATATTAAGCCCTATTTTAAATTTTTTAAAATTAGTTATAATTTTTATTTTATGAAACAAAGTACTGCTAATATCTTAATATTTTGTGATGAACAACATCTAAGCATAAGAAAATGAGATGCACGTAAACATACAACTTGTCTGTTGGGCAAATAAAAATAAGATATATATTATAACTTTTCATTATTATTCTTATTTTATTTAATATCTTATATTACTACATTAATAAAAAAAATTAAGTAAAAGTGTAAAATATTAAAAAATAATATTTAGTGAATTTAATAAAAATAAAATAGATTCATACATTCATAATAATGAAAACCTAACTGAAAAATATAAGACCAAAACTAGGTATTATACCATGAATTCGACCTATTTGCCTAAAAAATTAAAAAATAAGCAAATTTCAAAAGTTTAGACAAAATTTAACATAATTAAAAAAAATGTTATAATATCAAAGAACATTCAACACGGTGTATATATTATTAAAAATATATACATATAGGAATACTAGTGACATTGATCACCTTAAATAATATGTCAATCAATATACTAAAAAATATAATATTTTAAATCCTAACCAAATCCAAATAGACAGGGGAGTCTTTGAAATTGAATCAACTTCAAATTCATTGACTCATTCATTTATTGTAATAAGTTTGGGAGGAAAAACATAATTAAATTAATTACTATTATATGGCTTCCAATTAAATTTTGAAGGATCATAAAATTATCAATATTATACGAACCTATTTTCAATTTACTTATCATAGAATTTTTAGATCCAAAAGTAAGTATAATAAAAATAATTAACAAACTTAAAAAATATGGTACAATATGTTCATGACATTCAATATTTGAACTAGTTGTGATATTGCATCATTCATGTGTCTCACCATCTACTATATTAATTTCTAAATAGAAAATAAAAAAAATTAAAATTTCCTAAGATCATTCCTCCTTAAGATGGTCATAGTTCTCAATTAGGATGAAAGTCATATATAACACTATCAAATGATTCACTTTTAGTGTGAGTCGCATCATTACTAAAAAAAATAATAACAAATAATCCTCATGTCATACACAAGTATGTTACCGCTTGCAAGATAATAACAATCCTTATAAGTTAATTTTACTAATATGATTCCCACCGATAAAACTTAAAAAAATGTACGTTAATAATATGAGTACGACACAAAACTAAATATATAAATACTTATAAATTATGTTAATCATTAGTTTTTATGATAACAGATGTCAAAAAATAAGAGTGTGCATATGAATTAACCGACTAAGATAGTTGACATAATTGCCAAAAATGTATAGAATTATAAATAACTTTTATGCAAAAATAAATTATTATCAGTTGTGACATACTAAGTGGATAACCATAAGGGGATTATTATTATGAGGAGCTCAATAATGGTAATTATCTTGTATGTCATTAAGATAATTAGTCATTACACAACACTTCAATTTTTATTTTATGTCCAACATAATATATGTTGGACGACTTAATGATATCACATTGATTAAATGAATAAATTATTAATCTAATATTATCTAATAATCTGATTGTATATTTTATTGAAAATGAGTTGCTCATTATTAAATAACCAAACCACCAAAATAATTCACGTAGAATCGATATCCAAACAAAAATTCATTATACTACTTGTGTGACTCATGCACTTGAAGAGATACTCTTGTTAAAGAACTTTTGGATATCGTCTAACCAATAAATGTAGGTGCATAACAAAATCACAATATATTTTTGGCATTGTTATAAAAAATTATTTATTTTGATTAGTCTTAGTCAAGTGAGTTGACGTATTTATTCTTATAAAAAAATAATTTTTTTAGATGTCTACTTAGTGTTAAATTTGATAAATATTCACAGATTTAAAATCTAAATCAAATTAATATTATGAAGAACACTGGAAATAACATAGAGACTCAGAAATAATGGACAAGCAATTCAATAGCCCATCTACAACAATACTTTGGAGGATTATTGACAGCTCATAGTAATGAATAGTTATTTTGTGATTCATTTATAGCTAATTAAAACCAATTACTTTAAATTGAAATTTAGTCTAATAGTTATGATTTAGTAGCATCAATATAAAAAAAAAATTTGAAGGACATTAATGGATATGTCATAATATTTTTAAAACTATAAAATACTAAGAAAATAAATAAAGTTAGCTCGGATGTAATAAGATTATACTAATTTCCATTTTTATTAAATAATAACGTATAGAATTGATTTTGATATTTACCACAGCGCTCAATTGAGAGTTGAGATAAATTAGTGAAGAACTTTATTATTAAATTTTTCTCACTTCAAATTATTTCTCATTTACAAAGCATGATAAATCAATTTTGATAAGAAGAGCACGAGAACTTATATGCTGTTTGGGACTATTTTAACGAATTATTAAATGTGATGTCCTTAGCATGAATTTGAATTGTGGTTTCAAACTCAAACATTTTACAGAGTTAAATTACGTGACAAGCAAGGTGCATGATTGATATGACTGTCAGAAGATCTATTAATGAATAAATTATAAGAGGAAGTGTATTATTTGTTTGAGGACCAAGCAAAAAATAACAATTAACCTCAAAAACACTATGACTTTGGAGTTACAAAATAAAAAAGACCAAGAAAAGATAGAAGATAAAATCATAATTGTATATAATGCTACAACTTTGATGATACATAATGAATTAGTCCATCAAAAACCTAAAGATAAGTTTATAGCTATGCATGGTGTCACGACTTTGGAATTACAGAAAAAAAAGACAAAAAAAAGTGTAAGACTAAGCTGCTTCTTTAATAATAATTGTGACTTTGGAGATGCAAGAAGAAAAAGGAAAAAAAAACTTCAAGGCAAAGTCACAACAATACTCAGTATCGCAACTTTGGGATTCCAAAATAGAAATGGACGAAACAAAAAAAAGTAATCACATTAACTAAAGTCACAACATCAAAAGAAGAAATAACCCTAAAAATAAGTATAACTGAAAAAAAAACTATAAACTCTCAAAGCAACAAACAAAGTTACAAAAACTACAAACCTTGTGAATGAATTTCACTACCTAGATGTTCCACAAGAGTTCCACAGGAGTTCCACAAGCAATCAAGGAATTCATAATTTATGTTAATCCCTAGAATTGAAAGCAACACTCTCAAATCTCTCTTCTCTAAGAATAAATTCAAAAATTTATACTAAACTAGCATGATCTAAGATTTGTGTAATTAAAATTATGTAATATAATTGATTTTAATTATGAAAACTAGAATTGTTTAATTTATTTTATGTATGAATACTAATGGCTAGTGACTAAATAAAACTTGGATTAAAATTTCATTTATTGATGAATTTGTGCAATATTATCATGGTGGACAATGACATGTAAATTACAAAATTCACTCGTATATATGATAAGAAAAAAATAATAGTCCTTCTGATTGTGAAGCATGAGATAAACTTATATGTTGAATCCTAAAATTTAAGTTTTATAATTTTCCTGAGTATGATACTTATGAAGCTGAAAGTACAAATATTTTTACACATTAATTCATTGTATACAATTTAAAGAAATTAGTTCTTAATTGAGATGGACGTTATATATAGTATATTTCCAATGAGTTCACCTTTAGTGTGTGTCTCAACATTACCGAGAAAGATGATAAGTAATCATCAGAGCATACGCAAGTATTTTATGACTCACAAGGTAGTGATAGTCCTTGTGAGCTATTTTTATCTATTTAGTTTCTACTAGTGAAATTTAAGAAAAATATATATTAATTATATGAATATGATGCTTATGAAATCAAAAATAAAAATACTTATAAATTATATCAATCATTAGTCTTTATGACAACAAAAAATAAAAAATAAGAATGTATACAAAATAATCATCAAAGATAATTAATGAAATTATAAAAAAAATATAGAATTGTAAATAATTAGTGGGTAAACATAAATTATTTTCTAAGAAGCACGGACACGGATACAGATACGGAGATACGACACGGCAAGATACGAGGACACAATAAATTCTAAAAAACTAAGATACGAATATAGCTAAAATACGGCATGATAAAAAAAATAAAAATAAAAATTATTTTCTTTATTAATATTAGGAATTTTATAAAATAAAATAAAATATTTTATTTTATTTTATAAAATAAATATATATTTTTTATTTTATAAAATAAAAATATTGTATTTTATTTTATTTTATAAGATAATATTTATAATTATCTTATTTTATAAAATAATATTTTATAATTATCTTATATTATATAAAAATATATTTTTTTTATTTAATAAAATAAAAATATTTTATTTTATTTTAAAAAAATCATGCCCCCCCCCCAGAATCACGCCTTGCCACTCCACAGAATCGTGCGCCCCTTGACTCCCCACAAATCGTGCCCGCCCACTACCTCCCCACAGATCACGCCCGCCCCCTGCCTCCCCACAGATCACGCCCCCTGCCTCCCCACAGATCACCCTCCCTCCAGAATCATGCCCACCCTTGTCGTTCCACAGAATCAGTGATTCTGCATCATGAGTGACGTCGGCCACTTGGCATTGTCAGCATGGATAGAGCAGCCGACGAATCCATCAGATATGCCACATGGTGTATCAAATACGGATTGATCAATGACATGCTATGTAGCATATCGGACATGTATCTGTGTCGTGTACGTACCATGTCCACGTGGACATGACTATAGGGAGTCGTATCCATGCTTCCTTGATTATTGTTTCAGTAATAACGTATTGAAAGGACAACTACTAATTGATCACCATTGGTAGGGGCTCAATAATAATAACCATCATATATATCGTTAAGACAAAAAATTATTACATAATATCATAATATTCATTTTATGTCCAATATTCTATATGTCGAGTAACTTAACAAAATCATATAAATTAAATCAATAAAATATCAATTTAAAATTGTCCAATAATCTTAGTATTCATTTTATTAAAAATAGATTATATCAATGTTGAATAATCGAATCGTCAATATAATTCATATAAAATTAATATTTGAACAAAAATTCAATATACTACTTGTATGACTCATGTGCTAATCTCTATTGATGAGAGTGAGACACCATTGTTAATGAACTTTTAGTATATCATCTAATTGATTAATTTAATCAACACAATAAAGTCGTAATAAATATTATAATGCATATTTTTGATGTGCTTTTTTAGAGTATTTTTATTACTTTTACTAATTTTTTTATTATTTAGTTACTATTATTATCATTATACTAATGAGAGTTGTTGGAAGATATTTTTAAAGAAGAAACCATGAATACTAGTGATTATTAAGGGAGATATACCAACTCTTGAATCCATTCAAGAGTCTTCATAGTACTTCCCCATAATAACCATTGTAATTCTCACCATTTATCATCCTAAATATTCATAATCAACTATTTGTGAGTTGTTTTACTTGATACTTTATTTTTGTCTTAATTTTATATGTTTATGAGTATCCATATAGCCTACTATTTTTGAGTCATCTTACTTAATAACTCAATTATAATATTATTTTTTTTACACTAATATTATTTTACGTGATCAAAAAATGTTAAAGATTAATTTATTTGAAATTAAGTAGAATAATTTTATGTTTTCTTTACTAATATTTAAATATCTTACTAGGTATTTAATATCATTGATCATTTATTCACACATTCTCAATTTAGTTATTTATCTTTAATAAAATTGGGAATTATGAATTCCAGTATTAGAGATATTTTTACGTTAACTAATGAGACTTATAAGATAAAATAGTACATTAAAATTTCTATCATATCTAATAGAACATATTCAATATGATTTATTTAGATGTTTAGCAACCTAATGAAATTAAGACTAAAGATAATTTTAGGTACTCACTTTTATTGATAATTTAAGATACTTTTAGAATTATTTGTCATTAGTTGCATGTGAATATTCACAATGAAGACCGATCGAGATTGAAATGTTGATTGCCTTAGGGGAAAATGTATTGTGAAGTGATTCACTCAAATAATTAGTATGAATTACTATGTTATGTTCTCTCTAGTGCTCAAATTATCTCAAAATAAATTCTAATTTCACTAGAGGCATCTCAATGATAGATGTACCAATTAGACTTAAAGAATACTTTTCTTCATAATAACCTAGAAGAGGAAGTATATATAGACCAATCAATATGATTTCGAGCAGCATATTCAAACTCAATTTATATATTATAAAAGATATTATATAACTTAAAATAATTATTAAAAGCTTGATTTATTAGATTTCTTTGCTTTCTTAGAGAAACTTAAATGAAAGATTGATCATTCTTATTTATTATGTATATGGATAATATTCATATTACAGAAAATAATGAATTCAAAATCACCCAATGCAAGAAGCATCATTATTTGCAACTCCAAATGAAAGATCTTATGAGGCTCACATACTTTTTTAGATCAATATTGTGTACTCCAGGAGAGCAATTATTATCACAAATGAGATATATAATTGATATTTTTATAAAAAATTAGACTTTTGAATTTTTAATTAGTAGATACTTCAATTCAGCTATATACAAATTTCTTGTTTAATACAGCTCTCTTAGTTGACTTTACTACACCAGAAAATAATATCTAATTATCATCAGATTAGATATTATTTATACTTTCAATATCGTTAATAATTTCATAAATCTTCCACATTATGTTCACATGGGCAAAACTCTTCGTATAATGAAATATTCAAAAAATATTGCAATGGTCATGGTCATAAACAGGTAACAACTAGCCAAATATTTTGACTCAAGTTGAGAACAAACTTATACCGGGAAGAGATCAATTACAAGATATTATATTTTTTTCTTGAAAACAATCTCATCTCCTAAAAAAATAATAGCATTACAATTATTTCAAATTTCAGTATTGGTTGAGAGTGACATTTACCTACAAAATACTTTAGATTAGATATCTCCTACAAAAATCAAGTATCAACTTTTTTTATCACTATTCTCAATAATGACAATCAAGCAAAGAGACATATAGTCTCTAATTTAATATTTCACGGATAGACAATACACATAGAAGTGAATTACTTCTTCCTAAAAGAAAAGATTCATAATTAATTTATTATTATAATCTACATTCGTATTACATATTAGTCCACAAATATCTTGAATATTTATAAATCAATTTGATAAGAAATATTATATTCCATGTTTGTTTTATTTTAATTTTTTTTATTTTTAATATTTTATAGATGAGAGCACTTAATATTTAAGATGCCCAATTCAAACACTAGCTATATATTCTCACAATACATTCATGAATTTTATTAAGTTTTCTATTGGAAATTTTGATGTTTTACAAAAATATCATAAATCAACATATTTTGAGCAAAAACAAAACAAAATTACAAAATAAGAAATTAATAAATACTATATAGTAGGCCTGTCAAAATTCAACACGACACGATTAATCGATATAATTAACCGCTGATTAAATGAATTTGAGTGAGACCTAAATGAGTTCAGGTGATAAACAAGTAAATGATTAAACGAGTGATTTATCGTGTTAAATGGGTCAAATGTGTAATAAACAGATAAATGGATCAAATAAGTGATTTATCGTATTAACCCGACCCAACCCAACCTGTTAAAATTAGACGAGTTAAACGAGTAGTATTGTGTTACCCATTTATTAAACAGTTCGTGTTCGTGTTTTAATTTTTTACCCGTTTATTAAATGTGTCGTATACGGGTTTACATGTTTTTCACCCATCACTCATTTAACCAGTAAGCATTTAGCCCAACCCAACCCGCTTGACACCAATATTATAAAGCAACATATTTACACATAATACAGCAAGTATTACCCATTTTTGTTATAAAATTTTGTTTGGGATGACTTTGTAATCAGAGTCTATTTTAAACTTACCAAATTGAATTGAGAAAGAAAATGATGCTTCAAAGGAAGGTATAATTCCACAACTACAAATAATAAAAGGGCTTTCAATTGGGTTTACCGTAGGCAGGAGGATTAGCAATAATTGCTTGGGCTCTGAAAGGGACTGCAGTTTCTATATTTGGTTCAGTGCATGCAGGAAGCAAAGATTCAATAATGGCTTTAAGTTGCTTTCTTTGTATAGATATTTCTCCTGGTGCAGATGGGATGAGCCCTTTATTTCTTGCCATATCTAAACAAATTGGAACCCAAATACAATTTGTGATGTAGAATCATTATCATGGCACCACAAAACAGATAGCTTGATTTAGAACAAAAACATATTTCAATTTACAGCTTGGGATACCCTACATCCTGCTAAGACACGTGGATCACCACCCAATGGATAGAACTCTACCCCAACAGACTGCACAAATTTTTTGAAATTAGCATGAGTTGCTAATCGAACATGATGACCAAATTCCTGCAAGAAAATATCCTTATGTGTTATCACACAGAGAACTATAAAACCGCATCCATATATCATACATTTAAATTTGCATGCACAACCACAATATCCTTATGTGTTTCCCATTTTTATGTAGAACATTGGATACAAAATTTCAGACATTTTGTGAGTCAGATTCTAGAAAGTGTGTCGACCCTAAAAAATTTGGAATTAAGGCTAACACATTGTTTGATCAGATAGATTCAAATCTTTTGCGTAGTTTGACAAAAAGAGAAATGAGGAAATAGAAAAGAATTAGCTCCCTCCATAGTTTACCCTCAAAAATTTATTTACTTGTTTTTTAGTCTTGCTTTCATCTAAGTTGAACATAGTATTTGGTTTGTTTTCTTTTCTATCTCTTTGTTTTCTTCTCTGATGCATTTTTTTCTGGTCTTTTTGAGTTTTTCTCTCTTTTTATCTCTTTGCAAGTTGTGACATAATTAATGAAATTATTTATCCTTCATATTCTCCTTGCTTTTAAATTTCATGTACTTGTACATGATTGGAGGTGAATGTCATACCCAGTGCATGATTCCCACTTGACGTGAGGCCTGAAAGAGATTAATATTTTGACAACCTTATCTCCTAGAATTAAAGAGATTGCGTTTAATGAATCTCAGATTTAGTCTAGTTAATCATGTTGTGAAAATTCATATGATCGATCACGAGTTTAGCAGAAACAATATGATGGCGAGTGATAATATAAGACACACAAAGCATATAAAGTGGTACCAATCAACTGCTATAAAGATACCTGGAGCCTCTTTGCCATAGCAAGAAAGGGTTGTACATCTCCTCTAGTTCCAACCACAAGAATAGCAATTTTCAGCTTTGGAATAGCTTTGTTAAATCCAGAAATACTATCATCTAATGAAAAAGATGTTGATGCAGCTGACTTTAGCTCTAACAATTCTGAAGCCACAGGTTCACTTTTAGTTATGTCGACTTCCACAGTTCCATCAATCTGAATCTTGACTAGTTCCACAAGTAGCTTTTTCTGAAAGACAAATGTACTATGAATTAGAGAAAGAACAGACAAGCCACAAAAAAGCTGATGAACAAGAAATAAAAATGTAAAAGTTTTTCAATTTAGCTCAATACAAAAGAATTATGCTTATATAATAAATTGACTATATACAAAAAAAGTTTATGTTTTGCATACTTATGCGATTCAATCTGTGCATAAAAAGAGATTATTTTGATGTTTTCTTGTTTCAACAAATAAATTGCAAATGATAGCCTACCATAAAGGTGTTCAATAACTTATGAAAATTACCAAGAACTAAAAAATTTAATTAAAAAAAAAAACATTTTAAAATTATATGACAAGTAAGAGTCTCGACGTGAGATAAAAATCATACTACATGCACAAGACCCCTACTTAGCAGGAAATCTAAAATAAATTAATATCTCGATAACTTAACCATCAAAATCATACATATTTGAATTAACTTTGTGAGATCCAATGTGAGATCCATACCATAAATTAAATTCATGCTTATTTAAAAATCAGTCTAAAATTGAGACTCACATGAGCTATAAAAATTATATAAATTCATATTTTTTCATTATACTCTACTTTGAATAACTTATTTTTTCCATGAGGCTTAACAACTCTCTTTGTTGGAGGTGATCATTTTAATTAATCATTTATGACATGTTCATATATTTATATCAATATTTTCATCTCAATTTAAGTATTTTATGATCATTTTAATTTCCTCGGTTTATCCCATAGTTATTTTAGGCACAAAACACACTGAAGTGCAAAAATCTTTCGAGTCCTTCAAGTACAAAATCTTTTGGGTCCTTGAGGTGCAAAAAACTTTTATGTCCTTAAGGAACAAAAAATTTTTGGGTCCTTAAGGTACAAAAATTTGTTGGGTCCTTTATGTACAAAAATCTTTTGGATCCTGTAGGTACAAAAATCTTTTGGATTCTTAAGGTACAAAAATCTTTTGGGTCCTTGAAATATAAAAATCTTTTGGATCCTTGAGATACAAAAATCTTTTGAGTCCTTGAGGTATAAAAATTTTTTGGATCCTTGAGATATAATAATCTTTTGGATCCTTGGGATGCAAACAACTTTTTTTGAGTTCTTGAGATATAAAAATCTTTTGGATCCTTGATGTACAAAATACCTTTTTATCCTTAAGTCATGATAAGCAAAAAAGACAATCTTTTTTTGCAAGATGTAAGGCACAATTAAGATGCATATTTTTTTTTGCGGGACACATTCTACCTAATGAATATAAAAATTATATATTTTTATTAAATATCTATAATTTTTATTTATTTATAAAATATAATCAAATAAAATACATCAAACATAAAAATGAAACATCATTAATATTTCTCATCATCACAAATATTCAGAATTTTAAAATAAAATAATAAAATTTAAATAATACAATCATAGTTATGAAAGGCGCGCCTAAAGCTCAGGCGCCACCACTCTCGAGAAAAACATCTCGCTTCCAGCGAGGCGCAGCGGGCAAGGAAGCACGGATACGTGTCTGATATGCCACGTGGCGTATCATTGATAAATCCGTATGCAATACGCCACGTGGCGTATCGGATGGTGGCGTATCGGACATCCAGTGGGCAGCAGAAGGCAGAGGGCAGGCGCAATTTGAGGAGAGGAGGCAGGGGGCGAGCGCGAATTGAGGGGAGAGGCAAGGGGTGCGCGCGAATTAAGGGGGGGAGGTAGGGGATGGGTGGGAATTGAGAGAGAATGCAGGATGGCGGGAAAAGAGGGGGGAGGCAGGCGGACAGAAATTGAGGGGGAAGGCAAGCGGGCGGTAAAATAAAATAAAATATTTTAATTTTATAAAATAAAAAAAATATATTTTTATATAATATAAGATAATTTAAAAATATTATATTATAAAATAAAATAATTATAAAATTATCTTATATAATAAAATAAAATACAATATTTTTATTTAATAAAATAAAAATATATTTATTTATTTTATAAACTAAAATATTTTAATTTAATTTAATTTATTTTATAAAATACCTAATATTTATAAAGAAAATAATTTTTATTTTTAATTTTATTTTTTTCATCATGACATATCTAGATGTGTCAAACAAGCCGGACCGGCCCGACCCGTTTTTTTTTTGGCACGAGCGTGCCTTCGTGCTGGGCCAGGCACGTCACGGTTAATGTACCGTGTCGTGTCTTGCCTGGCACGGTTTAAAAAAGTTGGGCCTGGCACGGCCCGCAGGCACGGCAGGCCGTGCCGGGCCTGCTCGGGCCTGGCCTGGCCGTACAAGCCAATCCAGGCCGTACGGGCCAGTAAAATTTTTTTTTAAAATTTTAGTTTATTTTATTTATATAAATTATTAAATTATATATAAAATTTTATATAATGTATAATATTATATATTTATAATATGAAAAATGTTAAAATTTATTAAAATAACAAAGTTTAAATTTTTTTTAATAATGTAATATAAAATTAGTTTAGAATTTATTAGAATTATATAATATAGTTATAAATTTTTAAATGGAAAATTAAAACAAAAAAAACAAAAAAATAAAAATTAAAAAAAACATAAGCAACTCAAATGAAAAATGACCAATCAACCATTTGATACTGAAAGTCCAAACCAAACAAATTACAGTTTTAACATAACGTATAAATAAAGCATACAATCAATAAAAAACAAAATATCGAAATCAAAAAACAGTAGATCATCATAAATCATCAATCGGCATATCATGAGCATCATCAGCCGCAACATCAAGATCAGTATCATATGGATCATCATCATCAGCAATCAACTCCTCCGCTATCGCAGTAAATGCGGTTGCATTCTCTGTCCTAATCCCAGCTCCAGCACGATCATTGATGCTAAACCTTGAATCCTCCAAATCCTTCAAACAAGCCAAGGCCTCAACAATATCTGGACGTAATCTCGATCTCCTATCCGAAATCACGTTCACTGTAACAGAAAAAACAGACTCCGATGCTATGCTCGACACCGGAGGAGTCAGTAGATCCCGTGTCATCCTCGATAGCACGGAAAAGATGAACTCATATGATTTCCACCACTATAATATATCAAGATTCTTAGTATCAGAATGTGATAGGATTGAGCAGTAATCAATATGTAAGAACCGAAAAAGCTTGCTCCTATATGATAGTCCACCCCTACATTTTTCCCTCGCTAGCTGAATGAAAAAATCGTCATCTCCGAACAATGTATCAATGTTCGTAATCACAGTATCACTACTACCACAACCATACCTAGTATTGTAGTATGTGAACATGTCAGTCAACTTCTCGTGAATGAACCCTTCAGGTGGCTCTTCCAGGTTCATGCACGAGGAAATGTAGGTAAGGGTGTTTTCTACCCCTTCCACCTTAACCCTAGGGTCCATGCATGCAGCGAGGCAATAAAGAGATGGAACGGTGGACCAGTAATTCAAGTACTTGGTTTCCATCTCTGCAACCATATGGCTAAGTGTCGGGTCAGCTCGATACTTCCTAAACATGCTACTAATGTTGCATATGCACCGGAGTACAATGCAAATCGTGGGCATATAAACCGATGAACACATGTTCGTCGTGTCATAAAAAATATTCAGGAATTTCATAAATGAAATTCCTGAAACCCAGTCAGTGTCATCAATAATAAGTTCGTCACTCTTACTATTGACGTAGTCGGATATCACGTGTTCGTATCCAACACATGATTCTAACATCAGGTACGTGTAATTCCAACGATGTCTCACATCCGATTGAAATTTCTTCTTCTTGAGATTTGCAGACAAACAGTGACTACCAAACTCTTGTTGTCTATGATGAGTGCGAATATATTTTAGTGTATTACGTCTATTATCCAACGCGGGGGAACACACCTTCATACCAGCTTTAACAATCAGGTTAATCACGTGACACATGCATCTGACATGAAAGATCTCTCCTAATGGTGCGTCTCTAATATTCCTAACAAATATGTTGATCGCTACTCCATTATTAAATGCGTTATCGAATATGACACTAAAAATTTTATTTTGAATTTTATATTCATTAAAGATTTTCATCATACACTCAAAAATGGACGGACATCATGAGGATGAAGAATCTCAGAGAATCCTAAAATTTTTTTATTCATAGTCCAGTTAGAATCTACATAGTGACTGGTGAGACATGCATAAGATGATTCATCGTGACTTGTCCAGATATCGAATATCACAAACACCACTCCACTATATGTCATAAATGCATTAATTATTTTTTGTTTTTCTAACTTATATATCTTTAGTATGTCATTCCTAGGTATGAACCTAGGAATCCTACGATAAGCAGGCTGAAAATATGTATGCATGATACGCACTACCCTTGGATCTTCCGAAAATCTAATCGAAAGACTCATCAATGTGATAAGTCTGGCTATGCCGTCTCTACCCAACTCACTGGAGTATATGAAGTGAGTAAACTTTGAGACTAAACTCGATCTATTCTCAAAAAATACTGTGGCAAGTTGGGTTTGCCTAGGATCTAATGAACCATATTTTTTGGTGCATAATTCGACATGCCTCTTAAGGTGCCCAATCTCAAACGAACTCTTACATGTTAAAAGTCTCATACAATATTTGCACTGTGTCATTTCTTTTTCATCACCCATAACATTTTTTTGTTTTATTATATTAAAATGAGTCCAAACTACAGAAGTCCTAGTTTTTTATTTTTTAGAAGTTTGGGTTGAGACAAGTGGAGAAACTAAAATTTGCAACCTCAGACCTCTGTGTAATATTTTCATTTTCTAAATTTAAATATGTTTCAGTTATATTTGTTATTTTTTAAGATTTTTGTTATTCAGAATAGTTTTTTAGAGACTAGAAGACTGATTTTAATTTTTTCTATTTTTGGTTTAGAGAGAGAAACTAGAGAGAGAGAGAAAAAAAAAAAGTTAAAAAAACTTAAAATAAATTATTCGATAAAAGCAGTGAGGTTGGTCACGTACAGGTGCACCACAGTCAAGCTCTAAGTTCAAAACTCAAGTTGAGATTCCCAAAAATCCAAGCCAAATACCGAAATCCCAAGAGAGAGAAGCAAGATTTTTGAGAGAGAAAATGAACGATTTGAGAGAATTTATATTTATGAAAAACATAAATGTTAAAGAGATAGGGGTGAAATTTACAGATTAAAGATAATAATTTTTTTTTAAAGAAAATAATTTTTTAAAAATAAATAATTTTTTTTGAATTTTTTAGGGGGCAGAATCATGAGGGCCGTTGGATTCTGCCACCTAGACGTTGGAGACGAGATCCAACGGCTGAAAATTAAATTTTTTATTATTTTTTTTTCCCGGTGGAGGGAGAATTGGGTCAGTTCGGGCCTCATGTGACCGCGGGTCGGGTCCAATCAGACCCGACCCGCGATCTTTTTTGCAGAAGGGACGTGGGGCGCTCGTGGGGTCTGGCTCGGGGGCCGGTGTGCCGTACCACGGGCCAAACTGTGCCGGGCCAGGCACGGGCACGGGCACGGGCCAGGCACGGGCACGGGCCAGGCACGGGCACGGCACGGGCCAGGCACGGGCACGGCACGGGCACGGCACGGCACGGGCCAGGCACGGCACGGGCCAGGCACGGCACGGCACGGGCCAGGCACGGCACGGGCCAGGCACGGCACGGGCCAGGCACGGCACGGGCTGGCACGGGCCAGGCACGGCACGGGCCAGGCACGGCACGGGCCAGGCACGGCACGGGCCAGGCACGGCACGGGCCAGGCACGGCACGGGCCAGGCACGGCACGGGCCAGGCACGGCACGGGCCAGGCACGGCACGGGCCAGGCACGGCACGGGCCAGGCACGGCACGGGCCAGGCACGGCACGGGCCAGGCACGGCACGGGCCAGGCACGGCACGGGCCAGGCACGGCACGGGCCAGGCACGGCACGGGCCAGGCACGGCACGGGCCAGGCACGGCACGGGCCAGGCACGGCACGGGCCAGGCACGGCACGGGCCAGGCACGGCACGGGCCAGGCACGGCACGGGCCAGGCACGGCACGGGCCAGGCACGGCACGGGCCAGGCACGGCACGGGCCAGGCACGGCACGGGCCAGGCACGGCACGGGCCAGGCACGGCACGGGCCAGGCACGGCACGGGCCAGGCACGGCCACGGCCAGGCACGGCACGGGCCAGGCACGGCACGGGCCAGGCACGGCCACGGGCCAGGCACGGCACGGGCACGGCACGGGCACGCACGGGCCAGGCACGGGCACGGCAACGGGCACGGCACGGGCCAGGCACGGGCACGGCACGGGCACGGCACGGGCACGGCACGGGCACGGCACGGGCACGGCACGGGCCAGGCACGGGCACGGCACGGGCACGGCACGGGCACGGCACGGGCACGGCACGGGCCAGGCACGGGCACGGCACCGGGCACGGCACGGGCACGGCACGGGCCAGGCACGGGCACGGCACGGGCCAGGCACGGGCACGGCACGGGCCAGGCACGGGCACGGCACGGGCCAGGCACGGGCACCGGCACGGGCCAGGCACGGGCACGGCACGGGCCAGGCACGGGCACGGCACGGGCCAGGCACGGGCACGGCACGGGCCAGGCACGGGCACGGCACGGGCCAGGCACGGGCACGGCACGGGCCAGGCACGGGCCAGGCACGGGCACGGCACGGGCCAGGCACGGCATTTTCCCGTGTCGGGCCAATTGACACCTCTAGACCTATCCTAGCCGTATCCATATCCTAGTTTTTTAGAATTTGTCGTGTCCCCGTATCTTGCCGTGTCGTATCCCCATGTCCGTGTCCTTGCTAAACCAAGCAAAATACAAACACCAACACCAAAACCAAAGTCAAGACCATCTAGCTCTAAACATACTCCTACTCTTACTTTGATTGATGAAGATGAAGAGATAATATATTTATCAGGAGAGGAAGATGAAGAAGAGGAAGAGTGGAAAATTGATGATGGGGATGATATTAATGAAGACTTTCTTGATTTGGATTTAGATGTAGATACATGAGTATTTATTTTGTTTTAGAACTTTAAATGTTTGTTATTTTGTTTTGAAACTTTGAATGTTTGGATGATGGGAGCACTATTAATATTTGATTTTTATCTTTAATGTTCTTTAGTTTATTATTAGATAAAAATTAAAGACTATATTTAGTAAAATGTATAATTTTTATGTGTATTAGGCTGGGTGCGCCTAAAATAAAAAAGTTCGCGCCTCAAGTGCATCTTGCGCCTTAAGGCCCCAAAAGGCTTTTGCACCTCAGTGCGCCTTACGCCTTAAATAACTATGAATACAATATATAAAATTCTAAGATATCAAATATGTTATCTATAATTTTTGGGAGTGGTGAAGATGTGACTTTTAAAATAGTATGATTCATGAGAGGGTATTTTGGGAATAATTTTTAATTTGTTGGGAGGGCTTCACAAAGAAAATGTTTTGTGGGAGATGGGGATTCGGAGGCGAGGCAAGACAATTTTAGCCTGGGCCTGGTAGAGCCCGGGCTTTAGTTTTGCTAGAGAAGCATCTTTAATAACTATGGTTCAACTTTAAATAAACGATATTTTATCCCAATGATAATGCAGAGTAAAAAATAAAATCATCACAATGTGTCTACCTCTAGGAATAGTGAAAATGACAAACAAGCCGAATCGATATGCCCAATAGTTTCTAGGCAACTGAAGTGGGTCTTAGGCTAGTCTTCAAAGGAGCATATTCCATTGTGCTTGAGCTTGTACCTTAGCACGCCTTAAAAAATAATGAAATACAATGAATAATTATATTTCAAAACTTCCTATTAGTGATTCTCATTCAAATTTGTATAAATTGATGGACAACTTTTTTTATATCAACAATGATATATAGAACTAATAATTTTTATTATCTCATCTTTTTGTAGGAATTACAAGAATGTGTCACAAAGTTAATGTTTAACATTAACACAAAAAAAAGAGTTTAAACATTATTAAATAACATACACAAAACCCCTTGTATAAAGGGCAGGATGATTGGTGTAGGAGGATAGCCCATAAATTGGGTACTCCTATCAAAACATTTAAAAAAATGTAAATCTTAATACTCTTGTCAAACTGATGCATACAAGTTTATAACACCTAGTTTAAAAGAAAGAAATATGAGTTGATGTCTCTTCAATATTTTCATAAAAATATTTAGTATCAAAGCTAATTACTAAATATATGTTGTAGTTATTATCTTGTCATGAACCTTTTCTTTAAGGAAGAAATAGTCCACCTCAATATGCTTCGTCTACTCATAAAACATTAAATTGAAAGTCATATGTATCGATGTCTAACTCTCACACTAAATAATAGTAAGATATGATGATAAATATTTAACATTCTCAAATAAATACCATGCTAGAAATATCTCACATAAACTATTATTATCACTCTGAACTATGCATTTTGACTATATCTCAAAATAACTATATACTTCTTACTTTTCTAAAAGACAAAGTTAACTCAAAAAAACTATATCAAATCTTGTAATAAATTTCCTCTTGATGCATACTTGTTCCCACCTTAAATCTGAGTGCCCAACAAATTGTAAGTGCTCAGAATCTCTAAAAGAGATCACAAGCCTAAAAATCTCTTCTTATATCTCAATATACAAAAAGTTATGGGAAGGTACATTCTCCAAAGATAATTAAAAAAATAACTGAATATATTAGCTACATATGCTATATCTGATCTAGTCAAAGTCTATTTAGTAATTTTTTCTATAATTCTCTTATGAGTAGTAAAATCAATTGAAAATATCATATCAAAAGTAGAGTTAATATTTGGATCAATGGAAATATTTATTGGAGTAAAACTCAAAAGATCAACATCTACAATTTTATGGACATATCTTCTCTATGACAAAATAATACCCCTCATAGTCGTACAATAAATCACTTCTATAGCAAAAAAATACATAAGCCTCTCAAGATTTTTCACCTGAAAATATGTTTGAAATTACTCTGAGTTGGATAATTCCCAGCTCACCATCTCTTGTAATTAAAATATCATTCATATAGACAATCAGCAAAATCATCATACTATCATGACACCACTAAAAGAATAAATAAGAATTAATAATATATATATATATATATATAATCCAAATGAAGTGACTACCTATAAAAATATTACAAATCAAACTCTTATAGACTATTTCAAACCGCACAATGTCTTCCACAATCCACAAACAATATCCGAATGACTGCTCGAAACCTTGATGGATGCTCTATACACACCTCCTCAAGATCACATCAAAAAATAAATCTTTCACATTTAACTGGTATATCCTCTAACTATGAGAATTGAGATATTACAAGAAAAATAATACGTATTAAGATTATCTTGAACACTAGAGAGTAAATGTCCTGATAATTCATACCAAATATCTGAGTGTATCTACTTGCTACAAGTTTCATTTTAAAATAATCTACCTTTTCATTTGGATCGATCTTCAGAGTTACACTCACCTACAACCAACAAAACACCTTCCCTAAGGTTGTGACATTAGTTTTATAATCCCATTAGAGTGGATAACATGTATCGCATCTATCATGGCTTGATAATATTCTAGATAAGATAATACTTTAGAAAAAAAAAATAATACAAAAAATAGATGAAAATACAATAAAACCTATAAAATAAGATTCTGAGTATAGATTCTCTATCATTTTCAGAGAGTGAGAAAAGATTAAGATCAAATGAATGGACTACATGATAGTCTAGCTTCTAGATAGGCTCAATCTCTAGTTTTGTCAGATTTGATATGTCTCTATCTCCTAATATAAACTCTATGTCCTAAAATAGTCAATTATCCTAGTTGCAAACTAATATTATGTTATATGGATCTAAATGATATTTCCTACTCAAAAATTTTTATTCTCTAAACTCAATATGATCTAAATTTATTGATAGATATGATAAATCCATAAGAATAATATCATACTCATTACCAATATGATCAAATGTAACCAAATGGTGATTCTCTCTTTCAACTAGTGGTCAAGAAAAAGCTATAGGTAAGAGAGGAAGGATAATGGATCTGAGTACACTATTTTCATTCACATTCTTCTTAGGCTAGTTAAAAAATGAGTTATTATTTTAAAAAAAACATCCGTACTCAATAAATATTATCAAATCTCTAGTAAAAATTATTTGTATCCTTTTTGAATATTAGAGTATCAAAAAAATATAACTCAAAACCCAAAGTAACAATTTGTCCTATCCTATTTGAATATAACTCAAACACCTACAAATATACAACTTATTAGACATCAATGAGTTTTATTTAAAAATGAAAAAAATAAAATAAAATTATACAATATAAAACATGCCTTGCGACGCAATATATTCTTTTGTAATGGGTGCAACAATATTTCACCATTTATATGTTTAGTAGTCTCTGAAGAACTTGATATGTAGTTAATGAATGTAGTAACCACCTATCTATATATATCCATAGATACTAATATATACATATATATACATATATGAAAAACTCTTAAGTATTTAAATTGCTTGAAGTAATAATTTCACTACCACAACACATATACTCAATCAAGTTGCAATGATTTTAATATGAATTAAAATAATTTGATCGAATGTATTATTATTTTTTAAGCCGATATTTATGCAAAGAAGAATATGAGAATAATTTAATTTGTGCATATATTGTGTACCAAGAAATACACAATTGATTTTGTAATTGTTATGATATATATGTTGATAACTTAAATTTAATTGAATAACTTTTCAAAGAAGACTAGTATCTTGTATCCCATGAATCACTTGAGAATGCTACCTTGAAAAACTCATTAAAAGAACTAACTAATTAAAGAAAAAAATTGAAATGGAAGATTTTCAAAAAATAAAATATTATCCCAAGTTGAGATAATATTTTATTCAACAATCAGCATGTGTAAAAGAAATTATGAAACACTTTTATATGGATAAAATACATCTCCTAAATTCTCTCATAGTTGTTAGGTCACTAAAAATAAAGATATATTCTGACCAAAAAAAAAATTAATAAATTATTTGGTCCTAAAATATCATATCTTAATCTAATTGATACATTAATGTATATCACTAAATATATTCATAAAAATATTTCTTTCTCAGTTAATTTACTAGTAAAATATAATTTATTTCTAACTAAAAAGTATTAGAATGAAATTAAACATATATTAAGATATCTCAATTGGATAAGTAATATGAAATTATTTTATACTAAAATATTAAAACCATAATTATTTGGTTCACGTCCCTCCGATCGCTTCCCGAAAGAACCATATTCATCAATGAAAAATGGAGCCTTTGGTAAGACAAATCATAGACTTATTACCAAGTACAATACTTTCTTAGCTAAAAAGTATTTGAATGAAATTAAACATATTATGAGGTATCTCAGTTGGATAAGTGAGATGAAATTATTTTATACTAAAATATTAGAACCATAATTATTTGGTTCGCCTCCCTTTGGTCACTTCCCAAGAGAACCTTTTTTGCTGCTTCAATATTTTCAGTTAGATATTCATCAGCGGAAGATGGAGCCTTTTGGTAAGACAGATCATAGACTTATTGTCCAGTATAAAACTTTCTCAACTTCGTACCTTCCATTTCTAGCTAATACTTCTACATCATCCTAATAGTGTGACTAGGACTCTATTTTTCTATATGAAAAGAGAGACCTATATGACTCCTCCATGAACGACATCATTTAATTGTGTAGATGTAAGCAATTTTTGGGCCCCCACAAACTCAATTACAGACAACATATATATTTACTTGTAAAAAATACTTCAGTATCTTAAAGATTAGTAAAACAAATAATGGTAATCACATCATACATTCGAGAATAACCGTGGTCACAAAACTCAATTACTGGCAAGATATATATTTACTTGACAAAATACTCAAAAATACTTGTGATGCATAAATTAATTGAGAATATGTTTGATCGAGATACTCATACATTCAAGAATCATATGGATTACCTTCTATTAAAAACAAACCAACATTATTACATGAAGATATTATGATTATATTTAATTTTTATTTTTATTTTTATTTTATGTTATTTAATGAAAACACTCAACATATGAACTATCTCAATCATTTTCAACCATTATATAAGGATGGTATGTATGATATTTTTGACATTGAGTATTGATTAGAGATGTCAACCGGGCCGGCCCGGCACGAAAATTTCCCGTGCCCGGGCTCGTGCCGTGCCGATGCCAACCGGGCCTCGTGTCGTGCTTGGCCCGGCATGGTACCGTGCTGAATTTTTTTTTTAAAAAAAATTAGGGTTACTGGGGGCCGAAACCCTAATTTTTTTTAAAATTAGGGTTTCGGGCGCACCCAATTCCTAATTTTTTTTTAGAATTAGGGTTTTGGGCGCACCCAATCCCTAATTTTTTTAGAATTAGGATTTCGGGAGCGCTGAAACCCTAATTTTTTTTTAATCTAGGGTTCGGCCCAATCGGGCCGAACCCGGCGAATCATGTCGCGGGCCCGTGCCAGGCTGAACCCCCAAAAAATCGTGCCGGAACAGGCACGGCACTGTTACTGTTCCGTGCCGTGCCTGGCCCGGCACGAAAGCCCGGTTGGGCCTGGAAAAAAACGGGCTGTGCCGGGCCGGCACGGCCCGTTTGACACCTCTAGTATTGATGCTTTTATTTTTTATTTTGTCTCTAAAATCTACACGATGTCAAAGTTAGGATAAGTGGCTCTCATTTTTTTTATTTTTTGTTTCTGTCAACAATAGTTGCACACCCACTATGTGTGACTACAATGCACATAGTAGCACAAGTGGTTCACAATAGAACATGTTATGTTGAGCATGTGGTTGAGCACGTGGTTGTGCACACAGCGGGCACATGGTAGTGTACGTTGTTGAACATGTGGTAGTGCAAGCAGTGAGCACATGGTAGTGTGAGTGGCTGAGCACGTGGTAGTGTGCAAGGTGGGCACAAAGGGGAGTACAATTGTGAGACCGACAATGAGCACGACAATGAGTGTGGCGATGAACATGGTGGCAAACATGAATTGATTAAGTATAATTATTTTTAGAGGAACTACAATTTAGTAGCACATATTGATTATCATAGAAAAAGTAAAAAAAACAAGAATTTTAGACGAATGTTCTCAAAATAAAAGAATATGGCACATCAGAAAAAATTATAGGTTATTGAATATTAATTCCAGAGATAATACCAAAAGTATTATGTAGCAATGAGAGAAACAGACTAACTGCCAAAACTATCCAAAAAACTTCATATAGATTATCCTAGAAGTGTCAAACAAGTTGAGCAGCATGGGTATGGCCCGCGACATGGCACATTTCAGCCATGCTTGCCTCGACATGGCATAGTACAGCATTGTGCCTAGCCTTGGACCATGTCGATCCGTGGCATCGCTCGTGCTGGGCTGGTGCAAGGCACGTCTCATGCCAGACCAAGCATGACCCATGTGCCTGGCCCAGTGGCACAATCCACCAGCCTAATGACTCAAGACCACTATGGTTGAGTCTCTGGTCACGAGTTTAGTCCCATCCGATGACCGAAGGTGATTTTTTTTAATTGATCACGTAAGCCGAATAGCACTTACACAAATTGTAAGTCATATACTACTTAAAAAAATAACAACAATTACATATGAGATACTTAGAAAGCCTATAAAAAGTTTCCTATAATTTGTATAAATATCATCCTTTATATAGAGATCATCCCAAGTAATAAAATCTCTAATCTTTCTCGCAATCTCTCTCTTTCTTTCAAATCTCTCTCTTTCTCTCTTTTTATTTCTCTCTATATTTTCTGTATTTAAAAATTTACAAAAAAAAAATAGATATTCAACCAGCATCATAATTTACAAAAAAAAAAAAAAAAAGATAATGCTTATTGATTATTCACCTAAAATTTTTTTTAACGTCGCCACATCATAATTTATGCCTATTAATTGAATAATATTCATAGAAGTGATATAATTATAAGAAAAAAAAAGATATTCAACCAACATCATATAAAATTAAAAATGTTCATTTAACTTCTTTTGGTTTTGTTAAGACATGTTTCCTAATATTGAAAAAAATGACATTTATTCATCTACTACTCAAACAAAAATTATCATGACATGTTTATCCATGAACAAAATTTATTTTCTAAATATATGATGAAGCAAAATTACATCAATTTTCTTATTTCTAATAAATGCTAGTAAATCTTTAACGATGAGCATGGTATCCTTAAAATCAGATTAAAAATTAAATTTTATCAATTAGTTAGCTTACAGTTTAACCAACAAAATCAAAAAATATTTTTTGGAACCAAACCAAACCAAACAACAAGCTCTGGTTTTGGTTTTAAAATTTTAGTTTTGGTTTTGGCTTAGCCAAATGCCCATCTTAGCCTAGTGCCCATCTTAGCCAAGTGCACATCTTAGGCAATTTGGCAAAAGTGTTTTCTCTCCAAACAAAACCAACCAGTTAATACATTGCACACAATATACAACCAATTTAAGTATATATGTGTGAATAAAATGGTTTACGGAATGCTAAGATAATTGCAAATGTTCTAATTACCTTTTCATTCTCTGTCAATTTATCAACTTTTAGTTTGTTTATTGGAATTTTCTTCTCCGTCATGGATCTACAGAGTGTTGCATGGTCATGATAATCAATAAGCAGATTCCTTCCGCAGTCAACAGGGGCGCTTACAAAATGATCCAACCCTTCAGAAAAAGATTGTTTCGAGTTAGAGTAGTTCAACCCTATCGTGGACTCATATGAAACAGCGAAAGAATGAAATGTTCTTCATTAGCTTTAGAAACTATGAAGCACAAAATGTGAATACTAGACAAGGGACACTAAAAACTATGGCACTTTTTCCGATGAACACATAAAACCTTGTCATCACATCTCATTAACAAGCCTCCAGGCCTTCTCTTGAGGGTGAAATGAGAAAAGCATGATACATAATTCAGACATGTGACGAAGACTAAACAATTATAAAATTTCAAGAAAATTGTAATGAATGACATACAATGGTTAGATGAAGAGCTAAAATATGAATGAGAATCACACAGCTTAAAGAACTAAAATTACATTGAAAATATGTTTTGATAATGATGATATGATACCATAATTTCATCATATTTATTGATAATTATTGCAATGATTACGATATAAGTAATAAAAACATACATACTGATGATGATATTGTTATTACGTTTATTATTGTAGATGTCCAAGGAGTCGTGTTAGCCATTTTATTGGACTGACCCAGGCAAAGATGTCGGGCATGTTGGATTGGGTCAGCATGACCCTAAGCTTCAACATGACCATGGCCAGGTTGCCCATGACACATGGCATCCTAGTGCCTGTGAAAGTCAATGGATCATGCTCGGCCCATTTGGCCAGGCCAATCCGGGCCAAACTTTGAAGCACAAAAGGACCAGCCCAGCCCATGACTCTAAACATTGGTATTATCACACCAAATATGTTTATTTAAAATGTTTATCATATTCCTAATGTTACATTGAACATTATAATTATTAGTTAATTATGTGATTCTGATAACTTGATCTTATTTTCACATTCTTCATATCATGTGCAGAACCCATGCTCTCAAAAATTAATTAGGATCAACTACAGACAAGGAGGACTCTATATTTTGGATGAACTCAGAGTGCTAGGAACTATAACTTCTTGTATGGAAATATTGCTTTTTGATTTGATTTTTTCTCCTCCTAGTTTTTACATAAGACATTTACATATTGGACATATTTTTGCTTCTTATTTCAAGAACTTAGTGTCTTCTAGAGTTTTGGGTAATTTGTCAATTTGAGATATTTGATAGCATTGTTTGATAAAGATGTAATAATTGATCCGCTTTGGTATCATGTTATGGCTGTTGAACTTGATGTTTTGGATAGATAGAGACTTGTGATTTAGTAACTCTACCCTCTAGTAGGAGTGCAGTTAGTTCTCTATGAGTACATACAAATAAGACCAAATTTGAGACTTCAATTGAATGGTACAAAACTCGGCTGGTTCCCAAAGGATTTGTCCAGTAATATGACATGGACTATAAGGACACTTTTGATCATATTGCCAAAATGACACATGTTCATGCTTTCTGATGATCATGGTGCTGTTTGAAGACTCAAGAAGTTCCTCTATGGTCTCAAGTAGGCTCCCCTAGCCTTGTTTGAGAAGCTTTCTACTGTTATAACCTCATAATTTTTATCAAAACATTCATTATTGTTATCTTTATGAAGTGTAGTTCTGCTAAAAGTATTATCATCTCTTTTTATGTTGATAACATGAACATCACTAGTGAATATTTTGAAGGGATTTCATTGATGAAGTAAGAAATGTCTTTGAATTTTTCTCTGACATATTTGGACATGCTATGCTACTTTTTTAGTATTGAGGTTTTCTCCTCTCAAAGAGAATATCTTATGATTCGATCAAAATATATACAGTAGAACCTCCCTAAATTAATACTCTATAAATTAATAACCTCCATTATTTAATGAAAAATCAATCCACCGACTCCGTGGAATGTGTATAATTTAATAATTCTACCCTATATAAAAATAGAAAATACCCTATATAAAAATATTAATTCATAGAATCAATATTGCTTATAAATCTACAAATATTATACATCATAGATAAAATATATTACTTTATAAAATCAACATTCCTTACAAAAATACCTATCTAAAGTAATTTATTTTTTTCAATAGTCATGTTCTCAAATTGTATGTTTCTAAGTGCCTTATGAGCTATAACATAATTTGGATTTGAAAGATCAATAAATGAAATACAAGAATGAAGAACATTTAATTTTTCTTTTGTTGACATGGGAGAATTTTCATCCATAACTTCACCATCATTCTCTTCTTCTTGATCTTGAGACGACAAAAATTTTATTAAATTTTCATCTGAAATTTTCTCATGGGCAACTTGTTGCTCTTCCTAGAGATTTATAAGCTCGTGAATAGACATTGGGCGACTAATTGACAGTTAATTAATAGCATCTTTAAGTTCAATTTCTATATCTTATTTTTTCGAACTCTCTTCATTTTTTTGAGTTTCACTTTCAAAGAGACCTATGTGTTTAAAGCAATTAACTATTGTCTTGCTAGATATATCATTTAATGCTGTCTTAGCTCATTTCATGGCTATCAATTGATCAACCTTATAGATGTCTGCCTTTTGTTGTTCATCTCTATCAATTACATCTTGGAGTTGAAAACACCTATATCGCCTCTTGAATGCTTCTATTATTCCAGCATCCATTGGTTGAATTTTAGAAGTTGTATTAGCTGAAAAAAAAAACTTAAACATTTGTAAGAGACAAATCCCTCACCACATGTGAATGAGCATTATCTAACAAAAATATGACTTTTCTATTAGCATCTTGCATTTGTTGATCCATCTTGTATTTGTTGATCCATCTTTTGTAGTCATTTCCTGAAAATAAGTCTAGTCATCCAAGCTTTTACAAAACTGCGATAATAGAAACTCAATTACTCTCCATTTTTTCTATTAAAATCACATGGCCTTTATGCATGACCAATGATGAGAAATTTCATTTTGTAAGACCCATTTACATTTACAGCAAAGACAAAAGTTAGACGTATTTTATTCTTCTTAGAACCTTTAATTTGACGTCGTGGAATTGTTCGATCAGGGGCCATGCGATAAAAGAGTCATGTTTCATCCATGTTGAATATGTCTTGAAGTGAATAGCTTTGAAGTTTTTCTTTTATTGTTGGCATATTTCTGTCAATTGTACTAAATCAGTAGAGCCATTTTCTCCATATAATTTTTGAGCTTTGAATCCATGACGAATATTGAACTTTGCAAGCCATCCATTTGAAAATTCTAGTATTCTCTCTCCAAGTTCAAGTTGTTTAGCAAATCGCCAAGCTTTTTCCTTGATTAAATCATCTGATAATGCCACTCGACATACTTGGCACTCGACTTATCTGGTTACATTGGTTACTCCAGGATCTAGGTGTTAATTGTTCCACTACAACTACACTTCATTATGATAATCGAAGTGCTATTCAAATTTCTCATAATGATATCTTCCACGAACACACCAAACATATTGAAATTGATTGTCACTTCATCTGTCATTATCTACTTCAAGGAACACTCGTACTCCAGTCTGTTTCCTCTCAAGACCAGTTAAATATCTTCGCTAAATCTCTTCTTCCATGAACCTTTTAAGCATCAACTTCCAAACTCAAAATGGTCTTTCTTAAACCACCATGAGTTTGAGAGGGGATGTCATATACAAACTTACATTGGGTTTCTGATTCAACACCGGTGGCTCATTAGACTTTTACTGGCACTAGCTGGATTATGACCTAGAGTGTTGACTCTTGTTGGCACTAGCTTATTTAAGCTGTTGCTTGTACACACTTTCATCATTCAATACACAAGTATCTAAGATTATCTACATATTTAAATCAAATGTCTCTATCCACAATGGCATCATTTAATTTAATCTAAAAGCCATTGCCCACAACAACAATATTATCTTAATTAATTTAAATAACAATGGAAATAACTGGTTATTTCCATCACATCTCATAGTAACAAATAACTTTTCTTTATACTTTCCATATAAATGTATACCATCAATACTCATTATAGGATATTTAATATCCTCATTTCTCGATCACACTAGCTTGAATAGTAGTCGTAGACAATATAAATTATGCCTTAATTAATGTCTTAATATGACTAGCAACCAATTTCATTTCTAGTTAGTGATGGTCTCGATTCAAACAATGATTGATACAAGTATGTGGTCTAGTATATTTTTTGATAATAAATAATAAAGTATCTTACACAACCATTGCACGAAGCTTCTTATATTTTTTGAGGATGCAACAATGACATACTCGTGGTGTGCTATAGTTGAGTAGAATTTTGCAGCCTCTTGTAAATTAGATTTTTAATTAAAAACTTGACCAATAATAAAATATCTACTTTAATAATTAGCAGTATGTTGTACCCATAGAGTCCAACAACTTGAAACAGTAGCATCTATGTTTTTAATATGTTGAAATTGATGTGTTGGTGGTAAGTGATAATTAACATGGAATAACTCATCCAATATCTCATCATTTGGGTGATTTGATATTTCACAAGATGGTCCATGTACTGAGACATATAATCATTATTCATTCTCCAAAACTTAGTTAAAAGTTCGAAAGGAGGATGCATGTATATCAAAGTCAACATCTTCATCATATACATCATATTCATCATTAAACTCTTTATCATACTCATCATTATCTTATTCATTTGCACTTCTTAATCATCTTCTTTTTGATATACTATTCCATAAAACTAGTGACTTAAAAAATTTTAGGATCATATCTCAACAGTGGTAGTGGCCGTTCTATTTATTTTTATTTCATTTTCTTGTATTTCAATTTATTGATTTGAGAATATTCATCGTAGATAAAGTAAAATACATGGAATAGTATATTTTCATAAAAACTAATTGTCTAAGTATGGTAACATTTACAATTTATTAAAATAGTATTTAATTACTATCATACCTAAAACACAATTATGTATTTTTATAATTTTTTTACAATTAAGTATTATTCTTTTCATTTGTTAAAATCAGTCACATTAAGAAATGTAAATACTAATTGAGAAAAAAAAGTAAAAAATCAAACATCACAAACATAACCGATCTTCATAAAGAACAAAAGTTCATAACACATAAACTGAAATAGAAAAAGAAAAAAAAAATAATATCCTAACATCATTAATTACAACCACCATTGCAAACAAACATATGAAAATAAGTTAATACAGTACGTGCTATTGTTTGTGTTGATGCTTAGCAAGGATGTTGTTGATGGTTCCTTGTGTTGGGACTTTTGAAAGCTTGAATTTTTGCATTGTCCAATTTGCAAGAGCTGATTGTTTGATGGATGAATTTGCTGCTTTATGATGACAAATTTTAAGCTTTTGATCATTACTTAGAGAAGATGATGGCTTTATTTTGGAAGAAAAAAGAAATAAAAAAAAGGACAAACTATAACTCAATTATTATATGCATTAGCCTTTATAATTCAAGTGAGGAACTTTTGATATTCCACACCTGGAAAATTTTTTTGGAAACATGGTCACGACCTTTGGTATTTCAAAATTTAAATTGATTAATTTAAGCAAAACTTTTAACTTTGGAAATTGACGTTGAATTTATTGAGACTTGCATAGATTAATCATGCAATATCTTTGATATATTTTCTGATTTTTTTAGGTGAATGTTCTAGAAATTAATAACCTCCGTTAATTAATAATTTTTAGTGCTACGAATCATATTAATTTAGAGAGGTTCCACTGTAAGTGATATTATTGGGAGGGCTCGGCTAACTAATACTCAAAAAATTTATTCTCTTTAGCTTAATACCCATTGGTATTGTTCCAATTGTATACCTTTGATTGATCATACTTTGTATCATGCCATTATTGCAAGTTTTGTATATATATATATATAGGTTTTCTTCAGACATGGTACATATTTTTCATATTGTTAGCTAGCTTGTTATCTCCTAGTAAGGTTCATTGGGTTGTTGTTTGTCCTATACTACAACATCTTAAGAGCACTCATTTTCAAAGTTTTTATTCATTTTTACATCTTTAGTGCGTGTGGATTCCTATGGTGCTTTAAAAGTGTGTACTTTGATATCTTCTATAACTTTTTTGGTGACTCTATTAGCTCCTGGCAAAATAAGAAACATATAGTTATTGACTTATTTCACGATCTTCTAATAAGATGGAATATCATGACATGACATCTATTGCTACTGAGATTGTTTGACTATGTTAGTTGCTAGTAGATAGAAGTGTTCCTCTCTCATCTCACTCCTATGTATCATGATAATAAAAGTGTAATTTACATTGTCTATAACTCAATTTTTTATAAATAGATCAAACATATTGAGATTGACTATCATCTTACCCAGAACCACCTTCAAATGATACTATTAGTTTGTGTTTTGTCTCTTCTTCCTTGCAGATTAATGACCTCTTTGTTAAGTCTCATTTTATTGCTCATTTTGTATTTTTTAATTGACACCTCAATGTTCCTGATTGCATTATGAGTCTGAGGG
This sequence comes from Sapria himalayana, assembly GCA_029783825.1. NCBI lineage: Eukaryota > Viridiplantae > Streptophyta > Magnoliopsida > Malpighiales > Rafflesiaceae > Sapria > Sapria himalayana. The sequence continues at coordinate 73,898 of JAREIK010000357.1, read as the reverse complement.
AGAATAATAAAGATAAATATTTCTCGTAAGTTAATTTATTTTTAGATTAATGGGTAGAATAATATTTATATATAAGTCATTCTATTGAATCCCAAGATAAATAATATTTCTAAGAGTGCATTTAAAAATTTTTTATTTTATTCTATCAATATACTTAATTTTTTGTATTCTCTCTTGAAATTGATTTGTAATATATACAATTTATAACATTTCAACATCTTATAAAATCCAACTAAATGATATTAATGCCTAAAGATGTTTTAATAATTTTTTCAAATAATGTACATAAATTGAATAAAAGTCATTTGAATTGAGCAGACAAAGTATGTTTTCATTCAAGATTTTTTCTTTCTAGAGGTGTCAAACGGGTCGGACCGGGCCGGGCCGGCACGAGGCACGGCACGGTTCGGCCGTGCCTGGGCCCGTGCCATGCCCGGGTCAGGAACGAGCCGTGCCGGTTAGGCTTCACGCGGACACGCCACACGCGTGGCCGTGAGTCCGTGACCCAGACCAGACCCTCCCGAATTAAAGCCCGTGGGTCGAGTCATGAATGGACCCGACCCGCGGTCCCGAGTCCCGACCCAATCCCAACGGGAAAAAAAAAATTTTTAATTTTGCTTGAATATCAGCCGTTGGATTCGACTCCAACGGCTAGGGGGCAGAATCCAACGGTCCTCATGAATCTGCCCCCTAATTATATATAAAAAATTCAAAAAAATATTAAAAAAATATCTTTTTTAATAAAAAATTAATATCTTTAATCTATAAATTCTACCCCCCTCCCTATTACTATTATGTTTTTCAAAAATATACAACCTCTCAAAACTTTCTCTCTCTCACATAAATCGTGCATCTCTCTCTCAGGCCTCGGGATTTTGCTTTAGGCTTGGATTTTCGTGAAACTCGACTTGAGTTTTGAACATCAGAGCTTCATGCGGTGCACCTTGCACGTGACTGATCTCATTGCTTTTACCGGGTACTTTATTTAACGTTTTTATTTACTTTCTCTTTCTAAATCTTCTCTCTCAAGAAAAACTTAGGAAAAAATAAAAAACATAAAAAATGACAAATACACCTGACACGTATTTAAATTTGGAAAATGAAAATGTTAGTGTTACACAGACGTCTGTGGCTGCTGAAACTTTAGTTTCTCCAGTCGTCTCAACCTAAAGTTCTAAAAAACAAAAAACTAGGAGGACTTCAGTAGTTTGGACTCATTTTAAAATCATAACACAAAAAAATATTAGGGGTGAGGAACTAGAAATGACACAGTGCAAATATTGTATGGAACTTTTAACATGCATGAGTTCATGTGGGACTGAGCACCTTAAAAGGCATGCCAAATTATGCACCAAAAAACATGGACCCTTAGATCCTAGGCAAACCCAACTTGGCACTACATTTTTTGAGACTGGATCGAGTTCAGTCTCAAAGTTTACTCCCTTCGTATACTCCAGCGAGTTGGGTAGGGACGGCATGGCCAGGCTCATCACATTGATGGGTCTTCCGATCAGATTTTCAGAAGATCCGAGGGTAGTGCGCATCATGCATATTTATTTTCAGGCTTCCTATCGAAGGATTCCTAGGTCCACATCTAGGAGTGACATACTAAAGATATATAAGTTAGAAAAACAAAAAATTATTAAGGAATTTATGGCATATAGTGGAGTGGTGTCCGTGACGTCCGATATATGGACATGTCACGATGATTATTCTTATGCATGTCTCACGAGTCACTATGTAGATTCTAACTGGACAATCAATAAAAAAATTTTAGAATTTACTGAGATTCTTCATCCTCATAATGGCCCGGCCATTTTTGAGTGTATGATGAAAATATTTAGAGAATATAAAATTCAAAATAAAATTTTTAGTGTCACATTCGATAACGCTTATAATAATTGAGCAGCGATCAATATGTTTGTTAGGAATATTAGAGACGCACCATTAGGAGAGATCTTTCATGTCAGATGCATGTGTCACGTGATTAACCTGATTGTTCAAGCGGGGATGAAGGTGTGTTCCCCCGCATTGGATAATATACGCAATGCACTAAAGTATATTCGCACTCCTCGCAGACTACAAGAGTTTGGTACTCTATGTTTGTCTGCGAATCTTAAGAAGAAGAAATTCCAATCTGATGTGAGACATCGTTGGAATTATACGTACCTAATGTTGGAATCATGTGTTGGATACGAACACGTGATATCTGACTACGTCAATAGTAAGAACGACGAACTTATTATTGACGACACTGACTGGGCTGCAGGAATTTAATTTATGAAATTCCTGAAGATATTTTATGACACGACGAACATGTGTTCGTCGGTTTATACGCCCACCACTTGCATTGCACTCCGGTGCATATGCAACATTAGTAGCATATTTAGGAAGTATCGAGTTGACCCGACACTTAGCCATATGGTTGCAGAGATGGAGACCAAGTACTTGAAGTACTGGTCCACAGTTCCATCTCTTTATTGCCTCGTTGCATGCATGGACCCTAGGATTAAGGTGGAAGGGGTAGAAAATACTCTGACTTTTATTTCCTCGTGCATGAACCTGGAAGAGTCACCTGAAGGGTTCATTCACAAGAAGTTGACTGACCTATTTACATACTACGATACTAGATATGGTGGTGGTGGTAGTGAGACTGTGATTACGGACATTGATACCTTGTTCGGAGATGACGATTATTCCATTCAGCTAGCGATGGGGAAACGTAGGCGTGAACCATCACATAGGAGCGAGCTGTCTCGGTACTTAGATACCGATTACTGCTCAATCCTGTCACATTCTGATACTATGAATCTTGATTTATTACAGTGATGGAAATCATATGAGTCCACCTATCCCGTGCCATCTAGGATGGCACGGGATCTACTGACTCCTCTGGTGTCAAGCATAGCATCGGAGTCTGCTTTTTCTATTGCAGTGAACGTGATTTCGGATAGGAGATCGAGATTACGTCCAGATATGGTTGAGGCCTTTGCATGTTTAAAGGATTGAGAGGATTCGAGGTTTAGCATCTATGATCGTGCTATAGCTGGGACTAGGACAGGCACTGGAGTCGCATCCACATCCACTACGATGGCGAAGGAGTTGATCGCCGATGATGATGATCCATATGATACTGATCTTGATGTTGCGGCTGATGATTCTCATGATATGTCGTTTGACTATTGATGATGATCTGCTGTTTTTTTTTCGATGTTTTTTTATTCATTGTATTTGTACGCTTTGTTTGTACGTTGTGTTGAAAATTATATTTGTTTTGTTCGGACCATCGGTTTCAAATGCATGATTGGTAATTTTTCATTTGTGTTGTTTAATTTTTTTTTAATTTTTATTTATACTAACATAATGTATTGCTTTATTTGTTTTACGATGTAAATTGTATTTTAAAAATTAATAACTTTAATATATAATTAATAAATATAATTAAAGCTAAACTAATTTGAATTTGATAAAAAAAATACTTTTCAAAATTTTGTTTTTTTATTTAATTTTAATTTTTAACATTTATAAAAAAATTTATATTTAATAATTAATAATCTACACTTAAACAATAAAATTAACATAATATAAATATTTAAAAAAAAATCAATATTCTGCCCGGGTCAACCTGTGCATTGCGCGGTGCGCCCGTGCCGTGCTCGGGTCAGCATGTGCCCTAGCCTGTATGGCCAGGTCGGGCCCGCCTATAGTTAAACCGTGCCTTGCCGGGCACGGCACGGGTCCTATAGTTAAATCGTGCCTTGCCGAGCACGGCACGGTACAGGACCCGTGCAGTGCCCGGCACGGCGCGGTAGCATGATCGTGCCGCTTTAAAACGGGCAGAGCCGTGCCGGGCCGGCTCGTTTGAGACCTCTATTTCTTTCACATAGATCATTTTCTATTTAATTTGATTTTTCACAATCTATCTTTAAAAAAATATATAATTAAGTTAATTTTCTATTTTTTATTATTAAAATTAAAATAAAAAATAATAAATATTATCTTCTTTCTTCACGAGAATAATTTCTTTCTTAGAAAATTATCAAATTTTAAAAATATTCTTTAATGCATTAGAGAAATTAAAAGACCTAAGATATGGATTTAAATATCTAAGGCATCCTTTTAGTAATATTACTAAAAGAATATTTTATTAAATAAAATAATAGCTTAACATTTATTTTTCAAAAAATAATATTTTCTAAGATAACACATGTTATAGTTATCTTAAATACACAATGGAAGAGCCACTCTATTGAAGCCAATTAGCCTAGCATGTATTATAATATCAAAAAAATGTATTATAATTTCAAACAACTATCTTGCCAAATACATTATCAAATATTAGCTTTATTTAATATAAACGTATATAATAATTATTTATTTTCTTAAAAACATATATAATATATATTTTTAAATATGTAAACAATAATATTCAAAAAATAATCTACTACTATTCAAATAAACTCACATAATAAAATAAATATAAAAGAATTATTATCATCATCAACCAAATTTTATCCCAACTATTTGTGACTAATTGAAATAAAAGAGAATAATTTTATATAATAGACAAGATGAATTGAGATTGTCCACATGTCAAGTTTTATCATCCATAATGAAATACATAAAAAATAAAGTAAAACATTACAAACAAACAAGTTGAAACTATGACATCCCTCTCCTCAAGCAGATGCATACAAATCTAGAATATAAAGCTTTGAAAAAAATATATAAGATGTGGTCTTTTCAAGGTCTTTGTAAAAATATTCATTATTTAATCTAATATCTAATACAAATTATAACAATAAGTTCATCTTGAATCATTTTCTTGAGAAAAAATAATTCTCTAATGTGTAATTCTTTCACTTGTGAAATGTCAAATTATAAAATATATGTCTCATTGTCTAATTGTTATAGTAAAGAATAACGAGATAAAAAAATAAATATTTAATCACATTGATTAAGTGTTGGATCTTAAGTATCTTATAAATAATTAATTTCATCACTTTGAATTCTACCTCTATATTGAGAATCGATATAATCATCACTCTTACATTTTTAGGAGACATAATTATCTCAAAAAAAATATAAAAAATTATAGTAGATCTTTACTTGATATAATTTGGTGCTAAATCAAACCTGAATATCAAACTAATTATAAGTGTTTGCAATCAAAGAAAGAGATTTTAAGTAATAAAAATTTATTTACATATCTCAATAGGCAAAAAGTCTAGGTGAAAGTATCAAGAATAATATAAAAAATAACTACATATACTGATCATATAAATTATACTAGACCTGGTGGTGATTAAATAGTTAATTTTCATACTATTACAGTTTACTTATTTATTTTATTGATGGGAACACCCAACCAATATGTTGCAGTAATTCTTTTTACTCATTTTATGAGGATGTGGTTGTATTATATTATCATTGAATATTATTATATTTTTTTATTTTCCACATTAAATCATAACAAAATATCAGAGCCAACCATAAGTAAAATTTAACCTTGAGATTAGAGGTGTCAAATGGACTAAGCTGACCCAATTTTAGGCTGCCCAACCAGGTTACCGTGCCTGGCCCGGCATGGTTCAATAGAGGTCAGGACTTGCACAGGCCCGCAGCCCAAAATCTGCCGGTTGGGCTTGATTTAGGTTGGGCCGTAACCCTAATTTTTAAAATTTTAGAGTTTCAGTAGCGCGCCGCCGTCGCCCTTTCGGGGCTCGACGGGCCTCTCCCGTCGGCGTTAGCTCGTCGTGATCATGCTCAGTGCATGGTCACACGTATCATGCACACGTGCCAGCCATTCATACCATGCATGGCACATCACGTGGGCCAAAATCCCTAGGCCTGGCATGGCACAACCGATGTCGAGGGAAGGCCCAACACCAGCACGAGCACGGGAAAGGGCACGGGCACGGGCACAAATCATTCCAATGTCGTGCTGGCCAAGCACAGCCGAACCATGTCATACTTCGAACTGGGCCGAGCCAATCTGGCCCCTCCCACACCTCTACTTGAGATGTATATGTGTGAATAAATATTATAAACCGTAAAATAAAAAATACATGTGCATTGTACCAATATAGTGCATGTGTTAATTCGAAGATAATTTGACGAATATCACACACCTACTATGTGCAACAACATACATGGAGAGAATGGTGGTTGCATTATGGTCATGTCATGGTTGCATAATGATCACATCGTGATCACATGGTGGTTGCATCGTGGTTACGTGGTGGTCGTACAATAACAATGTTGTGAAAGATATGAGCAATTTTTATAGGCTATATGACCAAATAAATTAGGATTTCATGGCAGCTTCACCTAATTTAGAATTTTTATTAAGAAACAAATTAGGATTTATTGTTCATCAAATCCTAAAAAAATTATTTAATTAGAATAAATTTATGTTTTATGATTTTAGATGGAAGAAATCCTAATTTTAATTAGCTTATAAAGAGAGATTATCATAACATATATAGGTGTGAAAGAACAATAATTCAACATACACATTGTTAGATAATATTTCTAGAGGAGCCCAAAAACTTTACACAATTTAAGAGAGATTAATTATCGGAGTCATTCATGTATCCTCACATAGTTCATTTATTATGACACTTTATAAAAATGAATATATAAAGCTCATCTCTAAAGCTACAAAGTTCATGTATCACTAGTTAGTTCACTCATCTTCTCACTTTAAACTTCTAAATTAATAACATATGAGCTAACATGCATATTATCAGTAATCATATCTAATTTATTATATTTTTTTATTTTAAAAATATTATTATAATCAATAACAAATATTAAAAAAACTATTAGATATGATAATATTCAGCTAGAGGTGTCAAACAGGCCGGCATGGGCCTGGCCGGCCCATTTTTTTATGGCACGATCGTGCTTCCGTGCCGGGCTGGGCACGACACGGTTACAGTGTCGTGCCGTGCCCGGCCCAGCACGGTTTAAAAAAACTGGGCCCGGCACGGCCAGCAGGCACGGCGGGCCGTGCCGTGCCTTGCCGGGCCCGCTCAGGCTTGCCTGTCCGAGCGGTTCGGGATACGGGGGACCGAGGGTCAGGTCGAATCAGACCCAACCCGTGGTCTTTTTTTGCGGGAGGGGCATCGTGGGGTCGGGCTCACGGGACACCCGGCACGGGATAAACCCGTGTCGGTGTGCCGTGCCGCGGGCCGAACCATGCCGGGCCAAGCACGGCACGGGCCCGGGCACGGAATTTTTCCATGCCGGGCGGCCCAGGCACGGCTGAACCGTGCCGTGCCTCATGCCGGGCCGGCCCGGCCCGGTTGACACCTCTATATTCAGCTTTGTTTTTTGTTATTTTTATTTATTTTGTTTATTCCTAATTTTCTTTTTAAATTTATTCTATAAGTTTCTACCCAAATTAACTTTAATTTTGATTTTATTATTATTTTAAATAGTTTATAGGATCAAAAAATTTTAAGAAAATTTTTATTTGATATTGAGCAGGTTGGATTATATATTTTCTCGTATATAATAATATTTTTTATCTAAATGCTTTAGTGTATTGAATCATTTATTTGTCTATTCTCAAAATAAACACTCATCACTGCCAAATTAATAATATTTTATCATTTTAAAGATATTTCAACCCTAAAGTATGATACATATCAATTAAAAGAGTTTATCACAACTCCATATCCTATGCATCAATCTAGCATGAGTTAAAACACATTTAATGTGATACGCTCAAACATGTAAGAACATACTAACGATGTGACTAGAGCAGAATTTTGGTATTTATATTTAATCACTTTTATTAGTGACTATTAAAGATATACATAAAATATATTTTTTTCAAGATAGATCCCATTTTTTTTGTAATGTTTCAAATTTTCAAAAATGATAAAAATTAATTTCATATGAATATTTAAAAATTAACTGATAATATATTAGAATAAATTTCATATTGATTTAAAAATTATTATATAAATAATGAGATTATATATCAAACTTCTTATGTCGGTACATCCTAACAAAATGAGGTTACTACAAAAAAGAATAAATATATGATTGAGACCTCTCAGACATTACTACTTGGAAAAAGTATTCTTGAAAATTTTTGGGAAGATATCATTTTAACAACAATTTACATCACTAATCGGATGCCCTCTTATGTTATTTCTTATTTGTATACCCTTCCAGAACATACATCCTATTGATAAATTATTTAGCTTGTTTTCAAAAATTTTTAGATATACTTATATTGTTTTTAATTATATTTTAGGATGAGACATTGACATTTATGACATTAAGATATATATTTCTTAGATGCTTCAATACCCAAAGGGGTGCAAGTATTTTTTTATTAGAAATTGATAAAACTTTAATAAGTATAAATGTCATCTTTTTTGACTAAAATTCATTTTTTAATGAGCTTGAAAATATTGGAAATCCAGATATTGTACCTAGATCTATTACTCTTCCTCTCTCACATATATTCATGCCTGGATCGCAAATTAGTAAAGAGAATCATTTGTTATCTATATATAAGCATATTAATAATCAATATGATATTATTATCATAGACTCATTATATATCAATAAATTTAAATCATTTTAAGTCTTAAAAGAGTGATACTTTATAGATAAAGAGATCTCTTTCAAACCCAAATGACATAGTAGTCCATAAGTCTTCACCAAGACAGACTCATATTGAGTTGGTAGCTAAGATACTTAATCATTTATAACTTATAGTCTATAACATGAAAAAAAAGACATACCCAAACTACTCAAACCACAAATGAGCCTAAAGAGAAAAAACAAGATCCTACTATCAGCCCATCTAGACTTGACTTTCCGATCGCACTCCAAAGGAGAGAGAATTTATTCTTAACATTCAATTTCAAAAATTTTATTATAGTCTCATCTTGTTCCTTGTTTGTTCTTTAATTATTTCTTTTGATAGTTCTAGTATACTCAAGTTTTCATTTGAAATATTATTACGTTTAAGATAGTGTCAGACTATTATAGAAGAAATATATACCCTCAACTTTAATGAGACTTAAAAACTAAAATTATGATATTTGAGAAATCATATTGTTAATTATAAATAAGTGTTCACTATCAGGATAGATCCAAATGAGAAGATAAATTATCTTAAGGTAAGACTTATAATGAATATACTTATTCAGATATTTTCTATGAATTACTAGGATACTCTCTTTATGAGCAAGATGATATACAAATTCTTACATCTTTTATCGTATCTTAAAGTCAAAAAATATATTAGCTAGACATAATAAAATATACTTCTTCATGATGACTTTCAGGAGAATATATATATATATATCAAATAATCACCTGGGTTTTGAGTAGTAGAGTCGTGTATAGTTTAGAAATTACAAAAAAAAATAATATATAACCTAAAATAATTATCGAGAGTTTGATTTGTGAGATTTTTACAAATAATCACTTCGTTTAGGTTACACAAATATGTTCAAACTATTCTTTATTTTCTATTTAAATATTGAATGGAGAGTATTTTTACTAATTGTCTACGTGAATATCTTAATTATGAAAGATGTCAGTTACAAATTATTCAACTCAAGGAATTCCTTTAGGCATGATTTCAGAAAAATAACCTTGAAAGACTCGTGTATTTTATTAATATATAGATTATTTATTCTATGAGAAATATCTCCTTTCATATAGAAGATATATACTTAATACTTTTATAGATATTAGTCTTTTGGGCGGTCTTCAGCAAATATTCATATTCACTTTTGATACGACGCATGTATTTGACTGCACTATTTATAGAAAAATTGTACCAAAGATTACCTATATGACTATGATTAGACTATATATAACATACACAATCAATATAATTAATCATTTTCTAAATTTTTCTTGGCATATTTACTTTGAAGTACCTCTTTGCATAATAAGATATAAGAAGAAGTTTTCAGGACTTAGTATCTCATCTCATAAAAATAAAAACAATAATCAAATATTCTACAGATTTTTTTAAGTTAGATAAATAATTTCTTAATTTTTTGCATGCCAATTTTCTTAATTAGTCACATAAAGATATTTAATATATTTAGTATATTCTTATTAATTAGTCACATAAGCTAATTACTCACATATATGACTAGTTACGGAAGTTTTTTATGGAGATACAATTCAAAGCAATTAATTAGTAATATGCAGATATTTCATGAGATTTTTTTTATGTTTGATGCAAAGCAAATGGTTCTTGAAAATGTGAGTAATATGATTTATTATTAATTTCAATTTGTATATAAACAATATTTGATTAATTTTAAAGTTAGGTAAATAATTTCTTAAGATTTTTGCATTCTAAAATTCTTAATTTACATATTTTTATTTTGGTAATTAAGATATTTAGTTAGAGAAAATTGAAATTAATACAAGACTATAAAACATAAAATACACAATTATAATGCAATGTAAGAATTTTAAAAATATTAATGTTAAAATAAATTTACATTTATATTAATAAACAATTTACTAATAACATAAAAAAATATCAATATATTAAAATATAATATAACTCATACTAATTTTAAAATTTTGTAAAATGCACAAACTATAAAATATAATCATCTATTTCACCCTAATATCTTCTTTTCTTGGAGTCTATTTGCATAATTTTGAGCTCTTTTCATTGGAGTAATTGTTTTATTATTAGTTATTGTAATTAATCTTATGGTGTTTAATTTTAGTATTTGCATTATTTTATTTTAAAGTAATATATGACTAATTAAATATATTTTTTTTATCTTCTCTCCCTTCTCTCTCTCAAACCCAACTCATATTATCCTTTAACTCGTATATCAATCTTGGAGCCGCAGGCTAGAGTAGGACAATAGATAAGGTTTCAGTCCCAACAACATGATAGATCCATCTAAAAAATATTTGAAGAATCATATATAATATCACTAGAGATCAAACTCGTAACATTATGATAAGAGCATATATCATATATATATCCCTAGAGATCATATTGTTGGTACTATTAAGTAAATTAAATTTAATTAAAATATAAGTTTGATGTTTTTAAAAAAGTTTATATTAAATAAAATGCAAGGTTTGATTCAATTTGAGAGTGAATTTCATTTTAACCTCAAATAAAAAATTATAAAAAAACCAAAGAAATATAAAGCATAAATACGCATGAAAAGATCAAGGTTTATGTTGCCATAACTAATAACTCTAAAAATGTCACCATTGACTATAAGTCTACAACGACATCATGATAATATGAATAAAAAACTAAAAAAAAAAAATCACATATGACATAGTTGTTAGCTCATGAATCAATGACCTAGAAGATATAAAAAATTATGATACAAAATAAAATGACTACATTATATACAAATTGAGATGACCCTATAAAAATCTAGAAATAAGTATTATATACTAATCTCTAATGAATGAATTTTATGATGACTCAAAATAGATTTAGAAGAAATTGATCTATCAACATAGACTAAATAGGAAATCAACATTTGTAAAAAAAAGTTAATAATTATCTCTATCATAACACCATGTCATAAAATTATATTTACAAGAAACATGAGACCTAGAAACAATATCATAGTCTCCAAATAAATTCAAGTAAATAATCCCAGAAAATTATTCTTTTGATTTAGTGGATGCTAATGGATCCATCTTCATGGAAAACCTCCAAAAACTAAGTTAAAAGCTCAATAAATTATGAATAATAATTAATATATTTTATTAGGCTATAGTAATATGTTAATCTCAAGCTCATCAACTAATAAAATATCATAAGTAGAACATGCTCAATTAATAAAGTAAAGTTTTCAACTCTCAAATTAATTTACACATACAAGTGATAAATAACATTGAAATTCATAATGATGAAAATTAAGTGTCGGTTTATATTCAAGTACCACAAGTCTAATCTATAATAGATTCTAATAGTGATTGAGAATCCCTTATTAAAAAATCAAAATGTGAACTGCATTCATCCACTAGATAAAACTCCTCTCATGAAATTTTCAATGTGAGAAAAGAATAGCACTAGTTATACTAAAAAGAATGAATAAGATTATTCACTATTATTAAAGCCTCATAAATACATGTTCCCATGTGATACAACTTTGATATGAAGAATAAATACATAAAATTTGAATACAATGTGGTTGTCTCCCAATAAATGCAAGTAAAACATCCCATAAAAACTATTTTATCTATCTAGTAGCTGCTAATTGATCCATCTCTATGAAGAAAATCTTAAAATAAGTAGCAAGCTTATTAACTATTCTATCCTATTCATACTAACCTTAAATTAGGTAATTAGCTTAAAATAATTTATTAATCTCAAACTCATTAATTAAAAAACATCATAAATTAAAGTTATCTACATTCAAACTAATCTACACGTACTATAAGTGACAATACCATTGAAATTCATATTTATAATAATTGAGTGTCAATATACACCCAAGTACCACGAATCTAATATGTAGAAGTTTCTAATAATAAGTGATCGAGAATTCACTATTAAAAAACATATAAGAACTAGATTCATCCACTAGGTAAAGCACTTCATGTCCAATTTCCAATGTGTGAATAGAGTAGTACTAATTATACTAAAAAATTGAATAAGAGTATTCAATATTGTTAAAGCCTCAAAAATATCTTTTTCTTCAACCATAGTTGCTCATAAATAACAACAAAAAACAAAAACTTATATTGAATCTGTGCAAAACTAAAATTGACTAGGTTCGTGTCAAAAAAAAAGTATCAATACAAATATCTCAAGTGAAACTATAACTTTTTCTCTTACTTTAAAATGATGGGGAAAGTTAATTTTCTCAGATTTCAAAAAATAATATTTTATGACTAAAATATAAATTAGTCAAAATTATTTTAAAATAGCTTTAAATATCATTATCTAAAAAGGCATATATGTTTCTCATCAAATTCTAATTGAGATGGTACCAAAAATCATCAGCAATAACAATTGATGATGGTAGAGATGAAAGCAATAGATAATAGCAATGACTACAATAGTGGTGATAATGGTAATACAATGGCAGTGATGGTGGTGATACAATGGTGGTGATGAAGGTGATCAAATAGGCAATAGAGATAGGTCACCTTAATGCCTCTGATACCATATTACAGGAAAACCTTACATTTTATATGTCCATATAATTAGAACACATCATATGTGCAAATAAAATAATAAACAACAAAATAATATTCACATAACTCAATAAAAACAATAATATATTAAAAATAATAAAAATACTCATTTTACTATAGTAACTCTTTTATAATCATATTTAAAAATAATATGTTACATGTTACATGTAAATAAAATACAACGAATATTAAAGTTGTAACACATTACATATTACCATTACATTGTATTAAAATTTTTGTTTATTGTAACACATTACATGTTACAATAAATAAACAAATAAAAATGATTAGAACACATTACATGTTATAAATAACACTTTACATATATTAAAGTTCAATAAATGATAATAAAAAATTTCATGTTACATGTTATAATAATATCATTTCAATAAAATATATTTTAAATTTTTATTATAAATTTTTTAGATAAAAATGGAAATAATTTTTTAAAATTTTAAAAAAAAACTATGACCAAGGTCAGAACATAAGAGAATGTCAAAGCAATTTTATGCACCTCATATGTTACCGCAACATTCAATAAATAACCAATTTTTTAGTCATGAACTCTAATTTTGATTGACTCACTTTTCAATTTACTTGTTTTGTGATAAGTCATCTTGGAAAAAAAAATATTCATAATGTAATTAAAAATGGAATAAAAAATAAACATGGATTTTATACACCACAGAATTGTTTCTTTATCTTCTTTTTTAAAACATATAATATTAATAGCAAACATATTTGTTGAGATAACATTTATCTCCTTAAATATATATGAATGATAAATAAAAAATTACTTTAAGAAATTATTTCATTAATTTATGAAATACTATTCTAAAAGAAACTTCAAAAAATGTGATACAGAATATCTTGGATAACTTTTTGCGAATGGCATGAGAGGCATGCCTGAGGAGTGAGGACAGAGCACTTTGCTTAAAGAAACAATAGGCATGCATTAGGCAAGTCTTGGCGAAGGTGCCTCGATTAGGCATGCCTAAAACATGTCTTTCATAACTATGCGCATATCTAACATCTTACAATCAATAAAAATGATTTTTATATGCTTAGTTTCAGTAGTCTCTACTTGTCAAATATAAAGATGTAGTGAATGCACTCATATCTAAAGTCATCTAATCCTATAAAAATAAATCAAAATAGTAAAAAATTAATATCAAAATCAAGTTACTTAGAAATAAAACATGCAAGAAATAAGTTATAACAAAATCATGAATAAAAATAACAATTATAAGAGTAAAAAATACAATTGAAATACCAACATAATCGATGATTTTAGAAACAAGATCATTCATTAGCATACTCAGGTGTAGAGAAAACAAAAGTACCTAAAGAAAAAAGCCAAACTCGAGTCCAAGTTAATCTCTACACCTTTTTTGCCACTTTATCTTTTTTTTTGTGATGAAAATTCACTTCGTATGGGCCATATTACCCTTGGAAATGAACAAATTGAAAAACATAGACTCTGAAAACTCAATTACATTTTTTGAGTGACGAAAAAAAGATCAATCTAGAAATATCTCTGAACAGTCTCAAAATGTCTTATTTTTTTAAGAAGTGTGTGGGCAATCAATCCACCACAAATTATGGATAGAAAGAAAATCAATTTTCTAGAAATTACAATATGCATGGGAAAAAATATAAATTAATATCATCATTCAAAAATAATGGATGATGGTGAAGGTCATACCCAGTGCAGAAAGCTCTCATTTTAGTGTGGGATACGAGAGAAACTAATATCTCGAAAGCCTAGCTGCCAAACATTGAAGAAACTATCTATTAAGTCTCGAACCCAAGATCTACCATACTTGAACAAAAATATTTACCATCACACTAAAGCATTATCTCTAATTCATGGATGAAATATAAATATAAATACTTGATTATAGTGTTGAAGAAACACAACATGATATTCAAAAGGAAGATGCAGACATAATTTCCAATTCTAGTTAACCATAATTTCCAAACAGCAAAAACCACTTGTTCTGAGAACAGACATGGGAGAGCAGATTTCACAGAATGAGAGAAACAGCTTGCAATGTAAGAACAAACCTCGCCTGGGAGAGGCATCAACAATCACCGTCGGGGATTGGCTTCCCAAAGAAGACGGCAGGAAAAAACCCCCGTCGCGTTGTTCCTCTAGAGCCTCGTAATCCACCCGTGTTGGTTCTTCATCATTGTCATTCTGCTCCACTATTTGAGAAGCACTGATCACGTCCTCCTCGGATCTAGCCGATTGATTATAAATGTCATTACCCATCATGAGATGGGCGGGATAATCTCACCACCCCTATCGCTATCTGCTCATAGCTACCAATGTTCTAAAATTCTCGCGCTTTGAACCCTAATGAAATTACAATACCAGAAGGAACAGTGAACTCGGAACGCGTTCCAAACTACAATATCGCAAAATATTCCAATGCTGCTGCTTTTTTGAGAATTCCAATGGTGCCAACAACGCGCAGGAATCAACAATTCTCACTTTCTTGGCAAACGGCCATCGACAACAATCCCATTTATCCAACGCCTTTAACTTCTTCCTAAAAAAAATTCGCCGGAAGGGAAACAAGATGGGTATTGTACAGGAAAAGAAGCTGCCGCCATACAACGAACAAACTTCACCAAACAAAACCCAAGACCTGCCAGTCAACTTTTACGTTGATCGAATGCTTCGCGAACTAGGGTCCAAAAGTTCCAGGACGATCATGAGGGAATCGTTGAGATGAGTTCCCGTTTATCGGAAGACGGCGTCATTTGCCACGATCGAGGAACAACAGCGAGCACACTGCGCTCTCATGCACGCCACGCTACCCGCCAGTGACTTAACTATTTTTAACTGCTCGGAAATTTGAACTTTGAAATAGAAATATATATTTTTAAAAATGACATTTTGTTCAATGTTCTTAGATTATACATTGTTTTTCTATTCAATTCAAGCGGCTTAAGTGCTGAAACTTCAGCTTATTTGGGAAGAACAATAAGTTTTGGGAGCTGATTTGTAAATATTGAGAATTTAAGAACTTGATTTTGTAAATTTAAGAAACTAGCAAAGATTAAAAAAGAAAAATTATGTAAAATTGATCCAAAATCAAAATATTTTTTTTTTAAATAATCCCTATACTTTTTAAATTTAGACAAAAATATACTAAAGTAAAAAATATTTATGTTTTACCATTCTAAAAAAGTAAAATCCAAAAATATATCTACCCAAATAAAAAAATAAATTAATTTTCAAAAACAAATTTCTATATAAATTGTTTAAAAAACATTTATATTAGCTCCTATAAAGTATAAATTTTTATACTATATATATAAATATTAATATAGATATTTATATATAACATATAGATGTTTATAAATATTTTAATAAGTTTATATTATACCATACAAATATTTAAAGAATTTTACAATAAATGTTTATAAGTTTATTTAAATAATATATAATGTATATATATTTTTCATATATATAAATATATGAACATTTATAACTAACATTATACTTTTACATACAATTTTATAGGTTTATATCAATTTTTATATTAAAAAAATATAAAAATTATATAATGCTGTTGGATGAAAATACTTTTTTACCCTCCTTCCTGAAACCCACCTAAAGTTCTCAGAATTGAAGCGGGCAAGATCCTCATCGCACCAATAGGGTAGACACAACTGACAAACACCTCGAAGGGCATATTTGACATCAATCTGGATCTAACTAGAGGGAAACACTTTTCATATAATAATCACAAAAAAGAGGCCATTGTTCTATGTTACATGCAGCAGGGAAGTCTTCTCATTCGAGCTGTCTGCCCATCTTTTAGCTGCACAGATCCAAGAAGCAGCAGCTCGTCTGCCCATGGTCTGTTTGTGGAAGAAAGCCCCCCTCCCCCTTTGGGCTCTTGGTTGGCCGGGGCCGCCGATGATTTGGTAACAGACCGTGCAAGCCTAGGGCTTTGAAATAGCCGTGGTGGATGGGTTTATTTAGACAGAGCCCAGCCAATCCCGGGCCGGTGGAGAGGAACAGACGGTTCGATCTGTCGAATAGAAAACTGATGCACGGCCAGCTCTCTCATCTAATGCCTAATGGAGTCTTCTTCACCACATCATGGAGCGGACCCTCCTCAGCATTCGTCGTGGCCTGCACTTATCTACAACTGGAATTACATTTGACATAAGCTGCATGGATTAATGACAAGACAAATAGTTACCCATAAAACATATTGCTGGCACACACAAAAATAAATAAATAAATGATAATTCCCCACAATAAATCTATAGGCAATGAATGGGGCCAACTCATATGTTACGTGCTACCATCAATAATAAAATAAGATAATAATAAAAATAAACTAAAAATACAACTTCCCCCCTCTTATGTTTTATTTTTTTTATTTTTTCTTTATTTTTTTATTTTTTTTATTTTTTTTATTTTTTTTATTTTTTTTATTTTTTTTATTTTTTTTTTTTTTTTATTTTTTTTTATTTTTATTTTTTTTTATTTTTTTTATTTTTTATTTTTTTATTTTTTTTTTATTTTTTTTTTTAGTTTTTTATTTTTTTAAAAAAATAGTAAAAATAATAAAAAATAATTAAAAAAAAAGTCATGAGTTGAACAAAATCTATGAGAACTAGTGTTGATTCTTTTCGGAGCATAATCAAAAGATCAAGATCAAATAGACTAATTACATGTTCTTCTGACTATTTGGGAGATCATTGATGGCTAAGTAAATGTGTATGTCTGCATCTCCTAGTATACGCTCTAGATCATATGCAATCAAGTCTCTCAGTTTCTGACTTATCATGAACTTAAATTGAGATACACTTTTGGGCGACTGTGTCAACAAGGACAGAGAGAAGTTTCCTCCCATAAGAAACCCCATTCTCTCTAGTGTGTCATCAACTCTTCTATTCTTATAAACTTGATCTATCAACGTAGAGTGGATCACCTCATCTCATCTCATATTGAGCATAACCCAAGAAAAAAACAAGTAATACCATAGGCTCCATCAAGGAGATAGGTCGAATAATTTTTCTATGAGATATTAGATCTGAAAGAATACACAATGAGAAATAACAGAAGAAGACATGAGGTTAGAAAAGTGAATTCTTAGGAAGTTTTTAGCAAATTTGATATATGATCTTATGATCAATATAATAGGCATTGAAGCTATCTAATATATACTCTAATACATGGTCATTTCTTATTTTTAAATTTTTTATTAAACTAATTTTTTAGCAATATGAAATGATTAAAAAATAAAAAAAAATATTTAAAATTTTAAAAGTAAGACAAAAAAGAAACATTCATTATAAATCATGAACAACAATCAACAATATATAAAAATAATAAAATATCTTAAGATCATCTCAAATCTCAATTCTACTGCATCCACACATGCACCAAGAGTATCAAATTAAATAGATTTTTACTCATATCAATCTGACTGGAAAAATATGAAGCTCTAATATACTTTATTAACTGACATATCTCGTACTCTAAGATAAAAATACCTTCAAGACAATGGTGACTCTACCTCGATTAACTACCACATCACGGTTAAAAAGTAAAATTATGACTGTAATTATTCTCTTTCATCTCATTGCTGAGTGATTTTTTGTCAGGCAGTCTAGCACCCCATGATTAAAGAATCATATGTTGACTCCTATTTCACACTGGGTAATTCTAATTCTTACCTTGCTCATACAATCAAAAAACACCACACACACGTAGTTTATTATAGTGCAAAAAAAAAGGGTTTGCACAATAATCCCTAATTGTACCGCAGCACAATTTCTACCCACCACTTGAAATTGAAAAAATATGATACATTGTTTCCTGAAAAACACAATGAGGGTGCGATAGTGAAAACGATGACACAGTGGAAGTACGCCTTCATCCTCATCATAAACTATTGCATATGCATGCAATAGTTTACATAGTACCATGTGTATTGTGCTGATACAGTGCATGTGCTCTATCTCTCTCTCTCTCTATCTCTATCTCTAAGAACCCTGAGGATAAAATAATAACACACAAATATTGTTCTGATAAAATGGGCGAATAAATTAGGATGATCCATATGTTGGGTATTTTCATCAATAATAGAATAAAATAAAATAATAAAAAATAAATTAAAAGCTAATTGAAAACTAAAAACTACATTAGAGTAGATATGTCAATATTGGGCTACACGTGGGATAGATAAAACAATCCACGCCTAGGATCACATAACAGGCCAATGAAGATAAAAACTGATCATGTTCAATCTTATGGTGCTTACTAGAATTGAAACAAGCCAGCTCAAGAATGGATCTTTGCTAATGCAGTCACCATGCATGCTGCCTTAGAAGAGTTGAGCAGAAAAAACGAAAAAAATGGTGGGTACCTGTATGTATCTTTCCCTGGTCTTCTGTTCCTGTAAAAGCCACAAGTATTAAGAGACGAGAGGGGGAAGGGGGAGAATTTATGAATTGTAGACAATGAGCAAGCAAGCCCACTAAACAAACAATATGAAAGCTCGCTTAAAATCAACTTGCATACTATCTTTCATGTTAGCGACATCCTTGAAGGCAAAAGTTTTGTAGCGAGAGTTCGAATTTCAAATGCTATAAGCCATTTGGAGGGAGGGGGGAATCCTTATAATCATTATTTTTTTAAAAAAAAAATTGATAGTGAGGGTATTAAAATACCTAAAATACCCCTTAAAAGTGTTTAATGAACCAAAAAAACACTTTCGCCATTCATAATACGATATATTATTCGTTTAAAATGATCGTTATTCTCACATGTATATACAAAAAAAGTAATATTGATAATTTAGCCTCGAGAGAACTCGTAGGAACTTGAATTTTGTTGTGTGGATCTTAATAGTGTTTAAAATAGTCATAACTCACAAAAATCAAAAAAACTACGTCTGATTAATATTTAACAAACCAAAAAATTGATAACTAAATATTTAATACCTAAAATACCCTTGAAAAGTGTTTATTGAACCAAAAAATCAAATATATTGTCATTATTCTTTTAAGTTATTCTTTTAAAGATAGGGATTATACTCAATACACAATGCTCTCAGTTTAAAATATAGTTTGGGAGAAGTTAAGATCTTGATAGTCTTACATTACTCACAAAAAATCAATAGACAATGTCTTATTAGTATTTAACAAACCAAAAAAATTGATGACGAGGGTATTCAAATACCTAAAATACCCCTGAAAAGTGTTTAATGAACCAAAAAATCAAATATATTGTCATTATTATTTTAAATTATTCTTTTAAAGATGGAGATTATACTCAATACACAGTGCTCTCAGTTTAAAACATGGTTTGGGAGAAGTTACGATCTTGATAGTCTTACATTACTCACAAATATCAAATAGACTACGCCTGATTAGTATTTAACAAACCAAAAAATTGATAACGATGGTATTCAAATACCTAAAATACCCCTGAAAAGTGTTTCATGAACCAAGAAATTAACTTCACCATACATAATACAATAAATTATTCTTTTAGAATGATCATTATTCTCACATGTATATACAAAAAAGTAAAATCAATTATTTAGTCTCAAGAGAACTCATAGATACTTGAATTATGTTGGGTAGATCCATGAAGCATATTGTCAGGACAACCAAATATATCAATACTCAAATTTTATAGATATATTAGAAATAAAGATGAATATCATACCCAATGTACAATGCTCCCATTTTAAAACATGGTTTGTGAGAGATTGAGATCTTAATATTCTTATCTTATCCCTAAAAATCAAAGAGCATGTGTCTGATTAGTTTCGAACCCAAAACTTAATGCCCTTAATGAATATACTTATACTTAGATCAAGAGATAAGTTTTAATATATACATGTAACAAAAAATTTCGTATATGATCAATCATTAAAGTACTATTCACACACAAACATATTTAATTTTGAAGTTCTTATAAAATTCAATGTGTTAATATTTATATAATCACGATACAGACATATAAAAAATATATTAGAAATAATTATTAAAATTTCAAAAAAAAAACATTTAAAAATACTAGATAAAATTACAACACAAAAGAAAAAAAATTAAGAAATATTTAATATTATTAATTATTACTAGATTCAATAGAATGCATAAAACAATAAAATTATTTTCTGGCACAAAAATTAAAATCAATGTAATTCATTTGTATTGCTAGAACTAGATCAAAAATATATCATATTATTTAAAACAATATTCTACCTAAAACATGAAATTTTAATAATATTACATGTAAATATGAACGAATTGTACATAATATTTCTTAGGTCTTACCCATAATCTCTCTATATATATGAAATTTAGATAAGAACTCTAAAATTAAATATATTTAGATAAAACTAATACTGAGATGATTAATAACTTAAAGAGTTCGTGTGTTGCATGTATATATTGAAGATAATATCTCAATGTGATAATAATTATCTTAATCCAATAGAAATAAAAATAAAATCAAAATTTAGTTGCTTAAAAGATATTTCATAAAAATTAAACTAATAGAACAATCAAGCATAATTATAATATATAAAAACAATAAAAGATGCAAGTTGTATATCTAATGGTTTTAGAACATTTTCAATTACATAAAAAAAATATTTTCAGAATAAAAAAAAATAAAAATTAATAAAATATAATTATCAATAACATAAATGTTAATTCATATGTCAAAAATTTAAAAATATAAGTGATAGTACGAGTAAATTAACTAATAATACTTAAATAAAAAAAATAATCTATAAATGCATTAGATAATAATTATGTATATTTCTCTTTAGTAAGTATAAGTATCACTACAAATGAACTTTTTGAAAACTTCTTGATAGCTTCGTTAGTCAGCATGTTTCTCCCAAAACTAGGTAAAGCTTTGAGCATCGCCTCTTAAAATAATACTCAATAATTATATCTGGTTTAACTTTTTTTCTAATAGTACATGTACTTTAAATGAGATAAGAAATCTCTCTTATATTTATATCAGTATCATATCACAATTTCAACGAATTAAGCTACTAACTAAAAAATTAGGATTTCATCAATCATAAATCCTAAAATCTGCTCAAGAATAAAATTAGGGTTTCCAAAACCTTAATTTGGTTGTCCCAAAAATTACAAGTGAGTTGAAACCAAAAAAAAAAATAAGTGAGCCAACCAAAAATACAATGTAGGTTCACCATTATTCACCAAGTGACCATTGTACCTCACCGCACGATCACCATGCCTCATCATGCAATCATTATGCCTCAATTTGTGTTCATTCATGGAATCTACATAGTGCACATAGATGCATGTTCTTGTATAATTGAAGTTTTGTTGCACTCAAAGATATGCAATAGTAAAGGTTGGCGCACAATAAATGTGCCTCCTATTAGGGTTTATAGGAAATAAGCATTTTGTAAAAGCAAATAGTACAAATTAGGGTTTATAATAATTACACACAATATATATAATTAAATAAATCTAACATATTGGATTTTATAAAAATTTTTAAATAAAATATATTTAGGAGAGAACAATACTTTAATAACTAATCACCTATAAATTTTTGTATTACATATATATATTGAGAGATATGTCTTGGTTTAATAACAAATATCTTCATACAAGGGCAATAAATTTCAAATTTAAGATTCATCAGACACAACTTCTTTAATTTTTGAGGATAAGACTATCAAGATATTAATCACTAGCAAATCTCATACTAAGCATTTTGTTTCTTCCACATTTTTTTAATTTTTTGATTATCTTTTCTAAGCAACTCAATTTTTTGAATGTAAAACTAGTAATGAAACTAAATACCCGAGGAGACATAACAATCAATACATTAAAAAATATAGTATATTAAATCTTAAACAAACTCAATTTAATCAAGATATCACTAAATCTAAAATTTCTTTAGGCTTAATAACCACTTTCATTTATTACTACAAGTTTGCAAGATAATAAATAGATAAATTAATGATTCATATAAATCTTCCACTTAAATTTATAGAAGATCTTACACTAACATATTGTATACAAAAATATTTTCAACTCAAATATCATAGGATCATTAAGTTGATGTGTAGAGCTAATATTATAGAACATTTTAAATATAATAATTACTTAATAAGTTAAGATCTTAAAAATATAGTTAAGTAGTATCAGTAATATTTGATATATAGACTATTCATAATAACATGCATTTTGCATGTGTCATCATCTATTATATTGATTCTAACTAAAAAATAAATAAATAAATAATAATAATAAATTATATTGATTCTAACTAAAAAAATATTAGGATTTTGTTACATATTACATTCTCATGATAGTTTTATTACATATGATTATCTGACGCACATCTTTAGTGAATATTATATATATATATATATATATATATATATATAATTATATTTGATTAATATTTCAAATAATAATAATACAATAAATTTATTAAAAAGAACCATTGAAAAAAATTTTACTGACTAAGATATTTCATGTTAGATTTATTTGTCACATCATAAACTTACTATTAAATATAATTAAAATTCAACATACTTAATATTAGATTCATATGTTAGTTATTAAGTCTTGTATATAATTTTGTGACTAGAAAAATCAATAAAATCATAACAAATAAATATAAATATGATATAATATTTTTATTTTAAAAATTCTTAAAGAACTTTATGGTGCACCGAACTTGTATTCCTCTATGTATACTCCAATACATTACAATTCACTTATGGTATATGCAATATGAGTAACGTATTTAAATAATATAGTACACCTACATTTTATTAACATAGATATTGAGAAATAAATTAAATATTTAATATACTAATTGAACATTCTATCACTTTATCACTTATCTACATGTATGAATCTTAGAATTATAATTGAAATGATTAAAAATATTATAAAATTCATATGCACTTACATGAATTACCCACAAGAATCAAAGAGTCAAATTTATGAGCAACTACAAAATATGAATAATTATTACAAAAATAAATATGATTATAATAATTAACCTTTTCTTAAGTATTATAATTAAAAAAATCCTAAGAAACAACAAAAAATCATTCAATTAACTAAGGATAAATGATAATGTAATGATTCATCAAAGAATTGTGTCTTTTTAAAATATTTTGATTGTGATTATTATTCATATTTATCATCGACTGATATAAAAAATCTAACATATTAATTTGATAAAAATCCTATAGATTTAACTATTTCGTATTATATGTAATAATATATGATCTATTGACCAAATTGATTAAATTATAGCATTAAGATTAATTTTTTCTGTTATTATGAATATAAATATATACTTACAAATATAAGAACAAACATATCACAAAATATTATAGAATCTTTGACATATTATAAATAAGTAAAAATATACAAATAACTTTTAATGTCAAACAAAATTTATTGCAGAAAGAAACCAAAATTTTGAATAGTTGAGACTAAAAACAAAACAAAATATTAAGCATGATCCATGAGTAGCAAGCACTGACAATAAAATTAATTTTTAAAATTAATTTTTTTATTATTTTTTTATTATTTTTTTATTTCAATTTTATTAATCATTACAAATATAATTTTAATTTGTTTATATTTTCAAATAATTTAAATATATTTCTATTATCGTTATATTACATAGTTTTAAATTAAAGAAATTATTTTTTAATTGTTATTTAAGTTTTTTATTTATTTTCCATTTTAACTGTACATGTATTAATACTGAAATAACAATATGTATATAAATTGCATATGTTTATGTGCATATATGTATATATAGATATACATATATATACAACACAACCCATTGCATGTGGATTGTGATCGTGGGATATGGTAGTTTGGTTTCATCATACAACACAGTCCACAGACCCACAGCTTGGCAGGCCACAACCATAGCCATTGTGATTGTGGCCCATGGGCAAAGGCCAATGGCCCACTAGCCACTAAAGCCTGGCCGCCAGGAGTAGCAGCTAGTCAGACATGAGCCAAGGCTAGCAGTCTGGCCTCAGGCTAGAAAAGGCTAGCCCCCTTATCCAGCATGCACAAACCAAGTATGGGTTGGGCTTGCTCAGCATGAACCACGAGCTCATGGCATGCCTTGCTCATGCCCCATACAAAATAAGGCATGAGCGATCAATGCAAGTTAGGCTGCCATGCCGAATATGGCATGACCCATACCTAGAGGCAGGTAAGTTCCGAGCATGTCACTGCCATTTCTGGAGGAAAGGAAGTTCAATTTAGTCAAGCAATTTAGCTTAGACCAACACACAACTCATCTGCAACCTCTAAGTGGATTATAATAAAATTTTCTCTCTAATAACTAATCTAGTCTTAGTGATGATACTTATATTACTGACAACTTTTCATAGATGAAAAAATATACCAATTAAAAATGAATAATATTATTTTTCTCAGTGACTTGAGGAGGTGTAGTTAGAGCGACCATCAAAATTTTAGGAAGTATAATCAAACTCCATTTATAAATTATGAAAAATATTATATGGTATGAAACAATCAAAAAAATTTAATTTAATAAAGTTTTATTGATAATCATCTTTTTTTAATTAAATAAGTATTTTATAGATTATTTTTTATTTTATTTTTTTTGAATGTTCTAATGACATTTATCTCCTGCTAATTATGTATGTTGATAACATACTTGTTATGGAAAACAATAAATTAAAAATCATTCAACTAAAGAAATACATTCAATCATAATTTCAAAAAAATAATTAAGTCTTAGATTTTTTTCTTATGATATAGGTAGCATACTATAACAAAGATATTATATTGTCACACGGTAAACATAGTATTGATACTCTTACAAAAATTAATCTTTTAGATTATGCTCTAATTATACCCTCACACATATTGAGTCATAAACTAATTTTTAATTTGATACGAATACTTATGATTGACTCAACTATATGATAAAAAATTAACTATCTTATTATTATTCAATCATATATAATTTATAGAATAAGTATAATTAATTATTTCTTAACTTTTAAATAATAGATTCATCAAGCCGCAATCAATCGCATATTGAGACATATGATAAAATCTTAAAACATGCATATTTCTTTCTGTGATCAAGAGAATCTCCAACTAGCCTATTTTAGATATTCAAGTTGAATTACTAATTTATACTAATAAAATACCTATTATTGGAGCTTGTACTTCTTTTTAAATAGTCATATCTCCTAAAAAATAAAAGATGGATAATAATCTCAGCATTCAATGCAGAAACAAAGTTCAAGATAATTTCAACAATCACTTGCAAAATAGTTTAAATCATACACCATAATAATGAGAATAGACAATCACTTGCAAGATAAATTTCCAAAGTAAATTGAAAAATTCTATCACATGTATTTTCAAAATAAATAAATATCAATTACAAATATTTTTATTTTTCACAATATTTTTTATTATTTATCTAAGCAATAAAATAATTATAATATTAGACCTGTTTAGCATTAAATCAAATTAATTTTTTTTTATATTGATTAAACTATCAAATCATCTTTCAATCAGAGTTGTCCAACATACCTTATCAACCAAGCATGCGGCGCATGCCATAAAATTGAGAAATTCAAGCATAACTAGTCACCGACAAACCTCGAGTATGGGATGAGCACAGGAACCCTAACATGTGCAGCATGCCTAAGCATGTGGTCATTCCTAATATGTAATGCATTTTCACAAATTGCACTAGGATTATATAAAAAATGAAATGTCACACCAAACTTTTATGACCCACAAACATGAGCAACCCTCTGAAAACCAACACAACCCACTTCATCGAGCCATGTTGGGTCAACCTTTTGGCATTTTGGACCGCCCGACCCATTAGACAAAACTACTTACAATAATTCTTTCTCAAGATTTATTACATAATCCATTAATTTTATTCCTATAAATATTTTTACATATTTTCCTTATTTTTATTAATTAGTAGTACAAAATTAAGCACTAATAAATAAAATATTTTAAGCACCAATAATATATATTTAACTAAAATCCTATTAATTAGTAGTACAAAATTAAGCACTAATAAATGCTCATATCAAAAAACATAAAATAATACAAAATAAAAATAAATAATTAAATCACAACATATTAAAAGATATTAATAATTTAAAAATGATTGTCTAATCAAATATAAAATTGAATTGTCGTATTGTTTTGTACAACAAAATTTTTACATTCATCAATTCTCTCATAATTATCTTTTTTTGACGTTTTCAAAAAAAATATCATAACTCAAATTTTTCATTATTATTCAGGAACATTATGCTCTATGAGTACAAAATTTGAATACCATTTTGTCCAAGAAAGACATGCTAAAAGAACTATTACTATAAAACATGTTCCCTGCTAGTAAATATACTTCCAAACTATAGCACATATTCCACACCAAATGTTATAGAACTTCTCCAAGGCATATTCCTCATTAAATTCATCCAGATCAAATATATCTAGTTGCATAACATACTTCCTCACCCATATGCAAATATATGGTAATGATCATTATTGACATTTATTAAAGTTTCACAGAGAATTAGATAGAGATAGAAAACATAAAGGAAAAAAGGATAGAGAAAAAAAAATCTAGTTTTTATTTATTAAAAAAATAACACAGCATATATATTCAAGTTGGAATGGCTCACATGTCAGGTACTTTCATACAAATAAAATAAAATAAAAATAAATTAAAATATAACAAAAACAAAAATGAACCTCAGCACTCCTTTAATTAACTCACTGATAGACATATAGACAATAGCCATCAAAGTGTCTTAAATTTTCTCGATCTCATATACAAAATAATAATTAATTTAAATATATTTTGTTTGTTTGTGAAACTCAAAATTTATAACAATATATCTATGTCTAATTGTCATAGTATGATACGCTATAACAATCATTGTAAAATAATGGCAAAACCAAGCATAGTATGACATGAGGCTCATGCAGCCTTAGTATGATACACTACAACTATAATTCCAACTTGGTTTTGGACCGTGTTGTGTTGTGCTCAATATTACATTTTTGTGCTATGTCTTGTGCCATATTCAGACCATTTGACCCACTTGATATATTTAGTGAATATTTTTTTTTTGTTTCTCTTTCATAATAGAGAAAAGAAGATTACTCGTGGCATCAAATATGTTTTTCCTAAGTACTTTTGTATTCAAATTATGAGGATTATCATGTATGAATATGTTATTTTTTGAGGATAAGTTTTTTTTAAGAACTCGATCCAAGAAGACATACATTCAAACATCTTAATGATGGGGTTGTTGCATTGTCCGATTGTTGCTCTTTGTAGTGACAACAAACTTGGTTCTTGTGCATGATAGATGATACCAATACAATTACAACTAGTCTTATGGAGAGTAGTGGGATATTTCCTGATACCTCATCAGACTATAGTCTTTTTGGGCCCCATGCTGGTGTTAGTCAAGAGGATACTAGTGTGAGTATCTCACATGATCTGTGATATGAGTCTCTCTAGGGGGAATATAAACGTTGATTACTTGATGATCACAACCTAAAGGTGTATATCAATCGGATACGTTCATAGATTCTCCAAGTGAGTTGTCATCCATTTCACTTTATTCATTTTAGAATATTCATTTAAATTTTCTGAATATTAGATAGTAAGAATTTATAGTCTTTTTACCTAATACTCATTATTATATGTACTCTCATGTTTTTATTTTAATACGATATATTTTAATTTTTTTTTTCACTTGATAGCTATATAATTTCAAATACTCTTTATAAGACACTTAGTTATCGATGATGATGATATATTATATTTGATGAATTAAGTATAATTACTTCCAATCATATATTATACATAGTTCCAATGTTTCTAGGTTAGCCTGTAGTGGGATCTAAGTGTGTGCACCCCATGTGTGGACATGGTGAATATCTGACCCAGCTTGATACGTCTCGATACAACTTGAGTTGCCATCTTGTCATTGGGTAATGTTAGCTTGTCATGTTTTAGAAAAGTCTTGCTCGACACTTTGGCCTACTTGACACGTCTCGATACAACAATGTTAATTTTTTTAAACAAATTTATTTTTATTTTAAAATTAATTTATAATATTATAATATTTTTGATGAGATATTTTAATTATCGAAACGAGATGATAAAGCAATTATATTTATAAAATTATTGTCTGCTGGACACATAAAGATACAAATTGTGTATTTATTTATTTTTAATGATTTTATAGTTAATTTATTTTTAAAATTTTAAATAAAAATTAAATAAAAATAATTTTCTCATACTCCTTAAAAATCTCTAAATATTTTAACTAAATAAAAAAATGAAAAAAAAATAAATATGATAAAAATAAAATAGACTTAAACATGGATAACAATAATTCGACCAAAAAATCTAAAATATGATTATCTCTAAGAGTCTAAACTCATGTCTTAAAAATCAAAAAATAGATGAATATTAATAGTATAAATGCACTTTAATATAATTAAAAATAAGTATATTGGAAGAATCAAAAAAGATTTGATATAATATATATATATATATATATATATATATATATATATATTAAAATATATGTGACATTAAACATCTTAAGAGACATATTAATCAATATACCAAAGAATGTGATATATAAATCCTAAGAAAATCCAACTTAGAGATAAAATCTTTAAAGTTGAATTAACATCAATTTCAATAATCTCTTTCATTTATCATCATGAGTATATAAGAGAATGAATCATGAAATTTATCATTAGCATAAATCTTCCGATTAGATTTGTAAATAATCATAAATTACTTTAACTTATGGAGAAATATATTCAGCTCACTTATCATGGGATCCCTAGATTGACCAATAGAAATGATATAATAAAAAAATAAAAAAACAAAAAAAATAATTAATAATTCACCAACTTAAGATAAAAAAAATCTCCATAACATCTAATATTAGAACTAATCACAAAATCAATGTATGCACATACATGATAACATACTTTATTGATTATAAGTAAAAACTAAATAAAAAAATATTAAAATTCCATGAAATCCACCATCCTCAACATGGCCCACCATTTTTTAGTTCGGTTGAGGATCTTTTAGAAATATCAGATTTAAAATAAAATTTTTAGTATAATATTTCAAATAATAATATAATAATTAATATGTTTGTAAAAATTATTATAGATAAGCCCTTATGTAATATTTTTATATTATATTATTTATATATATATATATATATATATATATCAAATAATTAACCTAAAAGTATAAATAAAAATAAAAATAATTTTCCTACATTGGACCAAATAAGAAACATACTATAATACCATAAGATACTTTACAGACTAAAAGAGTTTGACAATCTATGTAAGTCATCATATCTCAAAAAAATTATATAACCAATCAGACCTTGAGACACTTTACACTTCACTATAATACCTAAACAAACATACTATAATACCTTAAACACTTTATAGATGCTATTATAATAATTATATATACCTAATATTACATTCATATATTAACCAATCAGATCGAAAGACAAGAATTTCATAAATAAATTCTTTAAGATCTTTTATGATATGAACAATAATTATTCTTCTAGGTACACTCTTTCTATATACATTTCCCTTAAGTACATATGCAATATTAACAATCTACTTAACAAATATAAAGAAAACACAAATTATAATATCATGATCATAAAAATAAAATACTAGTACACTATTTTACTTCTTTATAACTTAGCAACTTGTATAGATTCTTAAATTAAGATAGAAAAGAGTAACAAATATCCAAATATATATCCACCAACATGGACAAACTACAAAAATATGAAGTTATAATTTATAAATAATTAGATAATTTATTTAAATATTTAATAATAAATAAATTAATTTTAGCAAGCATCCACATACAAATATATATAATATATTTAGAGAATAACTTTTTAATTCAGTTAACTATAAGTAAATAAAAAAGTGATTCATTGAATAACAATGAATTATTGAATTATTTAGATATCAACAACTCTTCAATCTTGTTTTACCGTGACATTAAAAATTTTAATATAAAAAGTTGATAAAAATCATACAAATTTATATTTTTCATGCTATCTAAAATGAAACATGATATATTGACCCCTCTAATACCTAGCATAACATAAAAGTCTATTATACCTATAAATATAATTTCAGATAGGAAGAATAAGTTATAATCATATATCATTAAAGTAATTTTTTACTTAAAAGACAATTTAAAGATTGATTGTTAAAATAAAATAAAAGAGTTAAATTTAGATGATAATAAAATAAAACAGAAAAAATCATTGCTGAGACTATGAGCTTGGACAATTTGAATCCTATAAACTATTTTTTTATTCAAAGTTATGTTTTTTTTTATTTCATTTATATTTCCAAATATTTATATATTATAATTGGTAATATATTTTTTTAATGTTAGTGTAGTTTATATTTAATTTTTTTAACAAAAATTATTTATATTATATATCATTACTATAATATAATAAAAAAAAATTATTTACATTACAATGTAGGTGTTGATGTTACTGCACCTACAACTGCAATACCGAGCAACCAAGGCCCATTAAAAGCATTACACTAACTAAATGCTATAGCAGCCCAGGGGACTAGGCAATAGCTACATTGATTAGTGTAATAGGTAATTAAAATTAAAAGAGCTAAGTAGTATCAAGTAGAAAATGAAATTTTTACAACTTTCAAGTCATAAGTTCAAATCTCATTGGCCATCACAAGATAATTTTTAAGTGAGCGATTAGTTTGGGCCGGTTCCCTAAAAACCATCCACTTTTTCCAGCACACCAATCCAGCCATCGGTCTTGTTGGTGTGATCTTGATTTGATGGGATACCTACCCAAATGACAAATTTGGAACAGTCTAGTAACCAATTGATGGTTGGACAAGTCTGACAAGCTGATCCTGTCTGAATATCTCATCAGTGGATTAAATACAAAAAGAAAACTAAGCCTTAATAACAACAAAATAAAGCTACACATTATACTGTTTATTTCCTACTATAATTTGCAATTCATAAGTATCCAACATTATCAAAAAAAATTCTAATGTTTAGAAAACAAGATCGAAAATTTTCAATTGCAGTATTCAGAAAAATAGCATAACTAGTACAATTACAATTGAGCACTTCTTTTTTCATTCTGAGAAGATAAAGTACCTTCTCTTTCATCAACAACTCATTCTCCTCTTCTAGCCTCATGGCCAGTGACTCCAATTCCACTTGGTAAGCCTGAACACCCAGAAGTTCATGTTACCAACAATCAAATTAAAGCATCAAATATATAATTTTTCTCACAATTTAACATCTTTCACTATCATTACACTTTTTCTCACAAATATATAATTTAAAATCACATACAAATGATGTTATCCATTAATCCATGCTTTATCACACTGAACATAAACCATTGTTACTGCTTAGATATATGTATTGAAGTTGCTGATGAAAAACAAGTATTTTTTTTGA
This sequence comes from Sapria himalayana, assembly GCA_029783825.1. Lineage (NCBI taxonomy): Eukaryota > Viridiplantae > Streptophyta > Magnoliopsida > Malpighiales > Rafflesiaceae > Sapria > Sapria himalayana. The sequence goes on along the minus strand of JAREIK010000357.1, from coordinate 41,107 downwards.
AAAAAGGTTTAAAATCAACAAAAAAAATTGATTCAACCGAACCGAGTTTAGTATAATTTAGTTAGGTAAAAGTTGGAAATTTTTCAAAACATCAAGTAATGCACCATAACCCCAAATACCCAATAAACAAAACCTGCTTCCTCTCTCTAGACCGTGCTGCGGACTCTCTGTTCTTGATCATCCTTCTCTGTCTCTGTTGAGCAGCCTTGTCCAAAGGCTCCAATTCTATAGCCCTGTTCCTTTTCCCTCTGCAATTAGCAGAAATGACTTCCACCCCATTAGAAAACCCAATCACGGGGCCTTCTACACTATCATACATCTGAAATGATGACGCAACGGGATCCAGGGCATATGGTAAAATCTTAGCACCTTTCTCCTCTGCTTCCACCGCACCTGCCTTAGCTAAAAAATCCTCCAGCGTCATCATTTCATCATGTTCTTCTTTCATCTCCTTCCTATTCACCATGATTTCCTTCCACACATCGTCCACTATTCTGGGTGCGGAATTGCTTACAGACGATACAGCACTTGTAGAATCGATTAGGGTTAGTAGCCCATCCACTGTTAAGTTTGGTGAATTTACGAGGTTTTCTGGTTTAGTGCAATGAGTGGATCTTAGCCCAGTAGGTGACGAAGGGGAAGACAAAAAATCTAAGTTTATCGGTTTCGATTTCATCAGCAAGTTTTGAGAGAGTAAAGAAGGAGCTTGAAACCTTGAACAGAGCGGCGAACTCTACCACGACGGCACCATTTTTCTTCCTCCAGGCTCCAGCATGAGTGCGTTTTTTGGAATTCGAGTGTGAGTCATGGAAATTGAGTGTGACAGCCCTGAGCCCACCCACCAATCACACTTACAGTTAAATACTTGTATTTATTTATGCTTCGTATGAAAATAAGATAATATTTTTAGTTTTTGATACCTTCGAACAAAATTATTTAAAAATAACTCATTTATTAAATAATTTTAATTAAAAAAAAAAGAGCCAAGACATAAAATATTTAATATTTTTCCCATTTTCTTTGTTAATATAAAAATAATATTTTTTTTAAGGGAGCAGTGTTTTAGACTTTTAGAAAAGAATATTCACATAAAAACTAATATTTTAATATTTAAAAAAAATCTTCAAAATTTTATAAAATTGAAATTTGGGATACTCTATTATGATAATCCTAAATTATCATTAAGTTACTCCCATCGACCCTCATCGAACTCTTAAGAAAAAATTCAGTCGAGTCCGTCGAGCTCCATCGAGCTTGATGATGAACTCGAGGAGCTTGGCCACAAGCTCCATCTAGCTTGATGATGAACTCAAGGAGCTTAACCACAAGCTCCAGGAGTTGATGGGAGCCCGTCGAGCTTCATCGAGCTCGACGACAAGCTCCTGGAGCTGAATGACGAGCTCATGGAGCTTGACCACGAGCTTTAGGAGCTGATGGGAGCCTGCCAAGCCCTATCGAGCTCGATCACGAGCTCCAAAAGCTGATGGGAGCCCGCCAAGCTCTATCAAGCTATACCACAAGCTCCAATAACTGATGAGAGCCCACCAAGCTCTATCGAGCTCTACCACGAGCTCCTAGAGCTTACAGGAGCCCATTGAGCTCAATAGAGATTGGCAGCCTCAGATGAGTTCAAATGAGTTTTTTCTTAGGAGTTCGATGATAACCAATGGGATTAAAGTAAGGGCAATTTAGGATTAACGTAATTGAGTGCCCCAGATTTCAATTTCATAAGAGTCCAATAACTTTTTTTAAAATATTAAAAGATTAGTTTTATTTTTAAATATTTCGAGGGAGTAGCCAAAACACAATACTCCGTAAAACTATACGTATATAATGATATATATATATATATATATATTTATAAAGTCATATATGCATCTATATAAGTATAGATATTGATGTGTGTGTGTGTGTGTGTGTGTGTGTATAAATATATATGTATATGTACATATATGACGAATCTACATATATAACATATATCAATATGTATAGATATCATATACAACATATGTTATATAATGATATTAATAGATATAAATATTATATATATAATGATATATAGATATATTATACAGCCATATATTTATCCTTATATAGTTCTATGTGTGTGTGGGTGTGTTGTATATGTTTATATTTATCTTTACAATATATATATATCATTTATTTTTAAATTTATGTGAATGGTATTTTTGAAATTATAATTTAATCTGTTTTCAAAAACACTGTTCAATTTTTTTAGAAAAATATAGGTGGCGTTTGGTCTGGAAAAAATTTTCTATTTTCTATTTTTCATTTGCTGGAAGTCATTTTCTGGTTTTCAAACTATTTTTTAAAAAACAGAGAATGTATTTGGTGTATATGCTGGAAAATGTTTTGCTGGAAATGAAAACAGAAAAATACATTTGGTATGTATACTATAAAATATATTTTTTATATGTTAAATTAAACTTAAAAAAACAATACATAACTGAACAAAATCATTTACAAAAGAGTTTAAACATGATTTTGAACAAAATCATTCACAAAAGAGTTTATACATGATTTTAAACAAAATGATTGACAGAATAGGTCATGCATAATTTTGAACAAAATAAAAATCAAAAGAGTTCATTCATGATTCTGATTAAAATCATTCCACATTTATTCTACTATGTCATCAAGAATTTGTCTCATTTGTGCTGTTTGGCTTACATCTACTACAATTTGGTCATGCTCTGCACCATCCACTTCATCATTGTGCATCAGCATTTGTTATGTATTGTGCTCTATTAATAATGTATCTAATGCGTGATGGCGTCGAATAAAGTTGTGTAAAGTGCAACAAGCTGTAGGAATTAGACGTAGCCTCAGCAATGGATAGCCAGACATGTGCTTCATAATTAGAAATCTTGCTTTTAGTACCCAAATACTTCACTCAATGACATTACGGAAGCAAGTGTATCAATAGTTGAACAATTCTTGGCGTCCACGTGACCTGCCTTGGCCTCAAAAGTCTCGTAAGTGATATTTCTGACCTCGATAAGGAGCAAGAAATACAGGAATATTTGGATAGCCGGAGCCTACGAGGAAAAATTGAGCTACAAAAAATAGCAAATGTCATTTAAAAAAAATACATGATTTTTACAAAAAAAAAAAAATTATCAATGTAAAACTCACCACCACATGGCATAGGAAATTTATCTTGTGCACTTGTGACCGCATCTATGAATACTCGAGAATCATTTGCAGTACCTTCCCATCCAGCATATACAAACGTGAAGCGCATGTCAAAGTCGCAAGCAAGCTTAACATTTTGAGTGGTAAACATTTTCCATCCTTGAAAAGCTGTCTAACGCGACCCATGTACCCAAGCCGAAACATGCGTACCATCTATTGCCCCAATACAATGCTATAACGTAATAATATTGTATGTTATAAACAAAATTCAAATATAAAGGAATATATATATATATATATGTATGTAAGTACCTACCTGGATTTTGGATTATCCAAAATATTTTCATGAACACCTGTTGCTGTGCAGGCCGAAGTAGGTCTGTACCAAGTGCGCATAGTGCACGTCGTACTCTTTTAAACCACGGGCTACTCGTATACGTGGAATGTTGAAATCGATCAACAACAAGCCTGTGTCGTATATCATGGCCAACAATCAGCAAAAACATCGCAACTACTTCTTCTACTGACACTTTCTTGCCATTTTTCAAAAGATTCATCTCCTTCAATGTGCGACAGAGGTTAAGAAAAACTTTCATGTTCATGCGGAAATTATCGAAACATATAGTTGGATTTCCATATAAGACTTCATAGATGCAGTCTCTCTGGTAAGCACAGAATTGCGACAAGGGTTACGAGATATATTGTGGCGAGTGAGATATCGAATCAATTTCAATAGTCAAATAATCGCAGCCATAAAAACCTATTGGTGTCGGGTGTCAAGTGCAATTTCGTCGTCACTATCATTAAAATTATCCATAGTTAAAGTCAATTCCTGCAATAAATATATAAAGTACGTGAAAGGTAACCTACAACACTTACGAAATTTCATTCAAGATTTAATAACAAGCTTGTGTCATAAATTCAAAAGTGCAATATTTAAAACCACATACATGTAGAGGTGTCAAACGGGCCGTGCCAGGCCGGCCCGGCATGGTTTTTTGGGGGTTCAGCCTGTCACGGGCCCACAGCACGATTCGCCGGGTTCGGCCCGGTCGAGCCGAACCCTAACTTTAAAAAAAATTTAGGGTTTCGGCGTGCCCGAAACCCTAATTCTAAAAAAAAAATTAGAGATTGGGCGTGCCTGAAACCCTAATTTTAAAAAAAAATTGGGTTTCGGCGCCCAGTAACCCTAATTTAAAAAAAAAATTAAGCATGGTACCGTGCCGGGCCAAGCACGGCACGAGGCCTGGTTGGCCTCGGCACAGCACGGCACGATCGTGCCGTGGTCGGGCACGACACGAGCCGGGCACGGGAAATTTCCGTGTCGGGCCTGGCCGGCCCGGCCAGGTTGACATCTCTACATACATGTTTTCAAACAAAGAGAAATAAAAACATAACATTACTACAGCAAACCGAAAGAAAAGTCAGTAAATATAGCATATGACTCATATTTTGTTATAATTATTCAACAACATTAATCTCTTGCTTGGAGGCATGGTTAGGAATGTTACTCGCAATTGAGCATTTTGGAAGATCTCAGTGGCTTTAACAAACAAAAAGTCAGGTAATTTATCAGCATCTCCTAATGTAGCCATGCAGTCCCTAATCGTAAAATTGTGAACTGTTTCACATGATTCCCTTGCATCCTCACGCTCCATCATAGCATTTCGTAAAGAAAAAAACTTCGATCGAACATTTGATTCTTCACTCATATGTATGACAGTAGTGGACAGGAAGTTAATGCAGTCATCAAGAGCATTATTTTTCCCTTTCTTCCGTGGTGGCATATTATTATAATTCTCACTCCCTCGGCGTCTACAATTGGACTCAATTTCTTCATCTACGCCTGATGGTTCCACATTAGCTTGTTCGCCATTAAGAAAAGCATCTTCCATATCTCTTTCTTCGTCAGATGTAGGAGGTAATTGGGTAGACACCATATGCATGCTACCGGTAGCCATAGTACTGTCAAATATCTCTGAAAGAACTGCATAGTGACCACAACCTTATTTCCTAATTGTCTTGTACTCCTTTTTATTTTTATGTCATATTATGTAGAATGTAGTCAGATATTGAACATGTAATTTTAAAAAATCCTTAAATTTAAAAACTACAGACTAACCGCATAAAATTCAGCCCAAACTTCCTCTGGAGCGTTGACCTTGCCCGTGTCTGTGTCCAAAGTAACTCCGATATGGGAAATGAGCGCTGCAAATAGACGTTGTTTCGTACGCAGCCTATTCCACTTACCCTTAAGTCGATCAATGCCAAAGTTTTAATTGGCTGCGCACAATAATTCCCCATTAACCTCTTCCCAAACAGTACCTTTGAATGTAGATGATTGCAACTTACCCTCCTTAAATTTCTCGTATACTATATCTACAAAAGCCGTCACACTACTCTTCGACCACTCAATTTTATCAATTTCAATCCTAGGTCTACGCCCACCCATTTTGCTTTCTACCTTCAAAAAAAAAACCATTGTACTATCATGAATATACATATAAATATGCTTCAAACATATAGAAGAAAAAAGATAATGATATTTGAACATGATATGCATACAAAATATATATATACACATATATAAGTATAAGTATTTGTCACAATATCATATGCATGAGTATTCATAATGCCAGACTTAAACTGTAATCCAACATAGGCAAGTTCAACAATTAAAATGTAATAAATAACCAATTAGGATCAATTATATAACCAATTCGCCCAAGTGTCATGCAGTATCATTGAAAACATGTTTTCAATGAAAGTTGACCTATCAATATTGAGTATCAGCAACACAATGAGGTGGTTGACTTTCTAGCCAAGGATGGGTCAACAAGGACCTTGAACATGCTACTTGGTTTACACCATAGGCTACAAATGGCATTTAGTATTTTATTGGTTTATGCTATAGAATTCTAAAATCTCAATCATAAGAAAAAGAATGGGAGGTCACATGGCAAAAGCAGTGATGGATTTCTTCATGTAATAAGTTAACAATTTTTTTTTTAAAAAAAAAAACCAAACAGATAAAGAATAAGCAACAAGAAAAAAAAAGACAAAAAAATATTTGTATATCTCAGTATAACAAAGTTACTCTTCTCATGAACAAAATAATAGTTGAGCTCCATATACTTCATCAATATAAACAAATTTCTCTCCCTAAATATGGTTAAGATTCTAATTCATCAGTATAAACATATCAGAAACATAAAAAATTAGATCAGATGAGACTGAACAAGTGAATTGACTAAGTGGAGACAAAATGTTACAAGAACTCAGTTTTACAATGCTATGAGTCCTGTTATCAGAACCACATTTACAATTCAGTTCTTGAACAACTGAGAATTAGTATACTAATGTGAATGTCAGTTTTTGTTCGTTCATGAAAAAGAGAACAAGATATATGCATATATCTATTTATGTATACAAACAAACAAAAAAATAGTGATGACTGCATCTGTAGCAATAATGCAAAAACTGTAGCAATAATGCAGTGATTGAATCTAGAAAAATCGAGCATACTACTGTATATATATACAATCTATCTATATATACAATAATGTATATATCTATCTAGAAAAAGAAAAGCCTACTACTGTACGTGTGTGTTCAATCTAGTAATTTCTCGAGCTTAAAACATTGTCTGAGAAAGAACCAGTGATTCAAGCATTTCTTCAAACATGTAATATGCACAAACGTAGAGAATTTTGGTTTGATTCACAGGGGAAACCGTTTCAACCATTATTGGACCAGAAACACGATTTTAGGACAAAATAAATAGACAAACCAAGACAATTGGACAGAAACAGAAAAATCAACAAGGAAATCAAAAATAGCAAAACCATAAAGAAGCAGAAAAATGTAACACCACTCAAACATAGCAGCAAGAAAAAGTGAGATCATAAAACCATAAAACTCACATTTTCGATCGGTTTTAGTGTTACCTGCGATAGAGGAATGCATCAATCAGACCTGCATAAGCAAGAAAAAGCCGAGCAGACCCACAAACGCAAGAGAAGAATCGCACACGAGGCATCGATCGGACAAGCAGAAGCAAGAAGAGAGCCGAGCAGGCCCACAGCTATAGACCCAAGGGAGGAATCGCATGAAAAATCAGATGGAGAACGAGTGCTTGAGCATTTTCTGGCAAATGTAGAGAATGACTTTTTATCGTTCTCTCATTTTCTTAAAAACAAGCCCATGTTTTCTCAAAAAAAAAAAATAAAAACAAGCACCCAAACTAATTTTCCGGGAAAACACGAAAAACAGGAAAATAAAAACATAAAAATATTAAACCAAACAACACCATAATTTCTTTAATGTAGAGGTGTCAAACGGGCCGGCCCAGCACGGCACGGTCCATTTTTCCCGTGCCCCGCCGTGCTACCGTGCCGTGCCCGGCCCGCTCGGGCACGTTTGCTCAACCGGGGTCCGGGTCCCGGGAGCCAAGAGGCAACAGCAACATGCAACCGGCAACACCAACACTCAACAGCCAAGCACGGGCACGGGCGCACGGGCGCACGGCCCGTGCTTGGCACTTGGCACTTTGACTTGGCAGAATAAAAAAAATTTTTTTTTTTTTTAAATTTTTTTATTAATTTTCTGTTTATCTTTATTTAAGTTTATGTAATAAATAAAAAATAAAATTTTTTGTAAAAAATATTACATTTAAAATTAAATGTAAGTATGTAAAAAAAAATTAGAAAATTTATTTTTTTTTTCAATTAAGTTTAGCATTTTTAAATATTATAATGTATTAATTAAATATTAAGATTTAAAGTTAATAAATTTTAAAATAATATTTAAATCTTAAATTAATAATTAAATACATTAAGTTAGTAAAAATTTTAATTAAAAAAAATTTAAACTACGCAAATAAAAATTACCATTCATGCTTTTGAAACCAATACTCCGAAAAAAAAAGTATAAGTTTCAACTTCAACACAACGTATAATACAAAGTACAAACAAAGCGTAAAAATAAAAAAAAAAATATCGAAAAAAAAGAGCAGATGAGCATCAATCGTCAAGCAGCATATAATGAGAATCATTAGCCGCAACATCAAGATCAGTATCATATGGGTCATCATCATCGGCAATCAGCTCCTCCGCCATCTTAGTGGATGTGGATGCGACTGCAGTGTCTGTCATAGTCCCAGCTTCAGCACGATCACTGATGCTAAATCTCGATTCCTCCCAATCCTTCAAACATGCCAAAGCCTCAACCATATCTGGACGTAATCTCGATCTCCTATCCGAAATCACGTTCACTGCAACAGAAAAAAGCAGACTCCGATGCTACGCTCGACACCGGAGGAGTCAGTAGATCCCGTGCCATCCTAGATAGCACAGGATAGGCGGACTCATATGATTTCCACCACTGTAATAAATCAAGATTCTTATTGTCAGAAGGTGATAGGATTGAGCAGTAATCGGTATCTAAGTACCGAGACAGCTCGCTCCTATGTGAAGGTCTACCCCTACGTTTCCCCCTCGCTAGGTTAATGGAATAAGCGTCATCTCCGAACAAGGTATCAGTGTCCGTACTCACAGTCTAAACACCACCACCACCATACCTAGTATCGTAGTATGTATATAGGTCTGTCAACTTCTCGTAAATGAACCCTTCAGGTGGCTCTTCCAGGTTCATGCACGAGGAAATGAAAGTCAGGGTGTTTTCAACCCCTTCCACCTTAGCCCTAGGGTCCATGCATGCTGCGAGGCAATAAAGAGATGGAATGGTGGACCAGTACTTCAGGTACTTGGTCTCCATCTCTGCAACCATATGGGTGAGCGTCGGGTCTGCTCGATACATCCTAAACATGCTACTAATGTTGCATATGCAACGGAGTGCAATGCAAGTGGTGGGCGTATAAACCGACGAACACATGTTCGTCGTGTCATAAAATATCTTCAGGAATTTCATAAATGAAATTCCTGAATCCCAGTCAGTGTCGTCAACAATAAGTTCGCCACTCTTACTATTGACGTAGTCGGATATCACGTGTTCGTATCCAACACATGATTCCAACATCAGGTACGTGTAATTCCAATGATGTCTCACATCAGATTGGAATTTCTTCTTCTTAAGATTCGCAGACAAACAGAGATTACCAAACTCTTGTAGTCTGCGAGGAGTGCGAATATACTTGAGTGCATTGCGTATATTTTCCAACGCGGGGGAACACACCTTCATACCCGCTTGAACTATCAGGTTAATAACATGACACATGCATCTGACATGAAATATCTCTCCTAAAGGTGCGTCTCTAATATTCCTAACAAACATATTGATCGCTACTCCATTATTCGCAGCATTATCGAAAGTGACACTAAAAATTTTATTTTGAATTTTAAATTCCCTAAATATTTTCATCATACACTCAAAAATGGCCGGGCCATCATGAGGATGAAGAATCTCTGTGAATCCTAATATTTTTTTATTTATTGTCCAGTTTGAATCGACATAATGACTAGTGATACATGCATAAGAAGAATCATCGTGACATGTCCATATATCGGACGTCACAGGACACCACTCCACTAAATGCCAAAAATTCCTTAATTATTTTTTGTTTTTCTAACTTATATATCTTTAGTATGTCACTCCTAGATGTGGACCTAGGAATCCTACGATAGGATGGCTGAAAATAAGTCTGCATGATGCGCACTACCCTCGGATCTTCCGAAAATCTGATCGGAAGACCCATCAATGTGATGAGCCTGGTCCATGCCGTCCCTACCCAACTCGCTGGAGTATACGAAGGGAGTAAACTTTGAGACTGAACTCGATCCAGTCTCAAAAAATGTAGTGCCAAGTTGGGTTTGCCTAGGATCTAACGGTCCATGTTTTTTGGAGCATATTTCAGCATGCCTCTTTAGGTGCCCAGTCCCACATGTACTCTTGCATGTTAAAAGTCGCATACAATATTTGTACTGTGCCATTTCATGTTCCTCACCCCTAACATCTAATTGTGTTATTATTTTAAAATGTGTCCAAACTACAGAAGTCCTCCTAGTTTTTTGTTTTTTAGAACTTTGGGCTGAGATGACAGGAGAAACCAAAGTTTCAGGAGCCACAGACGTTTGTGTAACACTAACATTTTCATTTTCAAAATTTAAATTTGTGTTAGGTGAATTTGTCATTTTTTATTTTTCGTACTTTTTTCTAGAAAGAGAAGCTTTAGAGAGAGAAAATAAAAAAAAAGCAAATTATATTACCCGGTAAAAGCAATGAGGTCACTCACGTGCAAGATGCACCGCAGCCCGCAGGAAGCTTTGATGTTCAAAACTCAAGTTGAGTTTCACGAAAATCCAAGCCGAAATCAAAAACACGAGGGCCGAGAGAGAGAAGCACGGATTATGTGAGAGAGAGAAAATATAGAGAGGATTAATGTTTTTGAAAAACATAAATTTTATAGGGAGGGGGGTAGAATTTATAGGATGATTAAAGTTTTTTTTTTAAAAAAAATTATTTTTTTATTATTTTTTTGAATTTTTTTATTATTTTTAAGGGGCAGAATCACGAGGACCGTCGGATTCTGCCCCCTAGCCGTTGGAGTCGAATCCAAGGGCTGAAAATCGCTCAAAATTTGACAATTTTTTTTTTCCCGTTAGATATATCGATTTTCTCGGTTTTCGGCAGAAAATACCGCGGGTCGGGTCTGTTTGGACCCGACCCGCGGTCTTTTTACCGGGGGGGGCCCTGAGCGGCTGAGCCTGATGTGTCGAGTGACTCGAGTCACGACTCAGTGAGTCGTGACTCGTGACCGTGAGTCGCGACTCACGCCACGGCACGCGTGGCACGCCGCCAGTGCCACGCGTGCCTGCGGGACCGGCACGGGATGGACCCGTGCCGGCGTGCCGTGCCAGGCACGGTTTTTGAACGTGCCGGGCCGGCCCAGGCACGGCCGAACCGTGCCGTGCCTCGTGCGGGCCGGCCCGGCCCGGCCCGTTTGACACCTCTACTTTAATGTAATGAAGGTTATTTTTGTATTAAGGCATATATTTTTGGGTTGGGATACTTTTTCTTTAAATTTTTTAAAAACTAAACTTTTTTTTTATTATTTTTTTTTTGTTTTGGGCCCCAAAAAATTTATTTTTTTCTTTTTTTACCCTATAATTAATATTGACTCCTAGAAATATCAAAAAAATAAATAAATAAAACTAAGTTAGAATTGTATTTTGGTATACCAAATATAAAATATTAATGTTTACATGTACCAAACTTTTCATAATTAAAAAAAATATACTAAATTTTAAAATAATTAAATTTATATGCACTAAAATAAATCAAATTTAATTTAATTAATATGAAAATTATTATTACAAATCAAGAAAATACATTTCTAAATTCAAAAATCATAATTTTTGAAAATTCATTTTAAAGATATAATTAATAATGTTAGTGGGAAGATGGGATTCAAAACCTTCCCTCCACAATGTCAAAATGGCAATCAACCTATTAATCACAAGTTTAATGTCAATTATAAAACAAATTATAATACTTATATATACATATAAATATAAATAAAAACATATATATATATATATGTGTGTGTGTGTGTGTGTGTGTGTGTATGAACATATATATATATATATATATGTGTGTGTGTGTGTGTGTGTGTGTGTATGAACATATATATATATATGTGTGTGTGTGTGTGTGTATGAACATATATATATATGTGTGTATGAACATATATATATATGTGTGTATGAACATATATATATATATGTGTGTGTGTGTGTGTGTGTGTGTGTGTGTTAACATATATATATATATATATGTGTGTGTGTGTGTGTGTATGAACATATATATTATATATATATGTGTGTATGAACATATATATATATATATATATATGTATATGTGTGTATGAACATATATATATATGTGTGTGTATGAACATATATATATATATATGTATGTATGTATGAACATATATATATATATGTGTGTGTGTGTATGAACATATATATATGTGTGTGTATGTGTGTGTGTGTGTGTGTGTGTGTGTGTGTGTGTGTGTGTGTGTGTGTGTCTGTGAACATATATATATATATGTGTGTATGTATGAACATATATATATATATATATGTATGTATGAACATATATATATATATGTGTGTGTGTGTATGTATGAACATATATATATATATATATGTGTGTGTGTATGTATGAACATATATATATATATATATGTGTGTGTGTATGTATGAACATATATATATATGTGTGTGTGTGTGTGTATGTATGAACATATATATATATATATATATACATATATATATATCAACAAACATATTAATATATACCAATATACCTACATATACACACATACATATAAACATATATATATAATTATACAATATAACAATATAAATATAATTGTGTGTGTGCGTGGGTGCGAGTTTTAAAAAGTAAATTTTCACATTGAGTTCATATCAAGAACACAATGGAGAAGATAACACAATTTTATTTAGATCTACGGCCATAAAATATGAAAACTTGATGATAAATGATGCTGCCGGAAACCTTGGATGAGGGGAAGAAGAAGAAGAAGAGACCCCATTGTTTTATTCTCAACGAAGAAAACATTGGCCGTCGAAAGCATCCATGAATGCACCAAAGCAGAAGAAAACATAAATATGAGGTACAATAATAAGCAATTAGAGTTGGTCTGATTTTACAATGAAAAGAAATGCTGGATATCATGGAAAGCTCGAAATGTGAGGTACAATTAATCTGTACAGCATCATCATCTTCTCTGTCACAACTCACCAGCATAGAAACCATTATAATTATGGTATCATGGGAGCTCGAGCCCATTGGTACGGCAGCAAACAATGCTACGAAACACCTCCCTCACCTGCCTCTCCAATGGACACAACCCATCATTTATAGTCTTGCAGACCTGCTCCAGGCCAGTTACTCTTTCCCTGATCTCCGCCTCCTTATCCTCCATTAATGGAAACTGGAGAGAATCCCCCAGTTCGATCAGAGCTCTGACACTGTGATCGATGAGGTGTATTTCTCTCAGCAGCCCACACGCAGTCCTTCTTTCCCGCTTCTTCGACTCCTCCAAAACCCTGTCATACAGCGCCAGCAATGGAGTCGCCCATGGGAAGCTTTTGGGGATGGAGAAATGAACCTGTAAGCCCCTGTCCTGGCAGGGTATCGCTGCAACAAGAACCCACACCACGAAGAGGAGAACACAGTTCATCGTGAAAACCCCTACCGAGACTCCATTGGTTAGGAGAATTTCGCTCGATTTGGGCGCCATCAAATTGCTTGCGATTGCCTGGACCTGTCGAGAAGCAGACCAAGACCGAGAAACACTCCATGATAGCGATCTGGCATGCCCAGGCACCCGCAGCTGATCTTTCGAAGATGACTTATCTCGCCCAAATGAGCGATTTCTGTGCGCGATCACCGCAGCAGATTCTTTCTCATCCAGCATCAATATAGAAACCTCGATAAGAGCCTTCTTCGCGCGACGAAACTGTCCTTCCCCAATCGATCTCTCGGCTGCAAAAGCATCACAGACGATCTCTACCAGCTTATTCCAATCCCTAACGCGATTAATTCCATCGCGAATCGCATTACAGACGTCGAGCGCCTTAACGCTCCTCTCGTAATACTCATGCAATATCCGATCCAGAGGAGATTTGCAAGCAGCATCCTTGTTGTTCATCAGTATCACACTAAACTCCTCTTGGCATCGAATAAACACATTTAGCAACTTGCTGATCCACGCCATTGAGAGCAAGCACTCTGAATTCGCAGACAGCAGATCTGAGAATCGTCCTGCGACGCAATTCTGAAATGCTTCGAGCTCCATCGTCAAACCTGATGTCGCTTCCGCCGATTCTATGGCGGGAACCTGGCTTCTTCTGAGGGTGGGAACAAAGCGCGCCATTGATGCAGTCGACCCCTGGTTTACTTGGCTGGCACCCACATTCTCACATCACCGATGCCATGAACGACCTAATTTAGCAACCAGCATCAGACCCTGCAATTCTTCCATCCAATTTTCGTCTGTTCTCCTCCCTTTCCACCATCACCGCTTCATTTATCGAATAACAAACGCAGAAATGAGCAACGCAGAAAGGTAGTCTTTGAGTGGCGAGAGTGAGAGAAAGATGGGGAAAGAAGGAGAGAGAGAGAGTGTGTGAGAGAGAGAGAGAGGGAGAGAGAAAATGAGAGAGAGAGAGCAGTGGTGGGGTAGAAAGTCGTCAGTTGAGTGACGCATTGAAAGAACAATAAAGTATTAATTTAGCGATTTTATAATATTTTAAACTTTTTTTATTGATATTAGCATATTTTTTTCTTATTATATTCTATATGGTCAAATTCTTCATATTTATATATTTGGTATAAACAATCATTAAAAAATACCAAAAATATAAAAACATTTTTAGAAAATAATATAAAGAAACGCAAAACTAAAATATTTAAATTTTGAATTTTTGCTCACATTTTTAAAAGTTTGAGTAAAATATTTCCCAAAATATAAAGTGTTTACATTTTAGTCTTATTTTATTATTATATTCAAAAATACCTTATTTTCTTAAAATATTATTTTGACATAATTTTTATTAAAATTTTTAAAAACACGAATCAAAAATATATATTTTTTAATTTTGTGATCCCATTAAATATTTTCCTCAAATTTTTATATTTTGGATTACTTAAAATCAGAAAACAACTGATATTTCAAATTTTTCTTTTTTTTAAAATAAAACGAATGTTTTTCAACTGTTTTTTTTTGAAAATGAACAGTAATTTCAAAAGCTATTACTATTTTTGAAAAGCAGTCACATCGAGTTTTTATTTTTTTAATTATGTGTGTGTGTGAGTAATTACATATTTATATATAAATACAAAAAAAATATTAAAAATTATAAAAAATCCTGCCAAACCAATTTTTGAAAATCAACAGAAGTTTAAATAAGTATGGGTCAATTAAAAAATGGTTTTCTTTAAAAAAAAACAATTTTTAATTTATAATTTAATCTTTTTTTTGAGACATTAACCTTTATTCCATTACAATTTAATTAGTTTTACAAATTCTATTTATTATTTATACTTCAAAATTTATTATTTTTAAATTTTTTAGAAGTTATTAATGAGTTTATTTAATAATTAAATCATAATTTATAGTAGTTCATACCATAGTTGACGACATTGCATTCATTTTATTACTTGCATTAACTAACTATATAATAACATAATTTAATTATTAAAAAAACATATATTTGGTCCAACCCTCTTAAATGAGTCTTGTCGAGCAAATTTTAGAAATAATTATTTCATTCATCTTTATATTAAATAATTATCTCATAACTAAAAATAAATATATTATGAGACTAGAAATGATAAAATCAAAAATAAAATTATAACAAAAAATTTTTTTAAAAAAAATCATATAAATAATAACATAAGATAAATCTGTCTAACAAATTTTGATTAAGTCCAACATAGACCTCATAGTATATCAATTAGAACTACTAGCAAGCCAAGGTGGAATCACATAATAAGTATAGATAAAAAATTAATAACAAAATAATTAAAAATTAATTTGATTTTTAATAAAGTAAATTACAAAAATAAAATTCATTCAGCCAATTTAAAATACTTAAATAAAACTTGACTTATATTTATAATTTTCATACAATCATCATTGTTACCCTAAATATAATGATAAAATGAAAAATGACAAATGGGCCCAGGTTGTGTTCATACCTAGCACTAAGAGGCTTGCCTTAACTATCCATGAGCCAATTGACTAGCTTTGGCTCATGCCTTGCTAGCCAAGGGGCTACTAGACTACCCACATGTCGAGTTGGGCAGGCACACACACACACACACGCACACACACAACACACACACACACACACACGCACACACACGCACACACACACACACACGCACACACACGCACACACACGCACACACACACACGCACACACACACGCACGCACGCACACACACACACACGCACGCACACACACACGCACACACACACACACACGCACACACACACACACGCACACACACACACGCACGCACGCACGCACGCACGCACACACGCACACACACACGCACACACACACGCACACACACACGCACGCACGCACGCACGCACACACGCACACACACACGCACACACACGCACACACACGCACGCGCACGCACACACGCACACACACACACACGCACACACGCACACACACACGCACGCACACACACACGCACGCACACACACACACACACGCACACACACGCACACACAGACGCACAGACGCACACACGCACACACGCACACACACACGCACGCACACACACACGCACGCACGCACGCACACACACACGCACGCACACACACACACACACGCACGCACACACACACGCACGCACACACCACACCCACGCACACACACACAGACGCACAGACGCACACACGCACACACACGCACACACGCACACACACGCACACACGCACACACACGCACACACGCACACACACGCACACACACGCACACACACACGAACACACACGCACACACACACACACACGAACACACACGCAACACACGCACACACGCACACACGCACACACGCACACACGCACACACGCACACACGCACACACGCACACACGCACACACGCACACACGCACACACGCACACACGCACACACGCACACACGCACACACGCACACACGCACACACGCACACACGCACACACGCACACACGCACACGCGCACACGCGCACACGCACACACGCACACACGCACACACACGCACACACACGCACACACACGCACACACGCACACACACACACACACACGAACACACACGAACACACACGCACACACACGCACACACGCACACACGCACACACGCACACACGCACACACGCACACACACAACACGCGCACACACGCACACACACAACACGCTCACACACACACACAGTCATGTCCAACACCCATTAAGATCAAACTCATGTCCTCTAGGGTTAAATAGTATTTTCCCATTGTCAATCAGTCTACTAATATGAATAAATAATTCACTTATATAATAATAAAAAATATTTTCCATGATTTTATTTAAAGATAAATCTTATAATTATCATATTATTAATCGACACTAGTTTGAATTTAATGATTAATTATATAATAAATTATAATACTTAATTAAAGATTATATCTTAGGGTGAAGGTACGTACCTAACCCAAACCCAACTATTAGAAAATCAGGTTCACGATGAAGCTAACCCAAATCAAAGACGAAAACCAAAAGGAAAACACAGAAACCCTAATTTTTCTTTGAGGGATATGTGCAAAAGCACGAGCCCGACCCACAGCTGAAAAAACTTCAACCCGAACCTAATTTTGTCTCAAGTCAGGTTTGGTTTACAGGGGTTGGGTTCGAGCACTAGTTATGTAATAATAAAATTTAGGCCTTGAAAAACATATTCATAAAATAATAATTTTGCAATTTTATATTATTAAATGACCAAACCCGACCCAAGTTTCATAATTTCAATTTGTGTTGGGTTCGAGTTGATGGATTTTTTAGGTTGAACCAAATTTGGGTCATTTCTCAAGTTAACATTTTTTTTTAATCCGAGTTGGGTTCGGGTTGGCTCTCAACCCAACCCAACCAACCAGAGTTGCACCTACCTACAAGGCTAAATGATTTGAACATATATATGCATATAATTAGGAAAAAAAAAAGTATGTGACTACTAGCATATGTTTACATATGTGCGTAAGTGTGCATATCAACATGCACATTCATGCACACACACATGCACATGCATGGGTACAATATGTAGACACACGCACACACGCACACACATATATATACTCCACAATTAAAGATGGAGAAGAGAGACTAACACAAGTCACGTTCGACTTTTGTTCCAAGTAGAGCTTCAGCATCAACATCTTTAGCTCCAACATCAGCGAGCAAGATCATGCCGGAATCACACCACCCTCCAATCACATCCCTACCGGGGCACTAGACCAAGCAATGGATACAAAACGAATCATATTGTGACATAAAATGGATAGAATGAGTGTTAGCCCGCGGAAGAAGGCACTAACCTTGCCAAATCCAAGCCAATTTGAATCACCTTTGAAGGAGAATGCCTTGTTTCTTTGCTTCCATTGTGCACAATAGACCTACTAACAAATCCCTAATGTTTACCACAAGAGCACAAACTCACACACACAAACATACTCACACACACACACACACACACACACACACACATGCTCACACACACACACATGCTCACACACTCACACACACTCACACACATACATGCTCACACACTCACTCACACACACACACACGCTCACACACACATACTCACACACACACATGCTCACACACACTCACACACACTCACACACATACATGCTCACACACTCACTCACACACACACACACGCTCACACACACATACTCACACACACACATGCTCACACACACTCACACACACACACACACACACTCACACACACACACACGCTCACACACACATACTCACACACACACACTCACTCACTCACTCACACATACACACACACACACACACACACACACACATAGTGGCATATTGAGTCAAATTTGCGTGTAGCAGACTCAATCTTAACAGTCTTAACTTCAAAATATCAGAGAGAGTGTATCTAAAGAGTCTTAAATTCTACACTTACCACACTTGAACAAAGATAATTATCATAGTACCATGATATGACCTCTAACACGCGTATGCAACAAGATGACTTTTTAGGAGATCAAAATCTTAAATTTACTCTTACAAATTTGTTTAATTTTAGGATTCTTATGAGATTTGGTGTATGATCTCATGTTTGAGATTTATCAAGCATGTTCTCTTTAATTTTCGAAAATAAGACTGTCAAGATATTAATCTCTCTCAGACTCCATACTAAATGAGAGTCTAGTGCATTGGGACCTAGATATTTTATGCATATCTCAGGACATTTCTATCCTGAACTAACCAATGTTACTTGAAGGAAAATCATGGTTATGTGGATCTTGGCAGATGGGTAGAATAGTAAATTTAAGCCGGCAAATGAAATATATCTCAGATATGTCTCAGGACCACCTCTTGATCAGTGCCTTGGACGTAGATGTAATCAGTATTGAGAGATGAGAAGGCGAGTCCAGTTATCTGCAATAAGAAACAACAAAAAGCAACGAGCAGCATAAAACAATTGGCCTGTGGGCAACAAAAACTACCAAGCAGGGGCACACGTGAAAAAAATGGTTTTTCGGTCATGTTAAGGAGGGTAATTGACCGGCGTTGCGGGTTCAAAACATTGGGGAAACAGAGGCATGCCAGAGAGGTGATGGGCATGTGATGGTGGTGAGCTAATGGTTTACCAAACAAAAAAAATCATCCCCAGTGAACAAGGCTCCCACCTAGTGTGTAGTTTGAGAAGGATTAATATCTCAATAACCTTGCACCCAAAAATCATATAGGCTATGACTAATAAATCTTGAGCACGAAACATACTGCCCTTATATGAGATAATTATCATTATATCAAGACATAACTGCTAGACAAAATATAAATATCATACATGTATTGACCTCACAGTCCCAAGACCCATACATGAGTCAAATGATATTATGAGTTGGGTTTCAAAGGAAGGCATGAGGGCAAAAAAAGTAAATATCAAATAATTTACCAAACAAAGTGACCTTGAAAAAATAAAGAAATAAAGAAATTGAGCAATTGAGGAATTGAGAAATAAAGAAATAAAGAAATAAGGAAATAAGGAAATAAGGAAATAAGGAAATAAGGAAATAAGGAAATAAGGAAATAAGGAAATAAAGAAAAATAAAGAAATAAAGAAATAAAGAAATAAAGAAATAAAGAAATAAAGAAATAAAGAAAAATAAAGAAATAAAGAAATAAAGAAAAATAAAGAAATAAAGAAATAAATAAATAAAGAAATAAAAAAAAAATAAAGAAATAAAGAAATAAAGAAATAAAGAAAAATAAAGAAATAAAGAAATAAAGAAATAAAGAAATAAAGAAATAAAGAAATAAAAAAATAAAGAAATAAAAAAATAAAGAAATAAAGAAATAAAAAAATAAAAAAATAAAAAAATAAAAAATAAAAAAAAATAAAAAAAAATAAAAAAAATAAAAAAAATAAAAAAGATAAAAAAATAAATAAAAAACTAAAAAAACAAAAAAAAACAAAAAAAAAAACTAAAAAAAACTAAAAAAACTAAAAAAACTAAAAAAATAAAAAAAAGTGATCTTAAAATTCCATTTGCTGACTCATGATTGTTGAATGATACTTGCATGGCGTATTTGGGATTAGGGTTGATCTCTGATATTAAAAAAAGATCATGCTCAATATATAAGGTTCCTATCATGTGAGGGCCTAAGAACTATAAATATCAACGAGCCTTGCCCATGTTTGAAGGGGTATTTGTCCACAATCCTCCTTCCTCCTCAAACCCAACTCATACTATATATTTGTCCATATGTGAGCCATGGGGCACCATAACCAAAGCAGATAAAATTCTCATCCTGATCACATAATAGGTATTGTGTGTCAAGCACACTAGAAAAACAATCATTATCCCTCTAAATCGAACTACAAAATACTATGTTCTACTTCTATACTTTTTTTGTCTCACAACCCTCCACTCAACCTCTCATTTTCTCCAAACTCAACTCATACTATCTCTTGACTCATATATGTGACTCAAGCCCTGAGGTCAGAGCAGACAAGGCCCCAGTCCCTAAGGATCAAAATCGTGTCCACAAGATTGAAGCATATATTCTCTTTTATTAATGTGCTTGTGATACACAAAGAGTTGAGAATTCTTACTACCAAAACAATCTAGGTTGGGAGCCTTAGCCAATCATACAAAAGAAATTTCACAAAACAAACTAACCTCATACTTGGAACAATGCATCCATTTTGTAAGTACAGACCACCTGTAGTTAAGACTAACTATAGATTACTCTCAGAAAAAAGTATCAAGAACAATATTTTCATGAATCAAACAGAATATTTGTGTGTGTGTGTGTGTGTGTTTAGTTGTATTTACTAGTTTTCTTAGTTAATTACTTATCGATATATATTTTTTATTCACTTAGGTAGTGTTTATTTTTTTTACTTATTACTAAATTGAATTTTTTTTTGAGCTTAATGCTTAATGATACTTAATAGTATTAAGTATTAAATTATTTGTTTTTTTTTTAATATTTTATTACTATTAAGAAAGGGACGAGTTTTTGATCCATAGATAATAGGGAGAAGCTTTTTCTGAATAGAAAAAACTAATTTTTTTAAAATTTTCCTTTTAGCATTTTTTTAAAAAATTTTAAGTGAAAAGTCAATTAAAAAAACACAAAAAATGACTTGATGCTGAAAGTAATTTACTTTCAATATTCTGCCGAAAAAACAAACACGGCCTTAGTTAATTACTTATTGATATCACCAATAAGTGTATTATGCTCAATATATCTTCCTTTTAATATTTGGTTCTATTTGATCTATAGTGAATTATTCATAAGTATAATTAATTTAAATACCTCTAATTTAATTGTGTTGATATTAATTTTTTTTTAATTTAAAAATTTTATAAATTCATAAGTATTTTATTTTAGTTACTTTAATAATTATAACATTACAATTATTTTTTTCACTTATATTCTAAAATATACTTCAGTATTATTTCCAACTTGATAAATTATATGCAATATATATAAAATATAAATGAATTTATAAAATAATAATAATAATAATAAATATATAAATGAGTTTGATCTTCAAATATTGAAACAATTTGATTATTTCATAAAATATAATATATTAATTATCAAATATTTTTTGCTTTGATTTATTATTTGAATACCTTATTATACATTTATAAAGATAATTAATAAGTATTGGGTCTACCCTAGTTAGACATATACTAAGTTTTATTTGATTTGTATTCATGCTTAAGTATTTTAATTTTTAAATAGTAATATATAGTAGTTATTCTAATTTTGTATATTTTATTTTAAGTTACTATTATTTTATTTTATTTTTATTTATCTTGAAGGTGAGTAACATGGCAAACTAAGAACATGAGATAATTCATAATTTCACACGTACTAAATTCAAAAATAAAAAAAAATAAAAAAAAAAGATTTTCTTATTTTCTGAAAGAGCGTGTGGTTTCATAATAAAAATATATTATGTTTTTATATATTTTTATGGACTTAATTTACTTAATCAAAAACTAGGTATTTTTCAAAAACAAGAAAAAATTAATTTTATTTAGGTTTTTAAATTTTGAAGTCTACACTGCGCCAAACAAAAATATATTCATGATTTTTTAATTTTCTATGATTCCATAATAATTACTGACCAACCAACCAACCATCCAACCTTTCCTATCAATTAGTAGTCGTGGTTCTCGATACACCCAAGAAATAAGTAGTAGAACTTATCAACATGTTACAGATAAATTAGGACAGACAAGTTGCAATATTAAACTAAAGATTATGTTTGAAAAGAATATATTTAAAAAATAATATATTAATTATAAGATATAATCATATTAAAATTCAAAAAAAAAAAAAATCTAATGACGACGCACCTCAATTTTTTCCAAGGGCTTATGAACTGGCTTGCATCTATATAAGATACTCTTGAAAGACAAGCTATTTGTTTGTCTACCATTGAGATAATTTCTAATATTGTATCAAAGTATGTTGTCTCAAAAATCTTATTATCTTAAGAAAAGATAAAAGCGGTAGGAAAAGATTTTCAAGATATTCTTATTCCTGAGATACCTAGTAGAACCACCCCTAGGTATACACAGTGTAATAAAAAAACCCATTCTTCTAGAGACAGTCTATTATTCTCAAAAAATAATAAACCAAGAGCATACGAAGAGAGATAAACACAAGAGACAGACTAAGATCATCTTAGAAGATAACACTATGCTAGTTAGTAGGAGATGCGTTTAAACTATCACTAATGAACTAAATCTCATAAGAACTCCAAAGTTGAATGTGTGTGGTTGCGATCACTACTAAGATGATTGACCAGTGTAAAAGTTTGTCATATGCATCTACCCTAAGGTTGATAAGAAGAGTTTAGGAAGATAAAAAAAATTTTAAAAAAAAAATACTTTGTTGATTAGTAATGATAATTCTGCTAAAAACATCTTATAAAGATGATTAGCTTATTGGTTAAGTAACTTCATTTATATCACCTCGCATATAAACTTATTTACTTCATACACATATGATGATTATAACATAATAAAGATGAGGCATAATAACATATCAAACGTATTGGGTATAAGAGATATTTGTATGTGAATACTAGACATCAATTAATAATAAAAGATTAATGATACATATTAGATATTCATGAGTATAAGAGTCATTTTAGTGATTATTAATAAAAACCAATCAAATGATCATTATTAATTACCACGAATAAAAAAAAAGTATGTTATATGTCACTGAGATAAGAGTGACATATAATAAAGGTGACATAGCCAATTAAAAAAAAGCATGTTATATGTCAATGAAGAATTGTCTTCAACCACTATATAGAAAGAAGATCATATCATTGGACAAAGGATCCTCTCTTAATAAGTGTACAAACTACATAGCTAGCAAAAGTAATAAAATACATTTTCATTCTCTTTTAGAATCAATGAGATAATATTCTAGATTTTATTCATACTGATGTCTGATTTATATAGAACAGAGTACTCGGAGAGACTCTTCACTTTGTCACATTCATTAATAATCACTTTAGAAAAACATTGGAATTTATATTAAAAATAAAGATTAGATCTTTCATGACTTTGAGAACAACCAAACTAAATTTGTAAGATAAACTAATAAAAAATTGACCTTCATAGTTTCAAATAACGAAGGAGATTATAGAGATTAGTTTGAAAAATATTATGTATCCTATAGCATCAAACATAAAAGATGTCAACCAAGACATATCAATTAAATAGCATCGCTGAGAGGATGAAACCAAACTATTGAGCAGAGAGTCTAAAGATTGTTTTCTCATGTGTATCTTCTCAAAAAATTTTGGATAGAAGCCATGTGTTGATTGTTGATTTAACCAACATGTGTCATGCTTTAACTATGGATGAAAATGTTCTCAAAAAAATTTAAACTAAAAAAGATGTCTCGAATGATCGCGTGAGAGTATTTGACTACAAAAACTTTATTTATATCCTAAAAGATAAAATATCACAACTTAGTAATATTACATGTTCATACATCTTCATTGGCTATAATCATGATGAATTAGAATACTAATTGCAGGACCCAATAGCATAGAAGTTTTTTCAAAGTAAAGATATAATTTTCTAGAAAACTAATTAATAAGCAACGATGATCTAAATAAAGTTGAGAGTGAACCCATAAAAATTCTTATTTGGAGAGATCCAAAGCTAGTTCCTTCCAGAGATCAAATAGATCAAGAGCAAGAAACTGAGCAACTATCTGATAATTCTAAGCCATTTGAGTTACCTAATGATTTTGAGGTTCGCGATACACTAGTTGAGAAAGTGAGAAATTATATTTCAATTAGAATTGAGCATGGCAGAATTATTACTGATAATATATCTCAGTCTGAGCTGAGAGCATCATCTAGATCCCGCTAGTTGTCCTCTAGATTTTATGAATATATATTACTCAATAATACAAAAGAACTCAAAATATTTTAGGAAATCATCTCCCTTAATAATAAATAGGAATGACTTCAGACTATATATAAGAAGAGATAAAGTCTTCACATATCAACCAGACTTACAATCTAATATCCTTACATAAAAAGAAATAAACACTAAACAAATACTTCTTCAGACTAAAACCTGAAGATAATAATTCTTAACAGAAATACAGAAGTCGCTTAGTAGTTAAGGAAATTAGTCAAAAAAAAAATTGATCTATTGAAGAAAATATTTTCTTCCCCATTAAAGAGATCTTCTATCCAAGTAATTAAGAGTCTAATTCCTAGCTTGAATTTATAAATTGATTAACTTGATATGAAGATAATATGATGACCTTCATGAGATTCTTTACCTTGATCAGTCTGTGAAATTCAAAGTACAAAAAAAAAAAAGAAAGCCTAAGCAAGCTTTCTTGTACGAATTTAAGCAAGCTCCTAAGCAGTGATACAAAAAATTCTATTCATTTAGAAAATTTCACAACTTTTAATACACCCCTTGTTACCACTATATATTTATCAATAAAATAACAAATAATTTATATTTTTATTATATGTTTATGACAAGCTAATCATTAGTCATAACAAAGCACTGATTCATAAGCTAAAGGTGGTGATAAAATTATTTTTTTTATGAAAAACTTAAACTAAGTCTAAGTTTTTGATGAGAAAAGAAAAAATATGAGTCATATTACTTATACCTTAGTTTTTGATAATTTTATATATGATATGGTCTATACTAAAGCTAAGTATCCAACATTTTTCGTTACTTTTGCATTTTGTTTTTTTTTCAGCAAAGGAGCATGGAGGAGCAATAACGTAAGATAATTTCCTATGTTTTGAATTCAAAAAAAAAAAAAAAAAAAATAAATAGGAAACATGAGACGTCACATTATTTCCTAAATAGCAAGCATGAGTGTCCAAGTCATCTCAATCAGATATATATTTTTTCTTTCAGTTACCTTATTCTATTGGAGTATTTCAACGTAAAAAATCTGGTATATAATCTTATTATTCATATAATACATGTTAAATCAGCTAGACATATATTCTAATATATTTTTCCTTCATAATTTATTATTATTTTTATTATATTATAAAAATTTTAAAATATATATTCGTATATATCTCAAATAATTATCACAAAATATAATTAAATATTTGAACTAGACATTATTCTAGTTGAGATAAATCCCCAGCTAGTAACAAGACAAGGAAAGTATCTTCATGTGACATTTTATTCTTACTCGGTTGGCAACTAATATTTCACTTGGGAACAAGATCTCAAATGAATTGATTTTGTTTGCCTAGAACTAATAATTTTCACTAAGTGTAAATGCACTTTTTGAGAAATAAATTTCTTTTGTAGCTTCATTGATAAACAAAATAAGAGATGGTGGGAGTAAAAAAAGAAAGATAAGCGAGTCATCTCAAAGTGTTCAAATTTAGAGGTAGCAAACAAGTTGTGCCTGACAGGACACGGCATAGTTTGCCCTCATAGTGCAGGGTCATGCTGGACCATTTCAGGTCATGGCGGGTCATCCATGTCGGAAGCCCGTTGCATAAAAATACAACAAGAAGTCGCTTACAAGGCCAGCCAATTGCAATCGAGCACATAAGCAATATTTGGCTTAAGTGGCCGGATTATTTTTAAATAACCCACTCCATCAGGCAGTCACTTGATTAGACTTAACCCATGACTCATAGTCACCGGTCCACGGTCATTAGGCCAGGCACGACCTACGTGTCTGGCCCGACATGAGGCATGGCTCGCAATGGCCCAACACGGAGTGAGCCATGATCTGGATCATGCATAGTTCTGGACCTTACCATGCCGGGGCAAGCAAGGGTGAACCGTGCTAATCAGACTATAAGAGAATGGAACTAATATAATTATCATACTTAAAATAAACGATATATACTTGATTATGTTATCTCTCTTCTTATTCATTCTCAAGTAACCCACTTTCTATTAATAAAACTAAGAATTATGAATCTAAGCAAGAAAAAATATCTACTCTTAACTATAAGATTGTTAACTAGACAAATACACTAGAGTTTCTCATAAAGCATGTAATTTAAATACATGCATATTTATTATGGCTTATGATGCACATATACATTTGGAAATTTCTCTCAAGTCTAATACTCGTGAGAATCTAAAATATTTTATTATATGTATTAATAAATTTATTTATTTAAAATTGATTATTTTTTTATTAATTTTCAAGAAATAATAAAAAAAATAATTTAATATTGATATTAGCATCCTAATAATCAATAATAATTTAAAATATACTACTATTCTTTTTTGTCTCATTCGTTAAAATCAAAAGTAATGAAATAGAGGTGTCGAGTGGGCCAGACGACATGGGCATGGCCCACGACACGGGTGAGGCACGGCTTAAGTGCCTGGCACACTAGCACAAAATAGTCACAAGCCACGACTTCATTGGTTTGTGCCAGTCAGGAGACATAGGACATGGGCGAGGGACCACTCGGCACAACCCGATGCCATGGGTAACCCATAAGCAATTTGGCCCAAGACTGACCCATAATGCTTAATTGAGGACGATGGGTCAATGGGTCATGCCAGGCCTACCTCCCATTTTGTCTTGTTGGCATAGCACAACATGAAAGATTGAATTGGCATACAGGCATGAAATAGTGTCATGGGCCACAAGGCACTTCCTGCTTAAGCCAGCGCCAACGAGGCATGGGCAGGGGCCACTGCAGAACATCCTAGTGCCATGACCAAGCCTCAAGCAGCATGGCCCATGACTGGCCCATAACACCTGACCGAGGACGTCGGGGCATCAGCCAATACCAAGCCTACCTACTATGTTGTCGTGTCAGCATAGCAAAACCCGAATACCTAATTCATGTCATGCCTAGCACGGCACAGTGGTCCAATTGAGCCACAAAAATTCAAGTCATACCGACCCAGCATGGCCTAGTTGACACCTTTGTAATGAATTAAAAAAAAAACAACTTTTGTCTTTAAATTTCATTGATTATTACTTTTCAAATTATTTACCCTCTTAATCTTTAGCCCAAAAATTTTTAAAAAAAAGTTAAAGATAATTTTCTAAAATTAATATCAGACACAATATATGAGATTACACAAATATTAATTAATTGAATCTAATAAAAAATCTAAAATTAATTCTGTTTATATGAAAATAATATTATGATGATTAAATTCCTAGGAATACATTGTATTACATATATATATTGGAGGTCATACCTTATTACTAGAGGTGTCAAATGAAACGTGTCGGGCCGGTCTGACCCATTTTTTGCCGGCCCGACCGTGCTTCCGTGACTAGCCCGGCACGGTACAGTAACTGTGTCGTGCGGTGTCTGGTCCGGCACGGTTATGTGGAGGTCAGCCCGGCACAGGCCTGTGGCACGAATCCGGCGGGTTCGGCCCGGTCAGGCCGAAACCCTAATTTAAAAAAAATAGGGTTTTGCCGTTTTGGCGGCGCGCCGCCGAGGTGCCACGCCGCACGATTCTTTTTCTTTCAACTTCTGCCGGGCGAGCCTCGCTAGTCGAGTTCAACTTCTGCCACTGAAGTAGTTTCTCGGCCCGTGCCAAGGCACCGTCCCCATGGGCCATGGTATTGTGTCAAGCCAGGCACGGCACGAGGCCCAGTTGTCCTCGGCATGGCACGACAGGATTGGTGCCGTGGACAGGCACGGCATTAGCATGAGCATGGGCATAAAAAATTCTGTGCCGGGCCGGCCCAGGCACGGACGAATTGTGTCGTACCTCGTGCCGGGCCGAGCTAGCCCAGTTAACACCTCTATTTATTACAATGACAAGTGTCTTTGTCTAATGGTAGTACTTCCCGAATTTGAGACTCGTCAAGAGGAACCTTTCCGACTTTTGAGGATAAAATTATCTAGATATTAATCTCACAAATTTTCAAAGATAAAGTTGTCTAGATGTTAATCTCACACAGACTTTCGAGGATAAAGTTATCTAGGTATTAACCACACACAGACTTTCGAGGATAAAGTTATCTAGGTATTAACCACACACAGACTTTCAAGGATAAAATTGTCTAGATATTAACCTCACACAGACTTTTAAGGGTAAAGTTATCTAGATATTAGCCTCACACATACTTTTAAGGATAAAGTTGTCAAGATATTAAACTCACAGGAACGTTCAAGGATAAAATTGTCTAGACATTAATGATTAACCTCACACAGACTTTCGAGGATAAAATTGTCTAGACATTAACCTCACAGAGACTTACGAGGAAAAAATCATCTAGACATTAACCTCACACAGACTTTCGAGGATAAAATGGTCTAGATATTAACCTCACACAGATTTTCAAGGATAAAGTTGTCTTAATATTAACCTCACATAGACTTTTGAAGAAAAAATTTGTCTAGATATTAACCTTACACAAACTTTCGAGGGTAAAGTTGTCTAGACATTAATCTCGCATAGACTTTTGAGGGTAAAATTATCTAGATATTAACCTCACAGAATTTCAAAAGTAATAGTTATCTAGATATTAACCTTACACAGACTTTCAAGAATAAAATTGTCAAGATATTAATCTCACATAGACTTTCGAGGGTAAAGTTATCTAGATATTAACCTTACACAAACTTTCAAAGATAAAAGTAGTCTAGATATTAACTTCACACAAACTTTCAAGGTTAAAGTTGTCTAGATATTAACCTCACACAAACTTTCAAAGATATAAGTTGTCTAGATATTAACCTCACACAAACTTTCGAGGGTAAAGGTGTCTAGATATTAACCTCACACAAACTTTCGAGGATAAAGTTATCTAGATATTAACCTCACACAAACTTTTTAAGGTAAAAGTTGTCTAAATATTAACCGCACACAGACTTTCAAGGATAAAGTTGTCAATATATTAAGATCACACGGGCTTTCAAGGATAAAATTGTCTAGATATTAACCTCACACAAACTTTCGAGGGTAAAGTTGTCTAGATATTAACCTCACACAGACTTTCGAGGATAAAGTTATCTAGATATTAACCTCACACAAACTTTTAAAGGTAAAAGTTGTCTAGATATTAACTGCACACAGACTTTTAAGGATAAAGTTGTCAATATATTAAGCTCACACGGACTTTCAAGGATAAAATTGTCTAGATATTAACCTCACACAAACTTTCGAGGGTAAAGTTGTCTAGATATTAACCTCACACAGACTTTCGAGGATAAAGTTATCTAGATATTAACCTTACACAAACTTTCAAAGATAAAAGTTGTCTAGATATTAACTTCACACAAACTTTCAAGGATAAAGTTATTTATATATTAACCTCACACAAACTTTCAAAGGTAAAAGTAGTCTAGATATTAACCGCACACATACTTTTAAGGATAAAGTTGTCAAGATATTAAGCTCACACGGACTTTCAAGGATAAAATTGTCTAGATATTAATCTCACACAAACTTTCAAAGGTAAAAATTGTCTAGATATTAACCTCACACAGACTTTCGAGGGTAAAGTTGTCTAGATATTAACCTCACACAGCATTTCGAGAATAAAGTTATCAAGATATTAACCTCACACAAACTTTTAAAGGTAAAAGTTGTCTAAATATTATCCTCACACATACTTTCGAAAATAAAGTTGTCTAGATATTAACCTTACACAGACTTTCAAAAATAGAGTTGACTAGATATTAATCTCACACAGACTTTCAAAGATAAAGTTGTCTATATATGAACCTCCCGCGGATTTTCGAGAGTAAAATTGTCTAGATACTAATCACACAAACTTTCAAAGGTAAAGTTATTTAGATATTAACCTCACACAGACTTTTAAGAATAAATTATCTA
This sequence comes from Sapria himalayana, assembly GCA_029783825.1. NCBI lineage: Eukaryota > Viridiplantae > Streptophyta > Magnoliopsida > Malpighiales > Rafflesiaceae > Sapria > Sapria himalayana. Next base: position 10,333 of record JAREIK010000357.1, on the reverse strand, counting down.
GATATTAACCTCACACAGACTTTTAATAATAAATTGTATAGATATTAACCTCATATAGACTTTCGAGGATAAAATTGTCAAGATATTAACATTTAATATCAAACACAACACAACTATTACGTTCCAAATAATCTGAAGGCAAAACAAACCTGCGAGGATCATATACGGTAACACTACGGTCGGCCCCGCCAACCGCAATGTTACCAGTCGGAGAACTACAGACAGCATAGAGAGTGTCACCGGGTGAACCACATGTTCTATGGGTACAACCACCATTTTCTTTCATTCTGAAGTCCCAAACTGATAGCTGCAGTGCTCCAAAGAGATTAAAATGCAAAAATCATCACAAAAATATGTAAAGTAGAGACAAAAACACAAAATAACAGCACATAATAAAATGCACCTGGCATCCTTCTGTCACAGCCAGTAACGAACACCCATCAACATAATTTGATTTCTTTAAAAACGTCAGGCAGGAAGGGTACAATAGGCTGCAACATAACCATAATACATAAAGAAAACAAAATATAAAAATAAAATAAAAAATAAAATAAAAAATGAAATAAAAATAAATAAAAATAAAAAACAAAAACAAAAAAAAACAAAACAAAAATAAAAAATAAAAAATAAAAAATAAAAAATAAAAAATAAAAAAATAAAAAATAAAAACAAATAAAAAATTAAAATTAAAATAAAAATAAAATAAAAATAAAATAAAAAATAAAAAAAATAAAAAATAAAAAATAAAAAATTAAAATTAAAATAAAAAAAATAAAAAAATAAAATAAAATAAAATAAAAATAAATAAAAATAAATAAAAATAAAAAACAAAAAATAAACAAAAAAGAAAAAAAAAAGAAAAAAAAACCACAATACCACAAAGACAATTCCACGTCATCAATTTGGTGCAAAGCAAAAAGTAAATGAGAGTTTTGAGTAATCTATGATTTGATTTTTTTATTCCATTACTTAAAATCTTACATGTTAGATTTGACCTTATTTATTGACCGGGCCAATTTGCTAAAGCAGAAGCAATATATCGTAAGTATGCACTTATTATATGCATCAAATATCTCCCCAAACTACCAAATTACCCTCACATAGTTCATCACCCAAAAAAACCATGATTTAGACAAAAAAACCTTATTTTTTTCTCATAAAAATAAATCTTTCTTTGAAAACGCACATGCAGATAATAAATAATACATCAATTTTACTTCACCATGAGTTATAAGAATAATGCACTTAAATTTTATTATTGAGGTTATTGTATAGAAATACATCCTATAATAAGATAATACTTAAATTTTTTATTATTTTCTATAAATATGATGTTTATATCACACTCTTATAAATGAATCAAATTGTTGACCAAACTAAATTGGAATGGCTTTTCGTATCCTGCAACCTAAGAAGCAACGGGCTCAGCTCACCAATAAAATCATCTGGCCCGCCCCTGGTTTTCCGAATAAAAAGATATTTAAAAAATTTGATTTTCAATCCTTTTAATATTTTCTAGGTTTGGTTCATTCATCTCAACTATCTAGTTACAACGAGTAGGCATGTCTAGTTATACCATGATGAGATCTAGCAAAGTGATGATCTAGGCTATCACCCCTCTCCTGCATAGTTGACTACAAATTTTATATCTTGAATATTGCTTAAAATAAACATTAATAACATACATAAAATATTAATGTATGTTATAATTGAAGCACTAATATTATTTAATTATTTAAATTAAATAAATTTAAACATAACATAATAATATTTTTTTGAATTTTCTTGTATTTGACTAGAAAATTATTATGATTGTTAAAATTTAAACAATTAATAATTATACTATAATTATTAAGTACTATAATTATACTATAATAATTTTCTTGTATTTTTTTAAATTTAAATTATGTATTTGATTTAGGCTTCCCACCTTGTTTATATACTATAATAATTAATAATTATATTAAGTACTTGACTGCGTATTTTACTACATGAAATATTTTCTTGAATTTTTTGAATTGGAAGAATTCATTCGATAAAAAAAACTAATATTTATATTTTAATTATTATTTAATAATATAATTGATTAGCTACAAAATAATAGCAATACATAATTTAAATACATTTAAAAGTGAAATATTAGTTAATTGTTTAAATTAAAAAAAAATAATATTTATAAATATATATTGTATTTTTGTTAATTCAAACAATTAAATAATATGTCATTTTAAAATTTATTTCAATTATGTATTGCTATTATTTTGTAGCTAATCAATTATATTATTATATTAATTTCTATAATTTATATGCCTATAAGAGATCAAATAGCAAAATATTAAACAATATTTAAAAGAAGCCATTATTCATTATATTATTCTCCAAGGTTGCTACATGATATATTAATTATTAAATTAATAGATGAGATACCTATATAGCAACTAGATGGAATGCTAAAATTATTTAATTTCTCTATTATATTTTTTTTTTATTTTTATTATACCCATAACACACATAGTATAGAGTATACAAGAAGATCTCTTAACAATAAAGAAATATTATCCCAACTATATGAGATCGACTGTATAAATAATGTTTTTTTAATTTATTTTGTTTAGGAAATAATTAACTATATTATTTATATAAATTATGTCTAGTCTGATGATAATTATATAATTAATTTTTTATTATATTTTTAGATGGCTTAAATTAATAAAAAAAATAGTACTTATTTCATTATAAAATATATGTGCCACTCAAGATCTTTCGTCGGAAATTGCACCTGATTGTATTTATTAAATTAGGTGATTCCCAGCTCATCAACTCATATAGCAAAAATATTATTTATGTACACGATCAGGAAGAAAAACTTGTCGTCTAAACTACTCAAGAAAAATAAGGAGTAATTCATAATATATTAATGTAGACAAAAAAAGTGACTAAAAGTAAAAATCTCACGGGCCAAGCCCTAGGTGGCTTCTTCAAGCCATACCATGTCTTCTACAATCTGCAAACTGAGTTTGATGATAATGCTCAAGACTCGTGTGATAGTTTCACATGCACATCCTCATCAAGGTCACAAGGGAAAAAAAAAATTTACATCTAATTAGGATATCCTCTATATATGAAATGATACTAGTGATACAATTATTTGTACTAAGGTAATATAGACCACTTGAGAAATGTTATCCTCATAATCTACATCAAACATTTAAATAAAACTAATCATTATAAGTATCACCATTAAGTGGCCCACCTTTTCAGATGGAATGATATTCATAGTGAAAACCCAAATGCAACCAATAACAAACTTTTATAATAATCAATGTACTAGTTCCTAAGTCTAATATTAAGGCCTCAAGATTTTTTTACGTAGCTCAATATGCAAAAAATTTTATTAAAATAAATTTATTATATAGAATATAAGAAATAACTAATTATATGTATTGCACAACTTATATCTGGTCAAATGATAATCACTTTGTTAATATTTTGTACAATTCTCATATACGTAATATAGTCAATTAAAGTAAAAATACAAGACGATAAATTAATATCTAACTCAATTGGAGTAATTGCTAGTTAGAAGTATCAACTAGGTCAGGTGGCCTAGGCATGACATGAGGCATGACAAGGCCTGGTTCAAAATCATGCCTAGACCAACCTCATATTAGCTTGTGGCAAGGCCAGCATGATGACCCGTGAGAGCTAATTTCGACTTGTCTGGCCAAATAGGCAAACCTAGACTGAACCTCTACTAACTCAACCAAGCCTGACCCAACTTGGCATGACCCGACATAAACTTGCATGACCCAACATAACTTTAGAAAAAGGCATACCAATAAGCTGTACCAAATTACTCATTTTAGAGCTGTGCAGAGCTAACCATTTTAGAGCCGTGCCAGCACGACATGACCAATTTTACATTTATATCACTAGAGACCAATCATTAAGGTCAAGCTCTAAGAAACTAGCAACTATACATCACTTTTAAGGCAACACAAACTTTCTATTATAATAAGTACCTCTATCTCAAAAAAGTATCTCTCTCAATATAATTCATTTAAAATTATGCTAAAGATATTCTTTAAGTTGAATAATTTTTAATTCATCTCAATAATAATAATAATTTTATTAACATATACAATAAGCAAGATCAATATGACATCTAAACTTTCTAGAAAAATAAGTAGAGATTTATAATGCACAAACATTCGTCAAAAAAATTACTAATAGTAAAAATCTTAGAAGTTATGCCCTCTATGACAATTTTAAGTCATACATACCTTTCACAATCTACATATTTAATGACTATATTGCTCAGAATCTCGATGGATAATGGCTACTCCATTTATATAGCATTTTCAAGGTTATCATGAAAAAACATATTCTTCATGTCTAATTGATATATCTTTTATCTATTAGAAGCTTCCAATAATATATTACCCCAAACAGATATCATTTTGACAACTACAGAAAAAATAACCTATCTTCACATTGAATACTCACTGACAAACAAAAACAAACAATAAGGTCAATAAACTAATTCTCAAGTCTTATTTGAGAATTGATTGTAGGTTTAGATTAATATACTAAATTTCACCTTCCAATAATATAACAATAATAAAGGTCAATAAACATATGCATAACAATACCTATGAGAAAAGATGTTGAGAACAACTCGTTAGTTTCTTCCAAAAATAATCAAAATATAAAATTCAAAAGAATTGATTGCAAATTCATTTGACTTCTCAGAATACTATCCTCACCTCTAAACATATTGCATCTCCTTTTTCCAATATAAACATTAAGTTCTAAGTAATTAAGTCTTCTAGTCTCTAGTACATTCTAAGATAGAATTGGAGTTGGCTCATGAACTACTTCACTATTTAAACTCAAGAAAGATTTTCTACCATTAAAAATATTACACTCTCTAAAATCAACTTGACTTTTACTTGTGGGTACATATGATTAATTCATATGAAAATTATCATATTATAGACCAACAAATTTAATTATAGTCACCGCATAATTCTCTCCCAACTAAAGTCCCAAGTAAGACTGCGAATGAGTATGAAAATATAATAGAACTATACACATCTTAAGGATCCATACTCTATCTATTCTCATTAAAAATGAGTCATGCTCAAATAAGATAACAATATCACTCATCACTCAAGTAATTAACACTATCACCCTCTTTGAGCACTGAAGTGACAAAGAAATACATACTTTATTGCTATAAGTGACATTATCATGTCAAAAGAAGAAATTATAGATAAAATAAGTTTTCGCATGACTTTCTATAACAAGTTGAATAATCTTTCTTCAAAATGTAAGATCAAAAAGGACACTAAAAAATAACAAAAGAAGACTATCAAATGATGAGAGAATTTGCGAATAAAATAGTATCTCCTTAAAATGTTTCAAAATACTCAAATCAAAGAAAAATGTCTGAGTTGCTTCAACTAAATATATATGTTTTATTTATGCAACTTCATTTTGTAGAGATTTACTAGTACAAGAAATCTAGTATATGATTACGTGATAAATAAAATAAATATTAAAGCTATTAGTTATCCAACATGTACACTAATATATTATCATTATTAATAATTTTTATATTTGTATTAAATTAATTTTATATTTTTATAAAATTATTATAAAATAAAAAAATTGTTATCTAAAATAAAAAAAAACCAACTAAATATAACACATACAATCAGCAATAAATATAACAAAATATATAATTCATCCTAAGTCTCGTCTTTACATAGTCCCAAAATAATTGAGTGCATCAGATGGAATACATACTTACTCAAACAAATCTGACGAACCAAATATGAAAGTCTGATATATTTTTCTAATTGATACCTCTCACATTCTAGTATAAAGATAATTCTAACACTAAGATCCAATATTTCAATTTAGCCAATGATAAGTGACTTAAGTCAAGAACAAACAAATAGTAGATAAATGATAATCAAAGATCTAGTAGGATATTATACTATAAAATTAATAACACCTATATCACTCTTCTTGATCATAGAAAAAAAATTAGTTCAAAATCTTCTAATCTTACTTATAATTATCAATGAAATGGAAAAATTTGAGTTCAATTGTTTAGCAATGCAATTCAAAAAAATAATAATTAGATAACTATGAATAAACAAAATACATGAAAAAAATAAAGAACCAAACAAAATATTATAATAACCAAATACTTTTGAATATTTATTATTTATTATTATAATATTTAGTGAACAAGAGAAAAATCATAAAAGAGAATAAGTGTGAGCACATGAGTCGATTACGAAAAATTTAAAAATGAAAAAATGAACTACAAAAGATATAGCACCCGAAGATCATAAAGTATCTATTATTATTTTATTGGCAACAAATTCTAAATATTCTAATCTAATAAGGATCACAAAAAGAGAAGTCTATGAGGATCTCTAGATAACTCAAATAGTCAGTCTATTTCTCTCAATAATTTGTAGTACTCTCTGTCTCATTTCTCAAAATAAGTCCTAATAAGTCTGACTTATTTAGTCCATTTACCAACATGTGCGTTGAATTGAGGTTGTCCTACCTCTATTGCTATGATGAATGATACTCCCTCAACTACTATTACAGATCGAATGAGATATCTCTTTAATGAATCTCAACATACCTCATATATAATAAACTATACAGTGATATAACTCTATTTGATGAAAATTCCTAATAACCCATGATATAACTAAATTATTAAAAAGATATTTAAAATGAGTGTAAAAAAAATCATAGCAAGAAGGCTCCCAATCTATCTCACTCACTCGAACATATCAACCTTTGCTAGTAAAACTTACAAGAGCTGCACATCAAAATTGAGTGAAGCGGGTAAAGAGAGTAGTGACATGTTTTGATGTTCATGCTCTCTAAGCTCCTCTAGTATTCATCTCGAAAACTATAAAATTATGTCATATATCTATGTCATCTAAGATAGGTATAAAAATTTGTTTGCTCTCATAAAATATTTTTTTGTGTGTAAAATGAAAAGACTAAACTCTAACCAGATCAACTATCACATGAAAATCGATAAAAAATTAATCTATAAGTTGACCTTATTTGTCTCACCCCTATGAGGTTCACCTGCTAGGTAGTTCATCATCATCTAACAAAAAAGCCACATCTAAACTCTTGTGCATCTATGCTTCACTCACTTTTTGCATACACTTTAAGCACCAATGTACATTTATTGCACACGGTGCATTGTCGGGCACTCACTACCAAACATAGTGTACCTTCACTACACCTACAATGCACCATTTACATTGACACAGTGAGCATCAATGTCGTGGACTCACCACCACAAAAATGTCGTGAATTTATAATCGCATGCATGTGCTTCTTTTCTCGCACACACATGTGCAAACACATGCACTATTACATGAGCATACATGCATGCACCATGCTGTGTTAGTGCGTGCCTCTCTCTCTCTCTCTCTCTCTCTCTCTCTAGTTCACCTAGGATTTACTTTCTTTACATGAGATTTGACTCTGATATTATGTAGAAAATTCAACATAAACATTAAAATCAATATAAAAAATATGAATATGCAATGAATATATAACATAAAAATTAGATTTGGACAACTTATATGTTGGGTGCTCTCGTCCATAATATAAAATCAATAATAAAAAAATAAAATATAATAAAAATCATAACAACACGCACCCTTCATGCATTTCACATACTGCCACGACACACACACACACACCTATTGTGCATGCATTTTCACATTGTCACACTTTGTAACACCTAGAGGTGTCAACCGGGCCGGGCCAGCCCGGCACAGAAAAATTCCGTGCCCGGGCCCATGTCGTGCCCGGGTTAGGCACGAGCCGTGCCGTGCCAGACCTGGCACAGTTCGGGCCGCGGCACAGTACACCGACATGGGTTTGTCCCATGCTGGGTGTCCCGTGAGCCCAACCCCACGATGCCCCTCCCGCAAAAAAGACCGTATCCCGAACCGCTCGGACAGGCAAGCCCGAGCGGGCCAGGCAAGGCATGGCACGGCCCGTCATGCCTGCGGGCTGTGCCGGGCCTGGTTATTTTAAACCGTGCCTGGCCCGGCACGGCGGCACGCTCGTGCCCAAAAAATTCGGGCCGACCCTGCCCAGCCCCTTTGACACCTCTAGTAACACCACCTGCCACACTTGATAACATCACACACCCATTGTTTGTGTTAGATTTTTTGTGTTTTTTCTTTTTATCTTTGTATAAGAGCAGCTGACATACATGTTGGCCCAATCATGTCATAGTTTCTTAGCTCTCTCCCTCTCTCAAAATCTCAAACCCTAACCTTGGAGCATGGTATCAATGTTACAGTGTGTTGCACTTGGTGATGTGCATGGTGGTGCACATGCAAAATACAGCATGCAAGCACCAACATCGGCATGTTCCAAATATAAATCCATGAGTTGCGCACTGATTTGTGAGGTGTAATGTTGTGTTCCAGCATCAGCATGTTCCTTAGTAGTGAACGTGCAAGGCCAGTTGTGCCATGAAAAGAGGTTCAGTGGATGTGCAGGAGTGGTGCGTGGCTGCGTGGATGTACACAGTGTGCTGTTGCAGTGAAAATGCACAATATGTGCGTCGTGTAGTGGAAGTACACAATGTGTGCATGGTGCAGTGAACATGCACAGTGTGTGCACGGTGCAGTGGATTTGCACAGTGTGTGCATGGAGCAACCATTGTGGAGCCAAAGTGAAAGGTGGATTAAGTGCAGCAATGGTGCAGTGTGTGCAATAGGAGATGTGTTTGCGTGTTTTTTATATAAATAAAAAGAAATGACTTAAGAGTTATGCCACAAATAATCATATTAATTTCTCTTTGATATTGTTATAAATAATGATATTATTATACAGCACGAGGCATGTTAATGCTAAATTAGGTCGACTATTTGATATATATATTTTTTTGATAAAGAGTTTTATCATAATTATTTTTAGCAAATATATACTAAACAATTGAATTCAAATAAGAAAACAGTCAATGACCAAACTAAAAAAATTAATATTTATGGTTCATTGGTCATGCCGATGGTCGGGATCACTATCAAACTATCGAACCGATGATATCATAAATATATTTACATATTATTAAATTAAAAAAAAAATAATTTGAAAAAAATTCCTAAATATATATAAACAGAAATTGATAAATATCCTACTTAAATTTTACGAATATACAAATATCAATAAAAATTATCAATAAAAATATAAAAATTATTCAAAACTTGTGAACTAATAAAATAAATAAAAAATATATATAAATTATGTATAAATATAATTGACATAAAATTTATTTAATATAAATATTCAAAATGTAAATAAATGATGTATATATATGTAACTTTTTAAATTAGTATCTTTATATTAAATTATCATAAATGATATAAAAAAATTTATTTAGAATATAATAATATATTTTATATATTTAATAATTAATTAAACAAAATAATTAGGATTAATTATTATTAAAATATTATTTTAATAGGAATTTATTTTTAAAATTAATATGGAAATAAAACAAAAAACTGCTAAGTAGTCTATGTGATAATTTTATTATTTGTAGCCCTCTTACCAAAGGTTGATTTACATCACTGAATTGTTTTAAAGTGGGTGTGTAGCGTGGCCATGGTTGATTCCATAAAAACTAATTGATTCTTCCGCTCCATCAATCCGACTACTAATTCTGCCGTTCAATCACTGTCAATGAGATATAGGCCCAGTTGGTAGAACCAGACTGGTCTTATGACTGGTTGAAGAAGGAATTGTTCCCAATAGAAGATGATTCGGTCGAATTTTCTATCCATGCTGAATTTTAATCTTATATTTATCTTCTGAGTTTCTAGGTAAGATCGATAGACCATGTAAGTGACTTCCTTGTGGATGATCACATAATATTTTTATCTCTTTTATTATTTATAATAATTTATACTAAATATATATAATTTTATATTTTGAAAAAATCTCAAAATTTACCTATTTTAATAAAATTTTATAAGAGAGAAAAATACAATTATATTATAAAATCAAAAGTTAAGAAATAATAATATCTTATAATAAGGTTCATATCAATTTTTTTTTTTTTTTAGTAAGTGATAATTTATCAAATATCAAGTACTTCAACTCCAATAAAAAAAAAAAAAATTAAATAAAAAATTGATATTTTATTGAAATGATTAAAAAATTTACTATAAAATTGTTGATTAGTATTTTTAGAAAGAAATAAATCAACTATTAATTTTCTAATCAATTGAATATCATTTTATCCCTTCAGGTCATA
>JAREIK010000356.1:56572-85113 GCA_029783825.1 Sapria himalayana | reverse complement strand
TATTCAAATTGAGAGACAATCAGGTAGTATAGTCAGGCAGATTGAAGTTAGGCTGACATACAGATAGCTAGAACATATGATAGATAGGTAGATACAATGATAGATAGACACCAGAATGATAGATAGAAAAAAGAAAGAAAGATAGATAGATATAGATAGATATAGAGCCACATACATAGACACATAGATAGACATATTGATTGATAGATAGATAGATAGATAGAAAAATATATAGATAGATAAATAGACAGATGGGTATATATATTGAAAGATAGACAGATAGATAGATAGATAGATAGACAGATAGATACATAGATAGATAGACCTATTTATAGACAGATATATAGATAGACTTGATAGATTGATTTATATTTGATTGATATAAATATAGTTAGACAAATTGATAGATAGCTTGATTGACATATTGATAGAAAAGTTGATATAAAAATTGATTGACAGATTGATAGACTGATAGATAGAAAAATCATAGATAAAAAGATAGGCAGATTTATAAATAAATAGATAGTGGATAAAAAGATATATTGGTAAATAGGCAGATAGATAGATAGATATATAAATAGATAGATAGATTAACTATATAGATAGAAAGTCATATACACAATAGTTAGATAGATAGAAAGATAGTTAGATAGATAGACATATAATAAAAAGAAAGATTGATCGATAGATTGAATAATAGACAAATTGATTGATAGATTGATATAAAAACTTGATACACAAATTGATAAACAGATTCATAGATAGATTATTAGACAAAGAGTTAGACAGATAAATAGAGATATAAATGATAGTTTGATAGACAGATATATAGATAAATCAATTTACAGATAGATAAATAGATAGATAGATTGGAATAAAGATTGATAGATAGATAAACAAAAAGAAAAATAGAAAGATATATATATAGATAAATAGATAGATAGACAAAAATATAGATAGATATTTATAGATAGTTAGACAGACAAACAGATAGATACATAGATAGAAACATAGATAAAAACACATATAGATAGATTTATAAATAGATTTATAGATAAATTTATATACAAATTGATAAAAAGGTTGATAGATAGATTAACAGATAAGAGATAGACAGATAGATAAAATAGATAGATAGACAGATTCATACAGAAATTGATAGAAAAATAGATAGATAAATATATATATAGATAGATAAATAAACTGATCATATAGATAGATAGAGTGATCAATTGATAGACTAATAGTTATATAGATTTAAATAAAGATAAATAGACCGATAGTTAAATAGATAGATATACAATTAGATAGACTAGATATATAGACCGAAAGATACATAGATCGCTAGATATATAGATAGAAAAATTATATATAGTCAAATTGATAAATAAAATAATAGATAGATAAATAGTCAAATTGGTAGTTAGATATATAGATAGATATATCGATAGAAAGAATGATATATATATATTAAAAGATAAACTAATAAATGCATAGATAGTTACACAAATAGTTAGATAGTTAGATAGAAGGATAGACATATATATAGATAGATAGATAGATAGAAAGTTAGATAGGTAGATAGATAGAAAGATAGGTTGTTAGATAGACATATAGAAAGATACAAAGATATATATTTATATATAGATAGATAGACATATAGATATATAGATTGATATATAGATCAATATATATACAGATATATAGATATACATATAGATTGATTGATATACTAATAGTTAGAAAGATGATAGACATATACATAGATAGATAGATAGATCGATCGATATATTGATATATATAGAAATAGGTATATACATAGATAGATTGGTAGATAGATAGACATGTAGACAAACAAATAGATAGATAGATAGATAGATATTCAAATAGAAAGATAATAAGGCAGATAGATAGTTTGGCAAATAGGTAGTTAGGCACATAGACAAGTAGCTAGACCAATAGACTGACAGATAGCTAGACTGATAGATAAAAAGATAGAAAGATAGAAAGAAAGAAAGATAGATACATAGAGATAAATAGAAAGACAGTTAGCTAGATAGTTAGATAGATAGATAGATAGATAGATAGATAGACAGACATACAGATAGATATCTAGATAGATAGATAGACTAATTGATAGACAGATATATAGATAGATAGATAGATATATAGATAGATACATATATAGACAGATATATAGAAAGATTGATAGATAGATTTATAGTTATATTGATAGACATATTGATACACAAATTGATAGATAGCTTGATTGTCATATTGATAGAGAAGTTGATATACAAATTGATTGACATATTGATAGACAGATAGATAAAAAGATTTATAGATGGATAGATTGACAAATATATAAATACATAGATAGACAAATAAATAGATATATAAGTAGTTAGACAAAGTGATAGATATATATATAGACAGATAAATTGACAGATAGATAGAAAATAGATAGAAAGATAGCTACATAGATAGAAAGGTAGATAGACATATAGATAGACATATAAATAAATGAAAGATTGATAGACAAATTTACTGATAGATTGATATAAAGATTGATACACAAATTGATAGAGAGATAGATAGTTAGTTTGATAGATAGATATATAGATAGATATATAGACATAAATAGACAAATATATAAGCAGATAGATACACAAATAGATAGACAGATAGATTACTATACAGATAGATATATAGATAGAGAGATAGATGATAGATAAATAGATAGATAGATTGATTGATAGACATATAAATTGATGGATAGATAGATTGACAAAAAAAGATAGAAAATAGATAGAAAGATATATATATATATATATATATATATATAAATTAATATATTGATAGAGAGAAAGATATGCACACAGATAGATATGTATATAGAAAGTTTGATAAATGGATTGATAGACAGATTGCTAAACATATTGATTAATAGCATAATAGTCAGATTGATAGACAAATAGATAAAAAGATTGATATACAAATTTATCAATATTTTGAAAGACAAATTAATATACAAATTTATCGAGAGATTGATAAAGTGAGATAGACAGGTTGATAGATAGATAGATAGATAGACATATAAATAAATAGATATATAGATAGATAAATAGATATATTTATAATAGATAGATAGACCGATAGATAGATAGATAGATTAATTGATAGATATATTAATAGATGAATAGATAACCAGGAAAATTGAAATATATAGACTAATAGATTGAGAGATATATAAATAGATTGATAGTCATATTGATAATCATATTGATAAATAGATTGATAGATAGCTTGATATACATATTGATAGACAAGTTTATATATAATTTGATAGATAGATAGATAAATAAATAGATAAACATATAGATAGATTGATATACTAATAATTAAAAAGATAGATAGAAATATAGATAGATAGATAGAATAATAGATAGATAGATATATAAATAATAGGTATATAGATAGATAGATAGGTAGATAGATATATATAAAGACAAACAAACAGATATATATATATATATATTCAAACAGAGAGACAATCAGGCAGATAGAGAGCTAGGCAGACATACAGATAGCTAGAACATTTGACAGACAGATAAACATACTGATAGATAGATAGATAGATAGATAGATAGACATGCATATACATAGACACATAGATAGACATATAGATTTATAGATAGATAGACAGATAGATAAATAGACAGATAGACAGACAGATAGATATATAGATAGATAGATAGATAGACAGATACATAGATAGATAGATAGACATATATATAGACAGATATATAGATTGATTTATAGATAGATTTATATTTTGATTAATAGACATATTGATAGACAAATTGATAGATAGCTTGATTGACATATTGATAGAGAAGTTGATATACAAATTTATTGATAGTTTGATAGACCGATAGATAGAAAAGATTTATAGATAGATAGATAGATAGACAGATATATAAATAAATAGATATACATATAAAAAGATATATTGGTAGATATATATATGATATTTAGATTGAAAGTAGATATACAAATAGCTAGATAGATAGATAGATAGATAGAAAGATAGACAAATAGATAGAGATATAAATGATAGTTTGATAGATAGATATATAGATAAATCAATTTCCAGATAGATAAATTGATAGACAGATAAATTGGCATATAGATTGACAAATAGATATACAAAAAGAAAGAGAAAGAAAGATAGATTGACAAATAGATAGATAGACAAAAAGATAGATAGATAGATATATAGATAGTTAGACAGACAGACAAATATACAGATAGATAGATACATAGATAGAAACATAGATAGAAACATATATTGATAGATTTATGTACAGATTGATAGATATATTTATATACAAATTGATTGACCGGTTGATAGTTAGAATAATAGACAAAGAGAAAGACATATTGATAAATAGATAGATGGACAAATTCATACTAATATAGATAGACAGATAGAAAGATAAATAGATATATAGATAGATAAATAGACTAATCATATAGATTGATTGATTGATCAATTGATAGACAAAAAGATATATAGATAGATATATATATATATATATATAGACCGATATTTCAAACAGATAGATATACAGATAGATAGACACATATATAGATAGAAAGATAGATAGATAGATAAACATATAGATAGAAAGATATATAGACAAATTGATAAATAGAATAAGAGATAGATAAATAGTCAAATAGGTAGTTAGATAGATAGATATATAGATAAAAAGAATGAATATATATATATATATATATATATATATATATTGAAAGATAGATAAATATATGCATATATAGTTACACAAATAGTTATATAGTTAGATAGAAAGATAGACATATATATAGATAGATAGATAGACAGATAGATAGAAGATAGATAGATAGATAGATAGATATATATATATATATATATATATATATATATATGGATAAATAGATAAATATTTACATAGATATATAGATAAACATATAGATAGATTTATATTCTAATAGTTATAAAGATATAAAAACATATAGATAGATAGATAGAAAAATGGTTATATACATAGATAGATAGGTAGATAGATAGACATATAGACAAACAAACATACTGATAGATAGATATTAAAATAGAGAGACAATCAGGCAGATAGATAGTTTGGTAGATAGATAGTTAGGCAGGCATACAGGTAGTTAGACCAATAGACAGATAAACAGCTAGAATGATAGATAGAAAGAAACAAAGAAAGAAAGATACATAGATATATAGACATATATATATATATATATATATAGGCAGATAGATAGATAGATTGACATATAGATAGATATATAGATAGATAGATAGATAGACTAATTGATAGACAGATAGATATGTAGATAGATTGGTAGATAGATTTATAGTTATATTGATAGACATATTGATACACAAATTGATAGATAGCTTGATTAACAAATTGATAGAGATGTTGATGTACAAATTCATTAACATATTGATAGACCCATAGATAAAAAGATTCATAGACAGATAAATAGACATATAAATAAATAAATAGATTGATATATAAATAGATATATAGGTAGATAAAGATATATATATGTATATATATATATATAAATTGACATATTGATAAAAAATAGATACACAGATAGCTAGATAGATAGAAAGATAGATAGACATATAGATAGACATAAAAATAAATGAAAGATTGTTAGATAAATTTATTGATAGATTCATATACATATTGATACACAAATTGATAGACACAAATATAGATAATTTGATAGATAGATATATAGATTAATAGATATAAATATACAAATATATAAGCACATAGATACATAAATAGATAGATAAGATAGCCATATAGATAGGTAGATTATTATACAGATAGATGTATAGATATATAGATAGAGAGATAGATGATAGATAAATAGATAGATAGATACATAGATAGATTGATTGATAGATAGAGAGAAAGATAGATAGATAGATTGATTGATAGATAGATTTACAAAAAAAGATAGAAATTAGATAGAAATATGTGTATATATATATATATATACATACATATTGATTGACAAAAAAGATATACACATAGATAGATATGTTTATAGAAAGTTTGATAAATGGATTCATAGACAGATTGATAGACAGATTGACTATTAGCTTAATAGTCGGATAGATAGATAGATAGACAGATTGATTGACATACAAATAATCAAAAGATTGATAGATAAATTGATATATAAATTGATCGATAGATTGATAGAATGATAGATAAACAGGTTGATAGACAGATATATAGACATATAAATAAATAGTTATAAAGATAAATAAATAGATTGATTGATTGACAAATAGATTGATAGATAGATAGATTAATAGAAAGATATTAATAGATAGATAGATAGCTATAAAGATAGTCAAATATATTGACAAATAGATAGAGAGATAGATAGATTAATAGTCAGATTGATAAACATATTGATAGACAGATTAATAGATAGCTTGATAGACTTATTATTAGACAAGTTGATATACAAATTGATAGATAGATTGATAGACATATTGATATACAGATTGATATACAGTAGATAGATAAATATATAGACATATAGATAGACAAATAGATAGATAAATAAATAGATTGATAGCTAGATTGATTGATAGAAAAATACACAAATAGATAGAAAGATAGATAAAAAGATAAATAGATAGATAGATAAATAGATAAATAGATACATAGACACATACATAGATAAAAAGATAGATAGTTAGATAGAATGGTAGATAGATAAATAGACAAATAGATAAATAGATAGATAGATAGAAACACAAATAGAAAAATTATATATATATATATATATAGAAAGATAGACAGATATACAGACAGACAAATAGATAGATAGATAAATAGATATATAGATAGATTATTATATAGATAGATATACATAAAGATAGATATATATATGATAGATAGAAAGAGAGATATATATATATATATATATATATATATATATATATATTGATTGATTGATAAATAGACTGATAGATATATAAATTGATAGATAGACATATAGAAAGAAATATATATATATATATATATATATATATATATATATATATTTCCTACAAAAACATTCAAAGATAAAACAACAAAATAAAATTCCAAATAACTCAAGCAAACAACTATATATACTGCATTTATATATTAAAAACATCATGATAAATAAAAAATTAAAATCAATTTTCAAAGTTTAAGGAATTAAAAAAAATGTGTGTAATACTCTCAATCATCGAACCTAGTTTCATAACTATTATGCTGCGATATTTCTGGTCCATATGGTGAGATGTCAGGTACTAGGGTAGAGCTAACTACTATTGCTTGTCCTGATGTGGTTGCTACAGGTGCTGCAGTAGGTGATCGAGTAGAAGCTGTAGCTAGATCATTATGCTGAATAATTTGAGGTAGATAATCATGGTTGAACTATAGTGCTCACTCCTGAAACTTTTTTGTAAGCTAGTCATAATGCATATGCAACTCATCCTTATCATCCTCATAGTCGATCATACATCGCTTTGTATCTGCCAACTGAAATTGTATCAAATTTCGCATCTCTTCCGTAAATTTTTGCATCTTTGAGACCAAATTCGAAATTGGTCCTGAAAATTCAGCTTCATAGTCTGGTCATCTATGCGAGTAGAATGATGATCTCGACGAACCGACTTAATAGATGGGCATCTTCTTTTTGCCATCAAAAGCCGCATACCAAATCTGATTCGCATCAATTGGTGGAGTTGGTGAATGAGAAATACCTGTTGCACCTTCACATGAACTTGAAGTAAACTGGGAATACGCCTGAATCATAGCAGCTAACAGTTCCTCATATATCGCCTAATAAAAAAGTATGAAAAGTGTTTCAATTTATATTCAAACTAAAAAAAATTAATTTTTTTATTCAAACTTACATTTGTTGCATGAGATCTTCGATTAATGAAAGTCTGATCATCATGAGCATTTGTGTGTGTGTGTGTGTGTGCGTTTGAATAAGTGAGGAGCACTAGGCTTCTTACCCACCTTGCGTGTCTATAATTATGCACAATACATACATTACTTATATTAAAAAAAAATTCTTTATGAGAAATAAAATTTTGGCATAATTGAACACAATTCACAATGTAATAAACATAAAAAGTATAAATTAGAAATAATACTAATGCTCATTCATGCTCATGCATAGAGTGAGATCCGAAAGTGTGTGTATACATGCCACTTCCCTCCCGAGTGTGCTCTGAGCGAGGATTGCCGCTCTATTTATCACACATCTTCCTATAATCCGAATCTTCCCATCTGCTATGCCACTCCTCGAAAACATGATCCGGGACACTCGAATCTTTTTATTTTTCTTCAGCCATTTATTTTTGATCTCATACATGGTGTCTTTATATCGACTGGTAGCATGTTAGTAGAACACACTTTTGACTGACTCATTTGACTGTGTCCACCTGAAAACTTTCTACATTTATAAATAAACAATTTTTAATCAGTGAACAAATGAATAAATAAAAGATGTAAAAATTTTTAGGTAGTAATATTTACATTAAATTCACTCCAAATCATCAATTGGTCTCTATGTGTGAGTGACTTCCAATTATGTTCATTAGTTTTAAAGGACTTCCTGGAAATTATTTTTAGAACTCTATAAATTGAACCAGATGGCTCTAACTTCATCCTGTAATAAAAAACTTTTTAACAATTAAGAAATAAATTAATAAATTGATAAATCATTTGTTGAGTTTTATATCTTATGAATTATCAATTACCGGATCAAAATGAGCAATTGGAAAAGTCTCATCTGTAGGATGCTCTAGGAAGACTCTCCAACATCTCAATCCTCTCCCTCCCTTGTCTCTTGATCATTCATCAAAATCTCATGACCATTTTGTGGATCATTCACCTGATGCTAAACATTCACAACTCTTTTTGTCTAATCTGGTGTCTCATCCACCCATTACCCTCTACCTATTTTGGGCATACCTAAGGCCGTGCTGCCTATACCATAACTCATATAACCTTGCAACGTATGGCCTAAACCTCATCCGTGTGCCATACCTGTAAAACACATAAGGCAATGAAAATAAAAAAATGAATAACAATTATTATAACATAAAACTCATTGCCTGCTCATTCTCATTAGAATCATCCAAATATGGTTCGTATTCTTCTTCAAATGTAGTAACATCTTTTTCAAACTCTTCTTCATCACTCATTTCTTCCTCATAATCAATTAAATTTTTAACAACATATACTTCCCCACTTGTATCCATCTCAGAAGATGCGACTAAAAGGACATCTTCGTCCCCCAACATAGCTTCGATTATAACATAATTGTCATCATTTTGAAAAGCTGGTTCTTTGAAATTTGTTCTTGGTGATGCGGAGATGTCAATTTGAGTCATTTCTTTTAACTTGCACATAGCTTTCCAATCCTTTCTAGGACCGGTCCGACTCAGATATTCACAATAATAAACTTGTGATGCTTGTACTACTAATACAAAAGGTTCATGCTTGTTGAATCATTTTTTATCGTGCACATCAACAAGTTAATATCGAGGATGGACACCACTACTAATATGTGGTGTTGGATCGAATCATTCACATTTGGATAACATAGTTTTTTAACTTGGAAGGCTTCAAATTCTAACTCGACCACTTCGACCAAAGCTAGTAATAGTCGTATTTAGTTTCATTTTATATGGATCCTTTAATGCATACTCTTGTATTGTCTGTTACACAGTAGCTACCATATGGTTTATTGTAAAATTTAAAACTATTCCCATGGTAACCATTGTAAGTTTTAACCTCTCTTAAGGGACCTCATTGTATACTTCAAAAATAATGATTGGAAATTTTATTTGCACACTTATGAACTTGTAATCAAAATTAAGTAGATTTTTTAGATTATAATTATAAATTTTTATTAGAATAATACAATTATTTTGTGATTTTTATTATAAGTTAACATATGTATTTTTGAAAAAATTAAACATTTTCTTTCTACGTCACGGCATTGATTGCTTCTTCATTCATGTTTGGAAACTATTTATGTTTTTCTGTAACAAAATCACTAAAAAAAGAAATTAAAATTTATTGATTCATTGGTAGGAAATAGTAAATTATAATGTGTAATAGATATCATTTGACTATTAAATAATACTTATTCAATGAATGGTTAAACCTCTAGACAATTCATTAGGACATATAAATGAGCCGTAGTATATTCATAGTCTGATAAATATCTTTTTCCTTCAGCCATCAATTGCTTTACCCGAAGGCTTAAAAATTTCAAACATATCATTATCCACATTGTCATAAAGATAAACCTCATTATGCTTTTCCTTAAGTGGAAGAGTTGGATCTCCTTCGTTGAAATAGAATGATGCGAATTTTGCAGCCTCATCCATAATAAACCTATTGATATAGAACCCTAAACCTGAGCGTTATTCATTATTGCATACTTTATTTTTTTTTAGTATCTACAAAAAGATTATTGAAATTTACAAGTCATTTTTGTGCATATATAAATATATATATAGGAAAAGAATTGGCTTAATGAATTAATATTATATTTCTAGAGGATACATCCAACTGATAATAGATAAGACCATCAATCCTAGCTTCGTAAGGCAAGTGCACTAGAAGATGTTTCATTGAGTAAAAAAAACTAGTGGGAATTATTTTCTCAAGAGTGCATAAGATAACTAGAATTTGTTCATCCAGATTCTTCAACTCCTCATCAGTCAATGAAGAAGAAGTTATTTGTTTGAAGAATTAAGAAATCTCACTTATCGGCTCCCATATTCTATTAGGTAGGAATTCTTGAAGAGCAATTGGTAACAACCTTGGCATAAATACGTGACAATCATGACTCATCATTACAAACATCTTAAGTTAGTTCGCATCCACACATCTCCCCATATTAGAAGCATACCCATCTGGAAATTAAGTTTTTTTACTCACTCCAACATAAGTTTCTTCTGTGATTTATTCAGAAAAAAATGGCACATCAAGGTATTAATTGTGACAAGCTTTTTTGCAAATTGAGGACGATGACAATATTTGTTCAACTCATCTATTGACTTATAAGTGTCCTTAGTTTTCTCTGGAATGTTAAACACTATATTGAAAATATTATCAAACACATTCTTCTCGATATGTATAACATAAAGATTGTGCCTGAACAAGTATTTATACTAGTAGGGCAAATTCTAGAAAATACTTCTCTTATTCCACCCACAAGTCTTATATATAGTTGCATTCACAACCCTAGCATCAACTTCTATCACCTTCTTCAACCCTCTGTTATTCAATTCCTGTAGAATATCAACCCTAGATCTAACTCCCGAGAATTGTTAAGTAACCTTTCTATTCTTTATGAAGTCTTTGGTGTTACGTAGATACATATGATTAATGGGAAAAAACTTCTGATGGTTGTCGAACCATGACTATTTTTCGCTCTTAATTAATCTAAATGCATCGGAATCTTCCATACAATGCAGACATGCCAACATACCAGTTGTACTCCACCAGTCCACCTAGACATCATAAAATATGCTGGAAAGTCATTTATGGTACACATGAGGGCATAGTGCATCTGAAAATTTTCTCGTTGGAAAATATCATAAGTTTGAACCCCAACAACTCATAGAATTTTCAAATCCTCAATCAATTACTACAAGAAAAGATCTATCTTCTCCTTTGGATTCGTAGGCTCTGGCACTAACAGAGTCAAAAACATAAAGTTCTCCTTCATACATAACTCTAGAGGCAAATTATATGGGGTCACTACCATAGGCCACAAAGAATATTACTATCTAGATTGACCAAATGGCTAAAAACAATCAGCAAATAAACCCAACTTAATATTTCATACTTAAGAAGAAAAATCAGGAAAACACTCATCAAATTATTTCTAAGCAAGGGCATAAGAAGGGTGACACATCTTACCGTCCTCCATGTGATGCTCTAATTGCCACCTCATTTAATTAGCTGTAGCGATTGATGCATACAATTTCTGCAACCTTGGTGTTAATGGAAAATAGTGCATCTTGTTATAAAGTACCTTCAACTTATGTATATACATTCTATTTCCAGAACCCATAACCTTTTGCTTGTATCGAGCATGCCCACATATTTTACAACTGTTAATGTCACTATCATCACCCCAGTATATCATAAAATTGTTCACATGGCAATGAATGACTTGTACAAGTAATCCCAAGCCTCTAACTAACTTTTTCGTGCTATAGAAATCCATTGGCATCAGATTATCTTTTAGCAATAATTCTTGAATGAATTTATATATATCATCAAGCCATGCCTTCAAACACCTGTGTTTGCACTTTTTTTCTAACATCCTCACGACTGCAGAAAGTTGAGTATGCTTAGAATATCCCTCATATATAGGTTTGTCTCCTGCTCGAATCATGTCATAGAAATTTTTTGCCTAAGCATTGGGGTTCTCAATCGGGTTGGATATAGGACCCACGGCATCAAAAACTATTTTATGGTATGTAGTGTGATAAATATTATCCGAGAGCATTTGATTAGTTTCACTTACTGACACCCGTACTGAACTCTAACACTTCTGGTGGACTTGCTTCTCACCATGATATATCCAAACATAGTAATCCACAACAAAACCATTTCTATACAAATGCATCTTCACAGTCTCAACATTCTAAAACTTTTTATTTTGACATTTAACTAAAGTACAAGGATACCTTATTTCTGTACCACCATTCACACACTCAGGATGCCTTAGAGCAAACTCAACATATTCATCAACTTTATCCCTCCCATTCATTAGAGAACATTCCATTCACTATTCAACCATTGTACATCCATTCACAATCGTCTTCCATACTAGTTAAAAAAATCATTCTATTTAACAAAACAATTGTCTCTAATTATAGTTATATATAATTATATAGACATTTATTTAGATATACAAATATTTATATATAGTAATACATATATAGTTTAAAATAATGTTGTATGTTGTTATACATGTAATTATAAATATTGTTACATTTTATTATACATATACTTACACATATATTTAAATGTATAGGTATAGATATAGTAAAATAATTTTTTATATACTACTATATACAAATATATATTAAATATAAGATGTAAATTTAATATTAAAATATAATTATGCATAAAACTTCTAAAGTTATACACATAGTAAGATACAATTATTTATAATTATATATTACTTTACATATAATATATATAGTTATAAATAGTTATATATAGATATATTAGTACAAGCAATTATCAATGGTTATACATAAATATAAACAACATTATAAAAAATTATTTTTCTTTAATTATATTAATATATAAATATATATACAGTTAAAAATATAGTTATATATAATTATATAGACATTTATTTAGTTATACAAATATTTATATATAGTTATACACATATAGTTTAACATAATCTTGTATGTTGTTATACATTTAATTAAAAATATTGTTACATGTAATTATACATATAGTTATACATATAGTTAAACATATATTTATACATGTAGGTTTATATATTTGTTAATTTAATATTTTATATTTATACATACAGTTATGTATAGGTATAGATATAGTAAAATACTTTTTTATATACTACTATATACAAATATATATTAAATATAAGCTTTAAATTTAATATTTAAATATTATTATGCATAAAACTTTTAAATTATACAGATAATAAGATACAATTATTTATAGTTATAAATTATTTTACATATAATATAGATAGTTATAAATAGTTATATATAATTAAACAAATAGTTATATATAAATATATTTATACAAGTAGTGATAAGTAGTTATAAATATATATAATGTTATAAACAAATATTTTAATTTAATTATATGAATAAATATATGTATATATAGTTACAAATATAGTTATATTTAATTATATAGAGTGTTACATATTTATATAAATATTTTAATATAGTTATATACATAATTATAAATATATATGTATTTTAGGATATAATTATATTTAACATTTATAAAGGTATAAATTTAGTAAAATATAATTATATATAGTTATATATTAGAATACATATAGTATATATATTTTATGAAATATTGTTATATAGAATTATACATATATTTATATATTATTATATAGTTAAATTTTAGTTATATAAAGTTATAAATATAGTTATAAAAGTAGTTAACTTTATTATAAATATAGTTATAAATACTTTTATATAAAATGACATATGATTATATAATTAAACATGTGTATCTATATAATATTTGTGAATAAAATATTCTTATAAATGTTTCTTAAATATTATTATATTTAAATGTACCACTTTTATAAATACTATATAGTATATATATCACATTTATATAAACATTATAAATATTCTATATTTATATAAAAAATTATATAATATAAATATTTACAAAATTGTATTATAATTTAATATTACATAATTGTTATATAAGAAAATATATAAATGGATAGTTTAATGTAAATTTTTATAGATATTTATCAACATTATATGTTTATATAAACATATCAATGTGTATTTATAATATAATCAATTTATATATATCTAAGTATAGACATTTATACATAATATCATTCGATTATATAAATGTATAAAAGTTTATATATACTGTTATAGACATTTAAGATTAACATTAATTAAAAGTTTGATTTAACATAAATCATAATATTTATTAAAGTATAGACATTTATACATAATGGCATATGATTATAAAAATATAAACCATTAGCATTAAGATTATTCAGATGCAAACATAATATAATTGAAATCAAAATCTCTAAAAACCTAAAAATATAAACTGTGGATGAACAGATTTTAAAAAATGAAAAATTATAGTTTAATTAATTGTGTCGAGTTGAAATAATGTTAGGTTAAAAAAATCGAAGCAAAAATTAAGAAATTAGGAGTAAAAAACCCTAATACCCGAATTTTCTGGAAAATGAAATTCTGAATATCTATATATAATTTAGAGAGACGAAGATGTGTAGAAGCAATTTGAAGGAGAAGAACAAAGAAAAACTTACCTGAATTCAGAAATAAGATTAAAATTTTTGTGTTTTCATGCTTATAGTTAGCTCTAATTTGGAAAAACGATGGAGTTTCTATGATTTAGGGTTAAATGACTTAGCAAATAATTTTCTAATCAAAAAATTAAAATAATAAAATAACTGACCAAAATTATGATCAGTAAATGATCGGTGATAAAAAATCTATAAGGATCTGGAAGTCCACTTTACCAACAAATTTTAATGTTAATATGTTTTTGGTCATTAAATGGTCCGTAATTAGTCAATTTCTATTAGCTATTACTATCCTAATTTACTAACAAATTTCTGACCAATAATATTTGGTCGAGATTTATGGTGGGTATTCAGTCATGAAAAGGTTAGTAATTATTGACCAAAATATTCTGCCGGTAGTTTGGTATGTAATTATGACCTTATAAATATATTGGATGACCATTATACTGACCATTTTTAATGGTTATATATTTTTGGTCGTTAAATAGTCAGTAATCTTTCGTGAATATTTTTTACTATTTCTCTCCTAATTTACAGACCATAATCCCGACCAAATATATTTTGTCGATGGTTGGGAATTTGGTCGACAATATTTTTCTCTGATGCACCTCTTTAGATCTCTAAATTGGTCGTGATTTGATGCGTAAATGTAAACCTATATATTTTGTCGTAAATGGTTTGTAAGTACGAAGATAATACATCTAATTTTAAATTTCACGATTCAAAGTAACCAGGGTAGTACATCTAATTTTAAATTTCAAAATATGTGGGTAAAGCATGCGAGCTTTGTAGGACTCGTCAGAGAGTCCTGGAAAGAACCAGTAGAGGGAAAACCGATGCAAGTTCTATCAATTAAACTTCTGAGGCTAAAAGCTTGTTTAAAAACATGGAATAAAGAGGTTTTTGGAAAATTAAATCAGGAGCTAAAAAACTTAGAGGAGAAAGTAGTCAAGTTGGAGGACGATTTTGACTCCACGAATAACAATGAAACTCGGATAGAATTAAGCAAGGCTAAAGGAGAATTGAGATTGAAATTACACATGGAAGAAATTTATTGGAAACAACGAGCAAAAATAAAATGGTTAAAGGATGGGGATCGCAATACTAAATTTTTTTATAATATGTCTAAAATAAAATCTCAAAAAAATAAAATTAAAGGTCTAATAAATAAAGAAGGGAAATGGGTAGAAGAGGAAAAGGAAATAGGTGCTCTCTTTAAAAATTTTTTTGAAAATCAACTATGTAGTCAGTCAAGTAGGACAGATAATTCTCTAATGCAAGAGATTAGGATGACCATTACGGAAGCTCAAAATCAATTAATGGAATCGATCCCAGAAGAACCTGAAGTCAAAGAAGCTGTCTTTAGCCTGGATAAAGATAGTGCTGCAGGACCTGATGGTCGGAACAATTATTTTTATCATGTAAACTGGAACACGATTAAAACTGAGCTAGTCCCTGCAATTGCAAGTTTTTTTGTAGGGGCGGAAATCCCAAAATCATGGGCAAAATCTTATATAGTAATAATTCCTAAAAAAGAATCACCACAGAAATGTGAGGATTATAGACCAATAAGTTTATGTAATGCTATATATATAATATTGGCCAAAATATTACAAAACATGCTAAGCTTAATTTTACCTACTATAATATCTCAGGAACAAACTGGATTTGTTAAAAACAGACTAATGATTGATAATATAAAACTTGCATCAGAAATGATGAAAGAAATAGGTGGTAAAGCTAGAGGTAAAAACTTAGTGGTCAAACTAGATCTATCGAAAGCCTTCGATAGAGTGGAATGGGATACCCTTTGCTTTGTGTTAAGAAGTTTCGGCTTCTCTGAGCTGACCATAGATTTAATTTATAGATGTATTTCAAGCACCTGGGTAAGAGTCCTGGTAAATGGTAAGTTAAGTGAGGAATTTAAACCAAATAAAAGTCTAAGGCAAGGGGATCCGTTATCCCCCCTTCTTTTTGATATATATATAGAACTATTAATACGAAACTTGAACAAGAAAATATGCGAAGGTAAAATAATGTCATTCAGACAACCAAGGAATACACCCAGAATAGGTTGTTTAGCCTACGCATATGACTTTATAATATTTACTAATGCTAGCACAAAGTCTTTAATGAATCTTATGGATCTTCTGCAAATCTTTGAAAAAGAAACAGGACAAATGGTTAATACAAGTAAATGTCAGTTTATGCTTGCAAAAAATGCAAAACCAAAGTTAGTAGATAAAATAAAAAATATCACAGGTTTCGCAGGAAATTAAAGGGGCATTAATGTATTTAGGTTGTCCGATATATGAGGGGAGGTTGAAGGAAGAATATCTAACCTACCTTCAAGACAAATTAAGAAAGAAAATAGCAGGATGGAAAGAAGAGCTCCTTGGATTTGGGGGGAGAATTACGTTGCTTTCACATGTATTACAAAGCACATTCACACACATTTTATCAGTGATACATCCCCCAAAAAAATTTATTAAAAAACTCGAATCAGAAATGGTAAACTTCTTATGGGGTAAAAAACAAGGCAGAAATAAACTACACTGGAAGGACTGGAAAAGTATCTGTTATCCGAAAGAGGAAGCAGGCTTAGGTCTTATGAGCCTTCAGGACTCGGCAGCTACCTGGGACTGTAAAAGCTGGTGGTCTTAAAGAAAGTGATAATCTATGGGCTAAATATATGCGGGTAAAATATTTAGATAATAAAAATATGACTTCCAAGAAAGCTTCGAACAGTTGAAAGTCAATGGAAAAACAAAAAGAGATAGTAGACTCACACTCTATACTAAAAAAGAGTGGCTGGAAATGGACGTTAACACCACAAGGAAACTTTTCTCTCAAATCGGCAAAAGATTTGGTTAGAAAGAAAAAACCAGTACAAACTCTATTTAATTGGGTATGGCAAGAAAATGTCCCGCAAAAAATGCGCTCCTTCACATGGAAGGCATTATTGAACGCCATACCGGTAGATAGAAATGTACAAAAGAAAGGGATAAACATGGCTTCAAGATGCGAATGCTGTTCTCAAGTGGTTGAAACAACTAATCACTTGCTCTCGAATGGTCCCATTGCAGCAGAAATATGGAGAGAGATGGAAGGGAAAAAAAGAATATGTAAAATAGAAGATGGATTAATAGATAAAGTTAAAAAATGGGGAAAAGTAAACATGAAAAGACCCGCCAGGAAATGGCTTAGTCAGAAACTGCCGCACCTAATTATCTGGTGCATTTGGAAATCTAGAAACAAAAGTAAATATGAAAATATAAGGATGAACTTAACAGAAATTATAAAAGATATTAAAAAGGAAATATATAATATAACAATAATAAAACTGATAGTAATACAGGATTTTGAACAAGAAAAGAAGCTTGAGAATGAATGAGATCTCACATACAAAGTGATAAAACAGCAATGGGCTAAATGTATACAGTGGAATGCTCCGCCTGTTGGTAAACTTTCACTTAATACGGATGGGAGTTTTAGCAGGGACACTGGAATAGCAGGAGGAGGCGGAGTAATAAGAGATCATACAGGGACAGTACAAAGAGCATTTACCAGAGCTAGTAGGGCATCCTCGGCATTAGAATCATAAATTAGAGCATTAAAATCAGGGTTAGAGATATGTAAGCAGCTAAATTTTAAAAACATTGTAGTTCAGGTAGACTCAAAATTACTAGTTGATACGGTAATAAATAAGAAAATATTATGGAGGTATGAAGAGGATCTAGAAGTTATTCTTAATCTTCTGGAAGAACTGAAGGCCTCAATAATACATATATATAGAGAAGCCAATAATCTAGCGGATTGTCTATCTAAAATAGGCACCATCAGAGGAAATATAGATTATAATGAGAAATTCATGCCAAATAAACTAAAGGGAATAGCATGTCTAGATAAAATGGGTTTTCCTTATATAAGAACAAATAAACAGACCACGAAGATATGACAGATGGAGCTAAATGGATATATATGAAGGAGATCCCATTGTAGTATATATTAATTATGCATTTTGGCAGAATGGTATATAGCTATACTGAATGGTTGTTAAAATAATATGTATGTAATTTAGAATTTCTGCATATTCAAAACATCTGCTAATTCCGCATTTTGACAGAAGTCGATAATCTCTGCAGAAAGGTTATATTTTGATTATCTTTACAGGTCAATATATATTCTGTCCTTTCCTTGCAGTATGTTAAAGGGGAGTAATCGTTAATAATTGATTTATGTTGTATTAGTTTAATCAAGAATAAGGGTAGTAGGGTGTAAAGTTCTGGTAGGCACGGTTGTTTCTTTCTTGTTTCTCTTTGGTTTGTTCTATGATCATCAGCGAATACACGACGAAGGAAGAAAGCTGGAATCTCGTGAAGATTTGAGCCAGACGCACAGGGGAAAGGAGAGATAGTTGATGTCTGGTGCTGCCCCCTGTTGCTGTCAGGAGTACTCCCGCTGCTGAGACAAATATAACCACTGGAGAGGAAAGACTCCCTACTGTTCAAAGTGATAAGAGACTCATATCTTAAAATCTCCCTGGTCCTAAAGGGGATTAACAGAAACTGAGGTGAATAATTAAAAAAAGGAAAAATGGTAAACATGTAAGATCATTATGGTGGCTAAAGGAATAGGGTAAGGTAAGATATCAGTTGTTAGAATATTTTTTCTATTATTTCTCTATTCTTAGCAGCGAAGTCCCTCGTATATACATCCAGTAAATACAGCAGCTGCTGGAATTGTTGGAGTCCTAGTCACGGTTTGGTTATGGTTTTAATGTTTAGGTTAAGTGGCTATGTGTGAATGTTGTGAAGAGTCATGTGTTAATTTACGGTAGTTTATAGATTTATTGGGTTTGTAAGTGTCTAGACTAGGAGGATGGTCCGGCACTCTCTAAAGCTGAAGGACTCAGTTTATAAAGGTCTAAAGGGGCATAGATGTAAGTGGAAATGGAGATAAGATAAAGAGCAGAAAAATCACTTGGAGTAATTTGCTAGCTTTATCAAGCTGGATCAAAAGAGGTTAAAAGAGTAAAGTATAACTTCAAAGGCAAGAAGGAAGAGCAACCATAAGGTAAACAAGATGAATGAATGAGTATGTAGATATGTTGCTTTGTTTTGCAGGAAATCAGTAATGTCAACATAGAATAAGCATAAACCAGGAGTCTAGGAGGGCAGGAATTATGGAAACCTAACGAAGTAGAAGAAGCTCAAGTGGATCTCAAAGATCATATCAAGGAGGGTTAAAGCTATATACAAGAAATTTATAGCTAATCTCAAATAAGTGCATACATTGCAAATTATTCTCAAGAATAGAGGATTAGTAATTTTTGAGTTTTTAATTTTAATGATAAGGGTCAAGGTTGTAAGTGGGGAATGGGTAGATTTTAGTTTGTAAAAATGGTATTCCTCCTCCAAAAGAGAGGGTTAATATTAATAAACTCCTTTTTAAAAAAAAAGTACTAAGATAATAATAATTTGAAAAAACATGGTATCTACCAATTATAGTAATAGGTTATTAAATGGTCGGTAATATGTTCAATAACCACTCTATAGACTAATTTCTGACCAAAACATTTGGTCGGTAATTATGGTCGGTATTTGGTCAGAAATTTGGTCGATAAATTTTTTTTTTTCGATACACTTTTTTGGTCGCTAACTTGTCAGTTTTTGGTCGGTATTTTAGTAGGTATTATCATATTTTTTAGTAGTGATAGATAGATAGATTGATTGATAGAAAGATGAGTATAGATATATAGAAAGATAGATAGACAAAAAGATAGATAGAAAGATACATAGATAAATAGATAGATCAACATGTAGATAGAAAGATAGACATATAGATAGGCAGGTAGAGAAACCAAAAGATAGAGAAATAGACAAACAGATAGATAAACAGATAGACAGACAGATAGACAAACAGATAAAACAAATAGACAAATAGAAAGAAAGATAGATAAGCATATAGATAGACAGAAAGATAGACAGACAGAAAGATATATAGATATATAAACAAATAAATAGACATATAGATAGATATATAAACAAACATATACATGAATAGATTGATAGAAAGATAGACATATAGAATGATAGACATATAGATAGAAATATTGAAAAATAGATAGAGAGATGGACAAATAGATAGATAGATAGACAGATAGACAAACCAGATAGATAAAAAGATAGATAGATAGATAGACAAATATATAAACATATAGATAGATAGATAGATAGACATATAGACAGACAAATAGATAGACATATAGAAAAAAATAGATAGATAAATAGACAAATAGATATACAAATAAATAGATAGATAAATAGACAGATAGATAGACATATAGATAGATAGACAGACAAACATATTGATAGATATATATATATAGACAGATAGATATATAGATAAATAAATATATAGATAGATAGTCGGATAGACATATAGATAGACAGATAGATAGTCAGATAAATAGATAGATAGATAGATAATTAGATAGACAAATAGATTGACATATAGATAGACAAATATATTGATAGATTGAAATATATATAGATATACATATAGATAAATAGATATATAGATAGATGAGATAGATAGATAAATAGACATATAGATAGATAGATAAATAGACATATAGATAGATAGATATACAAACAGATAAATATATAGATAGATATACATATAGATTAATATATAGATAGATAGATAGATAGACATATAGATAGACAAATAGATAGTTAGATAGATAAATAGATAGATATATAGATATGTAGATAGATAGACATATAGATAGACAAATATATCGATATATTGTAAGATATATAGACATACAGATAGATTAATAGATATATAGATAAATAGATAGATAGATAGTTAGACAGATAGATAGACAGTAGATAGACATATTGATTGACATACAGATAGATAGATAGACAGATATATACATAGATAAATAGATAAATAGATCGATAGACCGAAATATATATAAATACATAGATAAATAGATAGACAAATAGTTAGAAAAATTGAAAGATAGATATAGATAGATAGATAGAAATATAGAAAGATTAATAGATCGACTGATAGATCAACAGATAGATAGATAGATAGATAGACAAATAGATAGATAGAGAGATAGATAGATAGATAGATATATAGACAAAAAGAATGACAAATAGTTAGATAGATAATTAGATAGATAGACAGACAAATAGATAGATAGATAAATAGATAGATAGATTGATTGATTGACAAATAGATAGATCTATAGATTGATCTAAAGATAGATGGATAATTAGATCGATAGACACCTTGATAAATAAACAAACAAACATATAGATAGTTAGATAAACAAATTGATATAGTTATATATATACAAATATATACATAAATAGATATACAGATATAAATATAGATATTTAGACTTTTATATATACAAATAGATATATAAAGATATAGATATATAGATAGACATATAGATATATAGATGACATATAGATGGATAGACAGACAGATAGATAAACAGATAGACACACAGATAGATATAGAGAAAGATAAAAAGATATATAAAAAGATAGATAAAAAGATAGTTATATCAAATGATAAATAAATAAATAAATATATATATATATAGATAAATGGAGAGATTGATAGACATATGGATAGACAAATAGATATACAAATAGATATACAAATAGATAAGCACATAAATAGATACATAGTTAGATTGATATATAGTTAGATAGTTAGATAGACTAATAGATCAACAATTAGAGAGATTAATAGACAAATAAATCGACAGATAGATATACATAAAGATAGACATATAGATATACAAATAGTTAGAATAACATATAGATAGACATATAGATATATTTATAGACAATTAGATAGACACATAAATAGACACATAGTTAGATTGGTAGATAGTTAGATAGACTAATAAATTGATAATTAGAGAGATAAATAGACAAAAAAAATAGACAAATAGATATAATTAATGATAGACATATAGATATATAGAAAGATATACAAACACATATACAAAAATAATGATAGATAGACATACAGAAAAATTGATTAATTGATAGAAAGATTGATAGATAGAAAGATAGATAGATTGCGAGATAGATAGATAGATATATAGATATATATATATATATATATAGATAATTATATATATAGACTATCGATAGATAGTCATATAGAGATATAGATAGTAAGATAGACAAATAGATATACAGATAGACAGACCGATAGATAGACAAATAGATAGACTGAAAAGTAGATATATAGAAAGATTGATAGATTAATAGACATATAGATAGATAGATTGATAAATGGATAAACAAACAAATAGATAGACAAATATATAGACAAATAAACAAAAAAATAGAAACATAGAGAAAAACACTGATAGATAGAGGGATATACGATGGATAGAGAGACAGGTAAATAGATAGACAGATAGATAGATGAATAGAATGTTGGATAGATAGGCAGATAGATCAATGGAAAGATAGATGGATATATAGATGTATATAGATAAACAAATATATAGATAGATAGATAATTAGATAGGTATATAATTAGAAAGATAGATAGACATATAGATAGAAAATTAAGTATACAAATAGATAGATAGATAGAGATATAAGTAGATAGATACATAAAACTATAAATTAATTGACAAATAGATATATACATAGACAGATATAATGACAAATAGATAGACATATAGATAGATAGATGATTTGATACATAGATAGAATATAAATTACACAGATCGATAGACAAATAAATAGACATATTGATAGATACTCGATAAATAAATAGTTAGAAAGATAGATAAACATATAGATAGACAGATAGATAGACACAAAGATACACATAAAGATAGATAGATTGATAGACAGAAAGATTGATAGATAGTTAGATCGATAGACTTTAATTTAAATAGACACATAGAAAGATAGATAATTAAAAAAATAGATTGCCGGATAGATTGATAAATTGATAGACAGATAGATAGATAGATAGATAGATAAACATATAGATTGACAGATAGATAGATAGATAGACATGTAGATTAATAGATAAATATATAGATATACAGACAGCTAGACAGGTAGATATACATACATATAGTAGATCAAAAGTAGACAAATAGACATATAAAAAGATAGACAAATAGAAAAAAATATATAGACAAATAGATAGACACATATATAGATAGTTAGATATACACATAGATAGATAGACATACAGATTGACAAACAAATAAACAAAGAGACAAATACACTGATAGTTAGATAGATAGACATGTACATGTATAGATAGATAGCCAGACAAATAGATAGTCAGATAGATAGATAGATAGATAATTAGTTAGACAAATAAATAGATAAAAAGATAGAAAAATAGACAAACATAGATAAAGACTAATAAAATTACAAATAGATAGATAGAAATATAGACAGACTGGTTGATTGATTGATTGATTGATAGACAAACAGATAAATAGAGAGAGAGAAAGAGATAGATAGACATATAGAAAGAAATATAGAAAAACATATAGATAGCTATATAGATAGAAAGATAGATAGACATATAAATAAATATACAAACAAATAGATAGAAAGATAGGTAAACATACAAAAATTATAGAATGATAGATACACAGGTAGATATAAAGACAAATAGATAAACAAAAATTATATATAAATAGTTAAACAGATAAATAAATAGATAGATAGATAGTTAGTTACATATAGAGACACGCATATAGACAGACATAAAGATAAACAAATAGAAAGTTTGATAAAAAGTACGAAAGATAGATAAATATACATACAAATATATAGACAGTTAGAAACATACATATAAAGCCATATAGTAGGCATATAGATAGATGGATAGATAAATAGATATATAGACTGAACGATAGATGGATAGAAAGAGCGATAAAAAGATGTATAGATAGATTGATAGATAGTCATATAGATAGATGTCAGATAGATGTATAGATAGACATATAGATATATGAATTAATTTATGGATAGATAGAAGGATAGATAGATAGATAAATTGATAAAAAGATAAATGGATAGATAGATGTATACATAGACAGACAGACAGATAGATGGATGGATAGATAAATGGATGAATATATGGATATATAGGTGAATAGAAGGATGGATAGATAGATAGATATATATAGATAGATAGATAGATAGATGTATTTATAGATTGATAGATAGATATAAGGATAGTTAGATAGACATATATATATATATAGATGGATAGATAGATGAATAGATAGATGGATGTATAGATGTATAAATAAACAAATAGATATATGGATAGATAGATGGATAAATATACTTATAAATAGACTGATAGATAAATGGATAGAAAGAAAGATAGATAGATAAATAGATATATATATATATATATATATATATAGACAAAAAGATAGATAGACATATATATAGAAAGATAGACATATAGATAGATAAAAAGAAAGATAGATAGTAAATATATAAATATAGATATGTAGAAAGATATAGAGACAAATAGAAATATAGATAGATTGTTAGATAAATATATAGATAGATAGAAATATAAAAAGATTGATTATTAGAAAGATAGATAGATAGATATATACATAGATAGATAGACAGATAGACAGAAAGATAAAATGATAAATAGATAGATAAAAAGATAGATTTATAAATTGATAGATAGATAGATAGGTATATAGACAAATAAATAGATAGATAGATAGATATACAGATAGATAGATAGATAGATAGAAAGATAAATAGGTAGACAGAAACATAGACAAATAGATAGATTGATAGATAAATAGATAGAAAAATAGATAGACATATAGATAGATAGATATAGACAGACAGACAGACAGATAATAGATAGATAGATAGATAGATAGATAAATAGATAGATAAATAGATAGATATATAGATAAATAGATAGACAGATATAAATATGAATAGTTATTTGGATAGATAGATATATAGATAGATAGAAAGATAGATATATTGACTAATAGGCAGTTAGATAGATAGATAAATAGATAGACAAATAGATAGATAGGTAGATACAAAGATAGGCAGATAGATAAATAAATAGTTAGAGAGATAGATAAAAAGATATATATATATATATATATATATATATATATAGACAGATAGGTAGGTAGGTAGATCGATATAAAGTCAAATAGATAGATAGATAGACAGACATATATATATATATATATATATATATATATATATACAAATAGATAGATAGATAGACCAATAGATAGACAAGAAGATAGATTGAAGGAAACATACATAGATAGAAAGATAAATTGAAAGATAGATATAGAGACAACTATACTAGCAGATAGAAAAATAGATAGAAACTATATAGTTAAAAATATATATAGACGAATAGATAGATAGATAGATGGATTGAAAGATGGATAGTTAGATGGATAGATAGTTAGATAAATAGTTAGACAGATTGATGCAAAGATAGATGGATAGATAGAACAAAAAATTGATGGATAGATAGATAGACATATAGATAGATATAAAGTTAGACAAATAGATAGATTAATAAATAGATAGATAAACATAGAGATAGACCGATAGATAGATAATTAGATTGATAGATTGATAGATAGACATATTGATAGATAGACAGACAGAAAAACAGACAGATAGATAGATATATAATAAAAATAGATAGACAAATATATATAAAGATAGATAAACATATTGATAGATAGATTGATAGACAGACAAATATGTTTACATTAATAAAGATAGATAGACCGATAGATAGATAGACATATAGATTGACAAATAGACAGGCTGATAGACAGAAATATAGATAGATAGATAGATAGAGAGACAGACAGATGGATATATAGATAGATATAGACAAATAGGTAGATAGACAAATAGACAATTAGATAGACATACATATAAATTGATAAATAGATAGATATATAGGTAGAAAAATAAATAGAGATATAGATAGACACATAGATAGTTAGTCAAATAGATAGGATGATAAATAGATAGATAAATAGTTAGATCGATAGATAGAAAGATAAATAGATTGATAGATAGATTAAGAGATCGATTAATAGATAGATAGATATATAGACAAATTGGCAAATAGTTAGAAAAATAGACAAATAGATAGACAAATAAGTTGATTGATTAATAAAGAGATAGTTAAACACATTAAAAAACTGATTAATAGAGAGATTGATAGACATATTGGTAGCCAGATAAATAAATATATTTATAGATAGAAATATAAATTGATAGATAGACAAATAGATAGATAGAAAAATAGATATATAGATAGATAGACAAATATATAAAAATTTAGATAGACAGATAGATAGAAAGATCGATAGTTAGATAGATAGTTAAAAAGATGCAGAGGTATATAGATTGATTTATAAATAGATAGATAGATCAACAGATAGATACACAAATATATAGATAGATAGATAAATAGCTAGCTAGATAGATCGATCGATAGATGAATAGATAAATAGACATATAGATACATAAATTGATAAGCACAAAAATAGAAATATAGATAGAGTAATAGATAGACATACAAATAGATAGATCACTAAGTAATATAGTTAGATATATATAGACTAATAGATAGACATATAGATAATAGATAGAGAGATTGATAGATAAATAGATAGATAAAGATAAATAGATAGATGGATAAAGAAATAGATAGATAGATAGATAGATAAAGAGATAGTTAGATAAATATATATATATATATATAAACAAATATAGAGGCAGATAGATAGACAGACATACATATAGACATATATATAGATAGATAGACATATAGATTGAAAAATAGATATACAAATAGAATGACACATAGACTGAGAGATAGATAGATAGATATATAAGGAGAGATAGATAAACAGATAGATAAATAGATATATATAAAATTATATAGACAAATATATATATACATACATAGATAAATATATAGATATATTAATAGATCGAGCGATAGACATATAGATAGATAGATTAGTTAGTTAGATAGATAGACATATAGATAGATATATTGATAAAGAGATCAAAGAACATATACATAGATAGATAGATATATAAATAGATACATAGAAAGATAGATAGATAGATAAGAGGTAGATAGATAGATAGGTAAGTAGATAGATAGATATATATACAGATATAGATTGATTAAAAATAGTTATATAGATCGATTGACAGATTTACAATTAGATAGATAAATAGAAAGTTAGTTGATTGATAGATAAACACATATTTAGATAGTTTGATCCATAGATAGTT